>JACBXF010000035.1:635258-745938 GCA_014183025.1 Harringtonia lauricola
GGGGGGGGGGGGTCCAGATGAACAAAGAACGATCGTGGCAGAAAACAGTCGAGAACGGTCGCCACCCAGCCAAGTGGAAATACGGAATATGCCAGCCAAGGAAGCACGAGCGCGTCCGAGAATACCGTGTGTAAGATGTCCGCATGTAGGTACTATGTAGGCACAGCTTAGGCAGGTGAACGGGCAGCGGCCGCGACGTGCGCCAGCCCGTCTGGGGTTCGGCTTCTAAAATTATCCCCTCTTTATCCCCATCTTTCATAACTTGCATGGATCTGCAGCTCATCATTCGCGCTGGCGGCCAGGGCAGACCGGCCAGTATGGAGTCCAGCCACCTTGTCAGTGCGCAGATGGCGGATGGCGAGCAGCCGAAGAAGGACCAGGGCGACCAACAACTCGAACAAGGGCCGCCTGCGCGACAGACAATCTCGACAGCATCCTGGGAAGTCACCTTCCGCCGGCAGATGACGACTGGCCCAGCGGCCTCTGCTCCGCTATAGAGGAGGGGCGCGCCGACTGATCAGCCCTGAGAGTCGCACCGCGTGCAGGCCCGTACATGCTCGTAGTATGGAACTTTCTATGCTGTGTTTCGTGCGCCGTCGCATGTACAGACGAATATCCGTGACCCATCGCCGGAGTGATCTATGTACATCACTGCGTGCCCGATTGAGCTTGTTCCATTTCCGGAAACATTACCCGCCGGACCTTGGCTGAGCTGACTCTCTAGCCTGGGTCCACCGGGAGGCACGACTGCTAGCTCAGGGCGTTCCTGTCAGAGCGAGGCATGTGGAATATGGGATTCCACTGCGATTGATACTGGCCGTGTGTGGAATGTCTGGAATGTGTGGTCTGCTTTTGGTGAGAGCGGACCGCAAAGAGAATGCCGATATCCGCCGTTCGCATGCACCGTACGCACGTCCCTGAACGTAGCGCTGCACTGCCGCGGTGATTCTCGCAGGGGGGCTGTTGAAAAGTGGAGGGACTGGGTAGCAAGGAATGTCGTTGTCCGATGCGCCTTTTCTCTTGCAAATGAGAATGACAATGGTTGCCTCTTTTTTTTTTTGTCTTTTTCTTTTCTTTTGTGGCGTAGTCGCTTCCACGAGACAGACGGGGCAGGCGCAAGAAGCGATGGCAAGAACGACGGAGGACGACGAAAGGGGGGGCGTGGGCAGCCGTTGTGCGGTGAAAGGAGGGGGGGTGGGATTAGGATGCGCTAACTGCCATAGACGCGGGTTGGAACCCGTATACGAGTAGAGCACGAGGACTCCATACAGCGCTCGTGGGACAGCGTGTGTGCGTGTGTACGCGGAACAGCGATTGAGGTCAGGCAGGTGGAGGGCTGGCAAGCCGAGCGAATAGCAGGAAAGAGAAGGAGGCAACAGGAGACATTTCTAAAAGAAGAAATCAATCGCAAGGGCGCATCGTAGCAAGGGAAAATGCGGAAGAGCCAGGCACGGCCACAAAGGGACGGAATATGAAGCTGTTCTTTTCTTACTCTTTTATTTTTTTACTCTTTTATTTTTTTCTTCTTTATTTCCACCAACTTTTGCTCCGTGACTCCGTCTGCAAGACGACGCACCGTCGTACCTGGGGACGCACAAGCGAACTGCAACCCACAGGTAGCAAGGGCGAGGGCCTTCTGTGCTCTGGTTGGCCCAATAGGCCAGGCGCCCAGGCAGACAAGCACTAGAAAGGAGCCAGTCGGTTTGGCAGCGCTTCGCTTCCAATCACATGCAAGGTGGACTAGTGCGGTGTGCGAGTGTCTCACTCGCTTGATCGCTGCCAACACGCCACGCATCAATATGGAAAATGAGTTGTTGCTTGGGTCTCCGGTTGATGTCGCAGAGTCTGACAGGAAACTGAGTATTGGAGGTGGGGTTGAAATCAAAGGACTCGGACTGGCCCTTGAACTCTGCATGAGCACCAAGCCTCTGTCGCCTCATGGAGGCCTGCCTGTGGAAAAGCCCCGTTCTTGCGTCGTTTCTCGAGCTGGCAACCCGCACCTGCCGGGGAAATGAGTGGCTTCCTCCCCGGTACGTGCTTTGACGAGGCAAGCGCAGACGGGGCGTACTGGAAGAGGGGATTAGGCAAGAGAGGAGGGAGGAGTGGAGCCAAATGGATCGAAGGAAGGTCCGTTTCAAGAGGGTGTGCAATAGTCGCCCGCTCAGTTCTCGTACGGTGCAAAGCGCGAGCGGTCCGTCCTCGTATGTATCCTACTTGTGTCTGCCCACAACAAGGCACAAGGAACCCAAGGAGCAGGCTGAAATGATGCTGCGCAGGCAACCTTGTCGGGCGGGTTGAAATCTTGGCTGAAGATGCACCAGAGCATCTAACAAGTATGAGCATCTGGCCCAGGCGTGTAATAAGTAGCTGCCCCCGCAATCCCTCGTCCCTTCCCTCTGAGCTACAGAGTAGCATCTTCAGCATTATCACACATACACAGTGAGATACACGCCTGTGCCCCGATATGCAATACACGGATTCCGCATGCATTTATGCAGCTCTCATTTGGCCCTCGCGCAAGATACCTGCGCCTGCATGTCTGTTTGCCCTGTGCCCGCCTGTTGGGCTGGCCTTCTGTTGGTTCTAGCCACCCTAGCGTGCGAGCTGCGACACGTCCCGACCGGCAGCGAGGGCGCGCGGCGGGAGGGTGCGTAGGAGCAGAGTTAGTGCACGCTACCCACTAGTAAAACCGGCTAGAGGGTTTGCAGCTGTTGGCGGATGAATGGCCGGGTGTCAGACAGAGCCACCCAGAGCGCATGCTCCAGCAGGGCGCCCCGCCACTTCTTACTGAGCTACTCGTATCTTACGGAGCAAGATGTTAGTGCAAGATCGAGCTTACTGCTTGCGTCTGCCACAGCGGAAAGGTCGCTAGAGCATGGGAAAGGCGAAATAGCGTTCCTGGCACGCTGCCGCCAGCATGACCCCCCCTATATTCCTGGATATCGCAGTGGCGTGGAATACGAGCGCATTGAGAGCGAATTTGAGTCAGCAGCCTCTTTGACCATTTGGGGGGGGGGGGGTCGCTCTGGGCCAGCACGAGAAAAGGGAGGGTGGACTCTCCCATGCGACAGACAAGGCGAAGCTCGTACTCGCACTCGTACTCGTCAGACAGGCCCGATAGACCGACCCAGACAGACCCAGACAGACCCAGACAGACCCAGAAAGAGCTGGGCGGGATACGGCATGGCTTCTGGCTGTCTTTATCTTTGCTGGGTTTGGGGGCTTTTTTTCCTTTCCATCGGGTCGCCAACCAATCTGCCCCAAACAGGCGCACCATAATAAATAATAATCGCGCGCCAAAATCTCAAGCGCCCGCATATCCTTTTTGTTGCTCTCGTTCTTTGTGTCAGCACGCCCCACCAAAGACTCCAGGGCGAAAACTTATTTTTGGCCCGGATTTGGGCAACATCCGGCAGAAACACGCCCTCCCTGTCGGCACCCCGGCCAAATTAGCGGTCTTCAGAGTGACGGAGTACAGGCCAAGCACTGAGAGCACGGAGGATGCCGTGAAGAAAATAGAATGCTATGTACAAGACACCAGGTACTTTGTACTTGCAGACCCTCAGCCCGCGCACGCGCCAGCCACACCTTACCAGCTCCTTCCCGCGTGCCGCCCTTATCCACACCCCCCTCCCTCCCCCCTGGCTTGCTAATAACACAACACGATATATGTACTTTGCACAAGAACAACAACGGCGGCCCCTAAGTGGAGAAGCACCCAAGTGACATCTCAACGCCTAGCCCGCAGCTTCGGCACGCCGCTCACTCGTTTTCTGCTCGCCGCCGGCCAGCTGTACACATCCTCCCCTCTTCTTTCTGACGCAGGCCCGCGTCTTAGTCCCTTCTGGTCGCTTTCCATTAGTCGCCAGCGCTTGCTTGTTTCTCCTGGTTCTCCTGCGGTTCCTCCTCGTGCGTTCTGGCGCCTCTTTGGACTCGTCTATTCTGCGCATTTTCTCTTCTTTTCTCCCGCCTCCCAGTCTTCTCCTCTTTTGTCATCTTTTCGTCGTCTCCCCTCCCCCCCCCCCCTTCCTTCTTTTCTCCTTGTCTTCTCCAATCTTCTCCGTCATCGCCAACTTCAACAGCTCCCCCTCACTCTGCCTCCTTCCTCTAGCGCTGTGCCGCACCGTCACTCCTTCCTGTTCCGCGACTCCCTCGTCTTTGCCGCCTTCCTTCCTCTTCTGGCGCTGCACCACAACCCGATTCAAAAGCACAAGAGACTCGCCCTTTCCTCGACATGCCCTAGAGTGCTTTCCTTCTCCAGTGCCCATCCATCTCCCAACTATCGTGTCGCTTCTTTTCAACCTCGTTCTCTCTCCCCTTCTTCTGCGTCTGTTCTGCTTGTCCTTGAAGTGTCTTGCGCTCTACCGCTGCGCTTGCTTTACGCTTCTGCCGCCAGACTCGCGCAAGCGTTGTGCCGCAGACGGCCGGCCAGCGCATCAGCGACATTCGAATCCCCCACCCCCTTTCGAGAAGAGGCGCTTTGTCACAACAGCCGCTCCATACCGATTACCATACTTTTTTTTCTTGGTTCCCTCCTAGCTGAGCTGCGTCTGTTGCATCTTTACTCACCTCGCTCGCGCCTGCACCAACTGCAGCAACCTGCATCTCGAGGTGGTATGCCAAATCCTGCTGCAGCTGTCTGTTGGCCATTCGCTCTCTTGAATCGCCAATTCCGCACTCTTGCTTACGCTGGTCCGTCGCAATCTGTGGGTTCGCTTTTCTGGCCGCCTCTCGCATAAAACCCATCCTGCGCGCCTCTTCTCTGCCTTGTTTCCCGTCCGCCAGGTCGCCTTTTGCATCTCAGCATCCTTTTCTGTTCCAGCTCCGTTGTAGCTTTACCCCCCATTGCAACCACATCGCGCCAAGGTGTTGCAGTCTATTTAACCTCTTGAGGATTTTGCATTACGTTTTCACTGGGACTCTGCACAACAAATAACAGGAATAGCACTGCACTGCACCACCACCGCCGCCGCCACCACCCGTATTCCAGCTGCGGTGCCACAGCGTGTGCTAATCCGCGCCGTCCCACCCGTGTATCTCAACCTCTTCTCTTTTCTAGCGCTTTCTTGTGCGCGTATGTTGTCGGCATTGGACCAGCGAGTTGACCCGTGGATGAAGATGCCGGGATTTACGGCACTCAATGGCGGGAGCTCACCAAATCTGCCCAGCAGGGAACCTGGAGCTTCCATCGAGGTGCGGCTTCCGCCTATTGGGTCCAGCGAAAGAGAATACACCATGAACAGCACCAGCCCGAACACCGCCGAACCGAGGACCATGCCCGACATCCCAGCAGCCCCCCGCCGCGAGCGGGAAATATGGGGTGGTTTGTCAGTAGAAAGGCCGCCATACCACTCGGCTGCCACCTACCCGGATGTGGAAGGCCGAGGTGAGAGCCCGCAGAAACGCAAGCGGTCACCGT
This sequence comes from Harringtonia lauricola, assembly GCA_014183025.1. NCBI lineage: Eukaryota > Fungi > Ascomycota > Sordariomycetes > Ophiostomatales > Ophiostomataceae > Harringtonia > Harringtonia lauricola. The sequence continues at coordinate 640,678 of JACBXF010000035.1, forward strand.
CCATGGACAACAATCCACAAACCTCTGAGAGCAAACCAAAGCATCCGCATTCCGAGCAACGGGATCCCCGAGATCTGCGAGACCTGCGAGAGCCACCAGAAAAGCCGTTGCAGTACCGAGATGCCGAATTGCCGCCCATCCTCTCCACAACAGAAACAGCCGCGGCTGCTGTTGCAGCGGCCACAGCAGCTTCCGGCAGCGACACAGCGCCTCGGGATAGAGATTTTGAGCGTCGCCAGGTCTCTGCTGGGCCGCACGATGCCTATGACCTTGTGCGGTCTCGGGACTATTCTTCTCGGCCATACGGCGACGACCAACGCGACCAGCGTGATCAGCGTGACCAGCGTGATCAACGCGACCAGCGCATGGAGCAGCAGCGGGAAAGTCCGCGAGACCAGCGAGACCAACTCTTGGACGAGCAGCGAGAGCAGCAGCGGGCCGATCTGTGGTATTCCCGCGACGAGCGCAGCTCTGCTGTCTATCCGCCAAGAGCTGCTCCACTCCAGTCTCCTACCGAAGAGCACTCGGGTGCCGATGTGCATGCACAGGACGAGTCGGCCGCCCGCGTGTCTGCCTCCCCTCAGGGTGAGTACGCTGGACGTACTCCCGAGGAAGAGGATCGGACAACAGGCTTTGCCTCGTCATTCTCCCCGAACCAGGCGCACCGCAGCAGCACAACAGTCCACCAAGTGGACCAAAAGCGGAGGAAGCGCAATTTCAGCAACCGGACGAAGACTGGCTGTCTCACTTGCCGTAAGAGGAAGAAGAAATGCGACGAGACCAAGCCCGAGTGTAAGTATGCCTGCATTCTCTTGCTGCACTTATTTTTAATGACGCTGTTTTTTTCAGGCAGCAACTGTGTCCGCGGTGGCTTCATCTGCGCTGGATACCCACCCCAGAAGGGACAATGGGGAAAACCCGAATTGAACAAGCCCGCCATTCAGATCGAGTCCAAGGATCCTACTTACGTGCCACCTGGTGCGTATGGAATGCCCCAGACGAGCGTCTTGGGAAGCCTGCCCGGCATATTCCAGCCGCAACAGCAACCGCCACCGCAGCAAAGACGGGAGAGCCTGACGCCGTATCGTGGCCACCCTCTGCGTATTGAACCCCCGCAGGGACGGCCGCTGCAGTCGGATGACGAGCGGCAAACGGCGTCCACGATACCCAGCTCCGTTATGAGTCCAGAAAACCCGAATAAGCTCTCTTCGCTGTCAGCCTACTCCACGCCTGCAAACGTGTTCCCGACTCCTGTTAGTGCGGCCACCCCTGTTCACTTTGTCGAACGCACGCCCAAGCAACGCGTGCCTCCTTTGCACGATCTCAGTCGCACAACAGAACCAGAGCCACAGCACGATTCAAACACGCTACCGCAGATCAATATCCATCGCTCCGACAGCCTTCCTCCACAGCAACGGTCGCCTCCGCTGCACCATTTACAGCATGCTCAACAGGCTGCCCAACACCCCCAGCAGCCGCAGCAACAACAACAGCAGCAGCAGCAGCAACAGCAGCAGCAGCAACAACATCAGCCGCCACAGCATCCGCAGCAGCATCCACAGCACCCACCGTCCCAGCAACATCAACAGCCCCAGCCGCACCAGCAGCAGCATGGATACCCACCACAGCATCACCACCAAGAGCACATTCCCGCATACCAGAGCCAGCCGCAGTACCAACAGCAGCAGAACCACGTGCAGACACAGCGTCAACAAGAGCCATCACCGACAGAACAACAGTCGCGCCACAACCTTCATCGGGGACAGTCACCACCGCTGCAGCATCAACAGCAGCCGCAGCAGCAGCAGCCAGCGCCACCAACCATCGACCGCGGCAGCAGTGAAGCACGAGCACGGCGCCGTCACATCATTCCGTTCTTCAACACGATTCCCGGGTCGCGATGTGAGAAGGAGGAGATGTTTGCGGGACGGCCGTTCTTTCAGTTCGACAAGGAGCTGGTTGCCGAGCGCGAGCGATGCTCAGCAGCCTGCTGGAAGTTTAACAACTCGACGAACCCCAACATTGGGGTGTCGCAAAGCGAGCGGTCGCGGCTGTTTAAGGAGATTCTACAGCCGCGGGACGACCGGCAAATGTCGCCGACTGCGCATGTGGGATCTGTGGGCGAACAAGTGATTGTGGAAGCGCCGTTCCACGCCGACTATGGATACAACATCACCATTGGGGATGATGTATACATTGGGCGCAACTGTCACATTTCTGACGCGATGCCGGTCAGCATTGGCAACCGCGTGTACATTGGTCCCAACGTGTCCTTCTACACGACGACGCTGTCGACAGACCATACACAGCGCGAGGGCGTGCACAGCGCCAGCCACGGACGCGGTATCACCATTGGTGACGACGTGTTCATTGGAGGCAACGTGACAATTCTCGCCGGCGTCAACATCGGGCACGGCACGACCGTGGGCGCGGGCTCGGTTGTGTCCACGGTAACTTAAAATCCAGCTTCCCGAAGGTGCTCGAGCGTGCAAGGCTGACTTGGGGGGGGTGGGACCCTGGGGAAGTCGCTTCCAAGGTATACGGTGTGCCATGGCCGGCCGGCCAAGGTAAAGAGGGGTATTGCGATGGTGTAGTGTTTGCCATGTTTCTCTGTTTTTCCCTTTATGTTTTTGGGCTATGCGTTCTATTTTTGGATATGTTGGATGTTCCTTTTGTGTGGCGTTTCTGAATGATGATTTGGCATGATACCCTGCAATGTGGACCGACGACATGTTGCGACTGCTGTACGACCAAATGCAAAAGAAGGGCTAGCGCATGAGGGGAACGCGGTGCCGAGCAGCATGTGCCTGAGCGTGTCAATGGCTGATGTGTTGATGTGTTGAGAGTGTTAAAAGCCTTGCCTTTTTTGGTTTAAAAAGAACAATGTACAGTGTAGGAATGAGAAGAAAGAGTAGCCAGTCAGCAAGTAGAGCAATGTTTGATTAGGTAGCTTTGGCAGGATTCAAGTGGTTTGGAATCTTTTTAGACGGTCAGACCAGGCTATGCTTGCTTTGTGAGCCGGAGATGGCCGGTGGCTTGTTTGGGTTGCTCGGATCCGAGGAAAATTGCCGGATCTGGCGTTTGGGGCATCTTTTTTAGGAAATATGGTAATAAAATCCGACGAGCTTGGGTGTCTGCCTGCCGGTATGTAGGTGCTAACTCAGTTTCCGGTGATCTGCTTGAAGATGGACTGCACAGGTACTGGCACTTGCGCATTCTTGTTCGGTTCATTTTCTTTTCTTTTTTCTCTTTCTTCATCTCTTTTCTACGTTGGCTACAACTCTGTCACAATGTCGGACATGTCGAATTACACGTCGGTGTTCCGGGTGCGGCTTGGGGACGGCGTTCCGGCGCGCCACGCTGGCGGCGTGGGGGGAACGAATGCCACAGCATGGAACGGCGGACCGGTGCTGGGCCCGATGGCGCAGACGGAGGGCGAGCGACACGGGGTGGCGCCGCAGGCGGCGCCGCGACGAACGAACCGGACCAAGTCGCGGCCAGTGGTGTCGTGCCTGCTGTGCCGGGCGCGCAAGCAGAAATGCGACCGGCTGCTGCCGTGCGGGACGTGCTCGCGTCGGGGCGACGGGGCGCTGTGCCGATACGGAGATGGTGGTGGTGGTGGTGGTGTTGGCGGTAGTGTTGGTGTTGGCGGCAGCGGCAGCGGCAGCAGCAGCAATCCAACGGCCGGGATGGGCAGCACAGCGCGACAGCGATCCGCCTCAGCGCGCAGCAGCGCCAACAGCACGGCAGGCAGCGGGGCGGCGACGGTGCGACAGGAAGCACAGACACGACTGCAACGGCTGGAAGACATGGTGAACGGACTATTAGCCCGATCAGGCAACCCGGAAAACAGCAGCGGCAACACGGCTACAGACGACGATGGCGGCGGCGGCAGCAGCAGCAGCGTCGGGGGCGCCGAGGCGATGGTGGAGGAGGAGGTCAGCGCAGCGACGATTTTCGAGGACTCGTTTAGAGGGGGACACGTGACATTGACAGGGGAGCGGGTGGATACGCTGCACGAGTGGCACGTCGCACTAGGGCGGGGCGTGCCACCGCCGCCGCCGACGGCCGGCAATCCCGTTTCGGCGATGATCGGCGAGGTACCCATGGCCGGGGGTACCAACTGGGCGGCGGTGCTGGACAGCATCCGGGACATCCAGTCGTACCTGGGCAGCGCGGGCGAGAGCACGAGCCACGCGGACGGGGCGACGGATGGAGAGGAGGCGGCAGCAGAGCACCGAGAGGGAAAGGAGCCGCTGCTGACGGCGGAGCTGCCTATATCGCCGCAGACGAGCGGCCCGTCGTCGTCGCCGCGGCCGACGACGATGGCCTATGAGACGAGCGAGCCGGACATTGTCTTTGCGACGGCGCGGCCGCCAATGTCGATGGGGGAGGTGCTGGCGGCGCTGCCGCCGCGGGCCGAGTGCGACCGGCTGCTGGCGGTGTACTTCCAGTCGCGGTTCATGATGGGGCCGTTTGTGCACGCGGGCCAGTTCCAGCGGGCGTGCGCGCGGTTCTGGGCGTCGGGGGGACAGCCGTCGCAGGCGCACGCGGCGTCGCCGCTGCTGTGGGTCAGCATGCTGGCGTCGATCCTGTGCATCGCGGCGACGGTGTCGGGGACGCGGCAGGTCAGCTGGCTGGCCGAGCGGGAGCGGTCTGCTTTACGGAAGCAGCAGCAGCAGCAGCAGGCGGAGCAGCCGCTGGCGCCGACGCAGGGGCCGTACCACGAGCCGGTGCCGGTGCCGGTGCCGACGTCGGTGCCGGGGTATGCCAGCCAGATCGGGCTGGACGTGAGTCGGAGCAGCTCGGTGGCCCACCTCGAGGCCAACAACTCGGACTTGGCGCTGGCGGGACGGCTGCGGCAGCTGTCGACGTACTGCCTGCTGGCGGGCGACTACCTGGCGGCGCGGCCGCTGGCGGTGGAGGCGCTGCTGCTCAACGCGTACACGCGGCTGATGCAGCGGCGGGACGCGGACCCGGCGCTGTGGGCGACGTTCGGGGTGGCGGCGCGGCTGGCGCAGCGCATGGGCTACCAGCAGGTGGACGCGCCGGCGGCGGCGGCGCGTGGCGGCAGCAGCAGCAGCAGCCGGCACCTGACGCCGTTTGAAAAGGAGATGCGGCGGCGGGTGTGGTACGTCATTGAGTCGTACGACATGCTCTACAGCTTCCAGTTCGGCATGCCCACCGTCATCCACGAGGACGAGACGGCCACCGATCCGCCGCACAACCTGCGCGACGACGACTTTGACGAGTCGTCTGCCGAGCTGCCGCCCGCCCGTCCGCTGACCGACTCCACGCCCACGCTGTACTTTAGCATCAAGCTGCGCTTTATCCGCCAGCTGCGCCGCGTCGTGCGCTTCTCGCTGTGGAGCAGCAGCAGCAGCAGCAGCAGCAGAAAGGAACAGGTGACGGCCGATGCGCTGGCGGCCGAGCTGGAGGCCGTGCGGGATCTCGTGCCGGCACCCCTGCGCATGCCCGAGCGCATCCGCGACTGTCCGTTCAGCGACGCCGGCCACGACATTATGCACCGCCTCGTGCTGGAGCTGCTGTACCACAAGACCATCTGCATTCTGTACCGACACACCCTCAGCGCCGTCGAGGGCGACGCCGACGCCGAGGGCGAGGCCGACGCTGAAGGCGAGAGCGAAGACGGCAGCAGCAGCGACAGCAGCAAGAGCCCAGACAAAAACACCCAGGCCCAGCGGCGGACCTGTCTCGCCTCGGCCCTGCGCATCCTCGACCTGCACGCCGACTTTGAGCTGGAGACGCGCACGGCCGCCGTGGCCGGCGCCGACGAGAGCGCGCCCGCCGGCCACCCGACCGGGCGGCTGGCCGCTGACCGGCACATGCTCAGCAGCCTGGCGCTGCACGACTTTTTGCTGGCAGCGACGGTGCTGTGTCTGGACCTGATCGAGGGCGGCAGTCGCGATGCGGATGAGTCAGCAAGGCGGAGAAAACGACCGCACAAGCAGGCCGTCGACACCCCCTCGCTCGAGGCCCGCGCGGCCCACCGCGGCGCCAAGATGGCCGCCCTGCGGCAGGCCTACGCGCTGTGGTACGAGCGGCGGCTGACGTCGCGCGACGCGGCCCATGCGGCCCGGGTGCTGGGCGCCATTGTCAAGAAGCTGTCGGCCGAGGACGACAGCGCTGCTGCTGCTGCTGCTGTTCCGTTTGTGGACAATGCAGCCGGTGGTGGAGGCCAGTCCGGGGCCGCAGTGCTGACCGGGGCGGACATGGAGATGGTGTCGATGGCCTCGATGGCGCCCATGCAGCCGTCGCTCGTCTGGCAGATCCCCGGACTCCCCGAGCTCAGCCAGCATGGCTATGCCGTGCCGCCCATTCCGGTGTCCATGCCGGCGTCGATGCCGTCCATGGTGCCATCCGTGCCAGCAGCCGACTTCAACTTTGCCTACGACTGGGCCGAGCCCGGGCCGTTTGACGCCGTGCTCGACAACCCGAACCACGTCGACTGGGTGTGTAGTCCTTTTCTATTGCTGACTCATCCACCACTCTGCTAACAGGGCGGCCCAGAAAATGGTCGACTCGTTTCTGCAGGACCGCCGGCTGGAGGGGGACGCCGGCGGCATGGTGTGGTCGGCGGATCTGATGGGGCTGGAGAATTAGGAATAGATGTATTTAAACCGTAAAAAAAAAAAAAAAAGAGAGAAAAAAAAAAGAAAAAATCAGCACCGCAGCTCTACCCCCCCACGGCTCACCGTGAGGTACTTGACGCCCTTGAACGGCTTGACGCCCTCGCCCAGGCCGCGGCTGCGCTTGGTGTCCAGCGTGATGCTGTCGACGCGCACGCCGCTGGCCAGCCACCCGCGCACGCCAAAGCTGACCGCCGCCGACCGCGGCATGAGCATCTTGTTGCGGGCCTTGGCCGCCGCGTCTGCCTTGTCGGTGTGAGTGGCGGTCGCTGCCGCCGCGTCTCGGGGCTTCTCGGTCCGCTGGTACGGCTCGTCGTAGCTGTACGTCTTGAATCCGTAGCTGTCGTCGTTGTCGTTGTCGTCGTTGTTGGTATCATCGTCCGCATCGCCCGTCTCGCCCGTCTCGCCCACCACGGTACACCGCAGCGAGCACGACGACGACGACCCCATCATCTCCTTGGCCGGCACCTGCCACTCCAGCAGCCGGTCGCCCGGGCTGTACGCCGCGTCGCCGCGGCTCGGCCGCACGCCGAGCAGATTGCGCACGGCCGCCGGCAGCGGCACCGTGACCTTGACGTCTTCTAGCAGCGGTGCGCCTGGCGTGCCGGGATGCGGCCCCAGCCGGCCGCCGACAGAGGAAGAAGAGGCGGACAGGCCTGCCGTCGTCGGCGCAAAAAACGCCCGGTGGACGTGCACGCGGACTTCAAAGTCGGCGCCGGCCGCGCCCAGGCTCGTGCGCACCTCGACGCTGACGGGCAGCCGCAGGTTGTTGGGCGTGTCGTGCGACCCCAGCAGGTCCACCTCGTAGGCCGCGAGCACAAAGCGGCCGTCGGGCGGCACGAAGCGCAGGGTGCCGGGCTGCTGGCGCCAGGCGGCGAGACGCACGCAGGGGTGGAAGACGGGCAGCTGGAGAAGGCAGCTGCTGCCGCCGTCGAGGGCGACTGCGCCGTGTCGGGCCGACAGGCTGACGCACACCTCGGGCACGCCCGACACCTTGGCCGTAAAGGCGATGGATCCCTGGGCCACGGCGGCCAGCGGACGGCCCGAGGGCGCCAGCGTGACCGCGAGCGTCTCGACCACGTCGGCGTAGAGCTCGTTGGACGTGTGCCGCACGTTGGCCCGGCGCCACGGCAGCGCCGGCGAGAGCTGAGCCACCGATGCCGCGGCAGAGACGGCCGGCGAGGGCGACGGGGAACTGCCGGGCACGCCGGCCAGTCCCCCCGGCAGCGTGATGCTCCCCAGAAGCTTCCCCATCAGCCCCTCGACGGCGACGCGCTCCCGCAGCGCGTCCACCTCGGTGGTCGCCCCTACCGTGCCGGCGTCGCACATCTCCGTCAGCAGCTGCGCCGCCACGTCGTACGCGCCCTCGATCCGCCCCGCCGCCAGCGGGCTGCCCAGAAAGGCCTCCAGCGCGTCCGCCACCCGGTGCAGAAACTCCAGCACCAGCAGCGGCTCCACCTCCCCCGACGCCGTCGCCACCATCAGCAGCGGACCGTGCGCCGCGCCAAACACCAGCGTCGGCGGCTGCGTCCCCACGCACACCACCGGCTGCATCCCCCCCGGCCCCCCGTTCTGCTTCGTCACCTCGTCCAGGTATAGCGGCAGCAGATGAGCTGCCGCGAGCGGCCGCCCCGTGTACGTGTGCGACAGTATCGGATTGCTTTCGAGTCAGCAAAGAACCTGCCCATCGTACCTCCAGGATACTCACTTGTGCTCATCATAGATGTGCACCGCCTCGATCACACCGTCCATGGTGGTGGTGGTGGTGATGGTGGAGGGGGAAGTGTCCATTCGCGCTTTCCTGTGATAGCGATAAGTGTGGTGAATGATGACTAAGCATTCATATTCAATTTTTATTCTTAGTCATGGGATCATCCGCCACTTCAACTCTCCTCACCATCTGCAACCATGGCCGACAAGATCCCCTCCGTGGCCGCCCTCGACCGGCCTGAGAAGTACCAGGACCTGCTCAAGCAGGACCGCGGCGACGACTGCCTGCCGTGCCGCGTCGTAGGTGGGTTCTTTGCCCCTCCCGACTGGCTCATCCGTTTCTCGTTTTCTAACGACAGCAGGCGGCGGTGCGTTCCTCGGCCTTGCCGCCTACAGCTACTATTCTGGCCAGGCCCAGCTCGAGCAGCAGAAAGCGCTCATCCTCAAGAGCGGCTCCTTCTTTGGCATGCGCAGCCGCCGCTTCGGCATCACCGGCATCTCCCTCGGCCTGGCCTGGCTGGGGCTGTGGCGTCTGTTCAAGTAGCGGACTGCCACCTGCTCCGATGTCTGCAGAACAAATGTACAATAGATGTATAATGACACGACTCTATGAGCTGCATGAGAATATGGGCGTAGTTTGAGTTGAGGCGGTCCCAGAGCGATGCTGTCTCTAGTGGGCCCACAGTATACACAGTGCTAAAAGTACGTTGCATTTGAAGCTTTAAAAGTCTGATATGTTAACTCAGCAACACAGCTTGCTGCCACTCCTTCCCTCCACAACCACGCCATGCCCATAACAATACTTGCGCCTGCGCAGGCCAGCCACTTCCACGGCGTGGACCTAGCCGGCGATGCCTCGGACTCGGACTCGAGCGACAGCGGCGGCGCGTCTGTGAGAGATCGGCAAAAAGGAGCTGCTGCTGCCGACGCCTCAGCTGCCCGTCACAGCAAGCGGCGGCGGCGGGACGCTGGCACCCACGAGGTGGTGACGCCGGGCGAGGTCATCACGGACGATCCCCACTGGATGCGGTAGGTCTCCCTGCTTTTCTTCTTTGCTGATGCTGACCATTCAGCGGCCACGGCACCTATGCCGATGCTTCGTCGGCCATCGTCTCGTCGCTCGCCGGCACGGTGATGCGCACGAACCGCCTGCTGTCGGTGCGGCCGCTGCGGGCGCGCTACGCGCCCGTCATCGGCGACCTCGTCGTCGGCCGCATCGTCGAGGTGCAGGCCAAGCGCTGGCGCGTGGACGTGGGCGCGGCCCAGCTGGCCGCCCTGCCGCTGTCAGCCATCAACCTGCCGGGCGGCGTGCTGCGCCGCCGCACCGAGACGGACGAGCTGCAGATCCGCAGCTTCTTTGCCGAGGGCGACCTGCTCGTGGCCGAGGTCCAGCAGATCTTTGGCGACGGCGTCGCCGTCCTGCACACCCGCTCTCTGCGCTACGGCAAGCTGCGCAACGGCGTCTTTCTCGCCGTCGCCGGCGGTGGCGCCGGTGCCGGTGCCGGTGTGGTGCGTGCCCGCCGTCAGGTGTGGACGTTTGGCGGCGACAGCGGCGGCTACGGCTACGGCGACGGTGACGACGACGACATGGAAGACGACCCCGCCGACCGCCAGCACGCCGCCGCCTTCAACACGGGCGCCGGCAAGATCGATGTCATCCTCGGCGTCAACGGCTACGTGTTCATCGGCGCCCATGTGGCGCCGCCGACGCCCGAGACGCCGTCCGCGCAAGACGCCGGGGCGACGCCCATCGGCATCTCCAACATGGAAGAAGCCGTCAGCGCCGCCATCTACTCGAGCCAAAACGACCCCGTCACCCGGCCCACCCTGCGCGAGATCGCCCGTCTGCGCAGCGTCATCGCCCTGCTCGTCGAGCACCGCCAGCGCATCGACGAGCACACCGTCATGCGCGCCTACCGCGCCGCCCTCGACCTCGGCGACGGCGGCGACGACGACGACGTCCACCTCGGCGGCGACCGCGGGCGGCAGCTGGTGGCGGCTCTGCATTGAGGGAGACGGAACAGGAATATGGCCAGGCAGCAGCATAACTAGGTAGCATCATCTGTCGGTCTGCATGAATATGGGAGATGTGTGGTGGGTCCCCAACCAAATCTGCGCCAAAAAGTCTGCGCCAAAAAGCACGCCGCACTCGCCCAAAGCAGCGCTCGAAAGTCGGTCTGCCCAGGTCGCTCCTTCCTCGACGCTACCATACCGGATGGCATGGACCGTGAGCCCGTGAGCGCCGCTGTCTCTCTGCATGTCCCACGTGATCCGTACTAGACAATATGAACTGATCTTTTCTGAATCCCCATTCTGCACCCCGTCTACACCCCCCGTCTTCACCGTGCTGCCCTCACCCCTCCTCCCCCCCTCCTCCTCCCCCATCCATTCTTACCGATAACACCGATATATACATACGTCTTGGACACGCCATGGGGAAGCTCAAATCCATCAAGGGCGATGTCGTCAGCTGGATCAAGCGGCCCAGCAAGTCCCTCCTCTCAGACTCTGCCTCGTCTGCAAACTCGGAGGGCCCAGCCGACTCCAACCCCGCCGACCAGCCGGCCGACAAGGCCGAACAGGCCGACAAGACCGACAACCATCCGCCTGTCCAGGAGGCCCTGACGACTCTCTACCCCCTCATGCGCGATCCCGAAAACGACCTGCCCGAGCCGGAGCCTGAAGACTTTGACGAGCGCCTGTGGAACCGCTACGTCTCGTTTGAGGTAAGCCCCTTCTCGCCCTTTGCTGTCTGCCCTCCGCTCACCTCTGTCTCTCTCAGCGCTGCTGGTACGGCACCCGCTTTCTCGGCGTCTGGTCCAAGCGCATCAACCCCAGCGAGAACCACGTCCGCCTGGTCTTCCCGCACCGGAGCCCGCTGGGCCGCCTGTGGGGCGCTCTCTCGCGCTTGCTGCTGCCGCGCTTTGTGCACAACCTGTTCCGCCGGCTGCTCCCGGCCTGGTATCTGCCGCCGGTGCTGATCTGCAAGTGTCGCAAGGGCGACGATGACGAGGAGGAGTTTGCCAACGAGAAGGCCATGTACGCGCGGCTGCGGCCGCTGCAGGGCACCGTCATCCCCGAGTATTTTGGCCAGGTGACGCTGCTCGGCTCGCGCACGCCTGCTCACCTCATCGGCTACGTCGACGGCTTCCCCCTCAGCGCCCCTGCCGCCGAGGGCATCCCCAAGGACGAGTTCGTCCGCCTGCTGGGCAGCGCCGGCGAGTCCCTCGCCGCCCACCAGGTCGCCCTCTACGACCCGTCCCCGGCCAACTTCCAGCTCGTGGACGACGGCGCCCGCGTCGTCGTCGTCGACCTCGAGACCGCCCACGTCGTCGACACCGTCGAGGCCGCCCAGCGCGCCAACCGCGCCGTCGTCCAAAAGGCCTGGTCCCTCTACGCCCAGATCCGCTACAGCCAAGGCGTCGCCCGCGACGGCTCCCACCGCCAGCACGACCTGGCCAAGCCGGGCCACCTCTCCTCCATGTTCCGCCCCCGGGAAGAGAAGCGCTCCGAGCGGCGCTCCAAAAGGCGCCAGAAGAGCAGCGTGGACGACAGCTCTGTGGTCAGCGGCCCCGTGAGCAGCCCGTAGAGCAGATAGCCTAGATATCGTGTAGCAGTCCTGTTCGGATTGGACCTTTATCAGAGCGCTCAATCTAGAATAGCCTTCCTGACTAAACAGTAGGGACACGTGATGATGCTGACTGACGCTCGCTGTTCATTTTTCATATCTAAAGCATAAGCAAGTGTGCGCGAGAAGAGCGCCTTATTGGCCCGCCCTCGCATAAGCTGACATCCGTTCTGCTGTCGTGGCCCACGAGATCGAGCCTCTCGATCCGCCCCGATCCACGACATGCCGAAATACAAATACAATGGGGGTTTCCGACCGGACCCATAGACCCCATATCCTCCTGCTCGCTCGCTCCTGCTTTTGCTCCTACTTTTGATCCCGACCTTTGAGAATCAGCGACAGGGCTCCCGGGTTGTCGCGCGCGGCATAGACGGCCAGCAGGGCGACGGCCAGCCAGCGGATCAACGCACCTGAGGCGCCGCGGCCGCCGAGGCCGACGACGAGCCGCAGCCAGTAGCCGAGACCGCGGGTGGCCACGCCCGCGCGGTCAAAGCGGGGGGTGGACGCCGTGAGCGTGAGCAGGCGCATCTCGCTCCACCGATACGGCATGTAGCGCACGCGCAAGAAGCGCTCCATCCAGCCGGGCGTCTCGGCCACCGTGCGGCGATGGGTAAACGTGTCAAACGAGTGCCGGCCGCGGTACGCCCCCGTGCCCGAGTGTCCGACACCGCCAAACGCCACGCTGCTGAGGCTGCCGTGCATGTACGAGTCGTTGAGCGTCGCGCCGCCCGAGGTCACCTCGCGGAGGACTGGAGAGTCAGTATTTCTCTTGCTGTGGGCTGGAGACAAACGCACCTCTCGCATTCTGGGCCTTGCTGCCAAACGCAAACAGGGTCAGCGGCGTCGGGTCGACGCGGTTGGCAATGGCAATGGCCTGGTCGAGGCTGTCGACGGGCAGGATGCTAAAGATGGGCCCGAAGCTCTCCTGCTGGATCATGGTATCGTCGATCGAGTCCACCAGCACGGCCGTCGGCTCCATGAAGAGCGCCTTCTGGTCCATCTGCCCGCCGAGCACGATGCGGCCCTTGGTCTCGTCCAGCATGGCCTTGAGCCGGAGAAAGTGCCGCTCCGTGCCAATGTGCACGAGCTCGCTGTTGCGCGAGCCGTCGGGGAACGTCTGCGCGTACGCCGCCTGCAGGCCCTGGATGAAGGCGCCCAGCACGCTGCGCTCGACCATGATGTAGTTGTGCGAGATGCACACCTGCCCGGCGCCGAGCGTCTTGCCCCAGAGCAGCCGCCGCGCCGCCAGCGCCACGTCCGCCTGCGCCGTCACGATGGCCGGGTTGCGCCCGCCCAGCTCCAGCACCACCGGCGTCAGTGTGGCCGCCGCCTTGGTGGCCACGATGCGCGCCACCTGCCGCCCCCCCGTGTACAGGATCTTGGCCCAGCCGTACGGGATGCCGTCGGCCTGCCCCCCGTCGCCGGCCCGCGTGTCCCGGAAGTCCAGCAGTGCCGTCGTCTCCGGCACGGCCCCGTTGACCACGGCAAAGGCGTCGCGGTCCAGCCGCGTCTCGATCAGCTCGCGCAGCACCATGGCCGTAGCCGGGGCCACCTCGCTGGGCTTGACCACCGCCGTGCAGCCAGCCGCCACCGCGCCGATCAGCGGCGACAGCAGCAGCATCACCGGGTAGTTGTACGCGCTGACGATGAGCACCGCGCCCAGCGGCTCCTTGTGCGTGCGCAGCCCGGCCGCCGCAAAATGCAGCGGCACGTCCGGGCGGCCCAGCGGCTCATCCGCCGCCAGCCGGTCCAGCTGGTCCAGCAAGAACAGGCAGTCGTCTGTCAACACGTTGATCTCCGAGAGCATCGACTCGTACGCTGACTTGTGCAGGTCTTGCTGCAGCGCCGCCAGCAGCTGCGGTGTGTAGTCGACAATGGCCCAGTAGAGCTTCCGCAGCTGCACTTTGCGCCATTCCACGTCTTTTGTCACGCCCGTCCGGAACGTGTCGGCCGCGCGAGCACACTTGGCGCTGATGTCGTCCAGGCTGGTCGCCTCGAACGGCGGGATCTCGATGGCTTTCGTGTCGGCCATGGCTGCTGAGATGAAGAAGAAGAGGAAGAAAAAGGACGAGTGCTGAAGAATTGTGGTTCAAGAGACGTAACATCTTAAAACTAATATAGCGCTTGCGGATGCTACCCCACACGCAATCGCTCCTACCTAGTTTCACAGGCAGCCGAGGCATTGGGGTCTAGGCGCTGTCCCATGCCCAGTGCCAGGATCGGCACTGTGTTGGACCGGACAGCCCGCGAGGTGCACGACCACGACCATGCCAGCAATCGTGTCTTGGACGATCTGGCGGGCGATGGCAAGCGTGGCCGTCGGTGCAAATAGCGCTCCGACGGTGCAATATGGCGTGTGGGGAGGGTCAAGTCATATCTTAATCTTGCATCTGACATTGCTATATTACAGTGTGTGGGGCTAGACGCGCACACTTTGCACTGTCCGGAACTTCGGCGTGTCAGAACACCCGCATCCGCACCATCCGTGCTGTACAAGTACGATGCCTCACTGCAGACGCACCATCTCGGCCACCTGCTCCAGATCCTGGGCTGGCGGTGCCAGGGCGGCTCGGATGGCCTGGGCGCCGTCGACGAGCGAGCCCTCCTTGAGCCGCTGCTGGTCCTGCAAAAAGGACTCGGCCCGCACGGCCTGCAGGGCCTTGCGCCGCTCGTCGGTCATGCGCCACTCGCGCGGGAACTTGGGCTTGGTCTTGAACGTGTGGTGGCGCGTGTCCAGCGGGATGTCCTCAAATGTGTCGGTTGGGTCCTGCCAGGTTAGCAACAGCCACCACCGAGGCCTCAGGTACGCACCCGTGCTTCTGCAATCAGCTTCTCGATCAGGTCGCCGAGGTGCCGCTTGTTCTGCGCCTGGTGCTCGTGCATCTCGCAGCTCATGCGCACCGTCTCCTTCTCCGGATTGTAGCGCGAGCCCACCAGCTTCTTGAGCTTGTTCTGCTGCGCCTCGGTCAGGTCGAGGTCGGCCGGGCAGAACTCCACCACGACCTTTTTCTCGGCGGGGTGGAACTCGCCCATGTAGGACGTGTAGCGGAAGCGCAGCTTCATGTCGGCGGTGGGTGGCTCAAAGGGCTTGGCGAGCTCTAGAAGCAGAGTTGCACTGTTAGCAGACCGGCCCGTTATTTTCCTGTGGCCGCACTCACTCGACAGCAGCGGCATCTCCCACGCCGCAATCCGCAGGTAGTGTCGCCGCTCCCGCAGCTCCTCGAGCTTGCCGTGGGCCATGCTCGTGATGTCGTCGCCGTGGAACTCGTCCTCGCCCACCTCGCTCGTCACCATCTCAGCGTCCGCCTCCTCGTCGTTCCAGAACGCGTCTCGCCGCCGCGGCACCACCCGCCGCGCATCGTAAAACTCTTGGCGCAGCTCCGCCAGGAACCGTGCCTCCCGCTCTCGCTCCTGCTGGCTCAGCTGCGGCAGCTTGGCCGCCTGGTCCGCCGGCAGCGCGGACCGCAGCGCCTCGGTGATGCTCGTGATCCGCTGGCTCGCCTCCTCCTTCTCCTGCTGCTCAATCTCCCACGCCTCTAGCGGCTGCTCTTTGCCGCTGCCGCCGTCGTCGCCCGCGGCACGGCGCCGTGGCGTGCTCGCGAAGCCGCGGGTGTGGGCAAGCGGCTGGGTCGCTGCTCGGGTCGTCGTGGCCGCAAAAAAAGTCGGGGCTGCACAGCATCGGCGCATGCCGAGCCGCAGGGAATGCGCCGCGCTGGCCATTGCGTATCAATGCTTCGGGGGGCGTGGCTGTTTGCGGGTGGTGTGGACTCGGTCGAAATCTGTGAAGCTTTTTTTGGTGGCAAGACTCGGAAATGCGCTAAACCAGGTTGGGAATTCTTAGCTGAACATTCTCACCCACACACACACATACACAGCTTACATTTCATCTTTCTGCAACATCAGTCCAATTCTGCATCATGTCTACTACCTCTCACACAATCGGACGACGATGCTTTGTCACTGTCGGAGCCACTGCCAGCTTTCTCAGGCTTCTGCAAGAAGTGCTCTCTCCGGCATTCCTCGATTGTCTCGCCGAACAGAGCTTCTCGGAGCTCATCATCCAGACCGGGCCAGACCACGAATGGGCGCTGCAGCAGATCAGTCTCCTGGCGGAGCAGGCACCAGCAGCGGCCCGTGCATGGCCTGCGATCGAGGCGGTCTCCTACACCACTGACATGACCTCGCTGATGCTTCCCTGCCGCGGCGATGCCAGCCAGCACCGCCAGCCGGGCGCCATGATCTCACATGCCGGCTCTGGGTCCATTCTCGATGCCGTGCGCGTCGACGTGCCGCTCATTGTCGTTGCCAATCCGGACCTGCTGGGCAACCACCAGGCAGAACTGGCCGAGGCCGTCGACGACGCAGGATGGGCCGTCCAGGGCAGCCTGGGGTACGTTCTTTTTCTTTCTTTTTCTTCTTTTTCTCTATTCTTTCTCTTTCCTCTCGTTCGCGTGCAATGCTGACCATCAGACACCTCCATGCCGCAGTGGAAACGCTGCTTCGGCAAAACCGGGAAACGCCGCCTCCCTACAAAATGCCCCCCTTTCCTACGGCAGAAGCAGACCGCTGCGGGCTCTTTGACTGGGCGGCTGCGCATGCCGAGGGCGAGCCGAATCTGCTGCAGCTGGACTGATGTTGTGTATTGTGCGCGTTCACGGGCGTTTCTGGCGGGTGGTTTGCCATTTCGTTCTGATTTCGTTTCTGTTCTCGTCTGCTAGTGATACCCAATCCATCCCTCTACATCTACGGCCTACTCCAGCTTCACGCTCCAGATCTTTACCGCCGCATCGACGCCCGCGCTGGCAGCCTTGGCGCCGCCGTCCACCCAGACGACGCCGCTGACGCCGTCCTTGTGGGCATTGAGCGCCTTGACCCGGCTGCCCGGCTTGGCCAGGCTCCACACAAACACGTTGGTGTCGAGACCGCCGCTGACGGCATGGGTCCCGGCCTCGTTCCACGCGATTGCCGACACCCGCGCCGTGTGCGCCGACCACCGGTCCGTCGCCACCTTCCAGCTGCCCGTCTCGTACGCCACGATCTTGCCGCTCGCGTTGCCCGCCGCCAGGTAGCGCCCGTCCGGCGAGAAGGCCAGCGCCGAGATGGCCGCCGTCGACGTCGTCAGCGTGTGCGTGCGGCTCAGCTGGCCGCTGCCGCTCAGCTGGTACACCAGCACGTGCGGCACCGTGCCCAGGCCCACCGCCACCACGCTGCCGTGGGCCGCAATGGCCGTGGGCGTCGCCGCGTCCACGTCGACCTGGCTCACGAGCGCGTCCTTGTGGTAGACGGCCACCTGGCCCGAGGCCAGCGCCACCAGCACGTGGCCGTCGGCTGTCGCCGCCACGCCCTTGGGCTGGGCCCCCAGCTTGAGCCCCTCGGAGCCGGTAAAGGTGCGCGCGCCCTCGTCCACCGTCCGCAGCGTGTCGTCCCAGCCCACGCTGTACGTGCGTCCGCTGCCCGGCGCCGCTGCCAGCTGCGCCACCTGGTTCGTGTGCGCGGCCCCGTCCACCACCGCCGCCTCGCCCGTGCCCACGTCCCAGTGCACCACGCGGCCGTCGAAGCTGCCCGTGTACAGGCTGCGGCCCCGGCCGTCTGACGAAGCGCCCAGCGCCGTGATGGACTTGTTGTGGCCCTGCACCACCCGCACGGGTGCGTCCTTGCCCAGCACCAGGTAGTTGAGGTCGCCGCTGAGGCTGACGCTGATGATGAGTCCGTCGCTGCGCCCGTGCGGCCACACCACGCCCACCTGCTGGTCCGCCACGCTGGCCGCCGCCGACCCGCCGCCGCCCAGCTTCCACGCCTGCACCAGCGTGCCCGACTCGACGTCCCACACGCGCACGCTCTGGTCGGCGCTGGCCGTGACGATGCGCTTGGAGTCGGCGGCCCAGCTCACAGCAAAGATGCTGCCCGTGTGGGCGTCGCTGCTGCTGCCGACCGTCGTCGTGGGCTCGCCCGTCTTGCCGTCGTAGAGCTGGATGCGCCGGTCGGCGCCGACGCTGACCAGACGGCTGCCGTCGGGGGAGAAGGCGGCGCCAAAGACAAAGCCCTTGTGCAGGCCGTCCGCCTTGGCGTTGAACTTGAAGGGCGCGCCGTGCAGAAAGCACATGGACCCGTCGTCCGACACCGTGGCCGCGCGCAGGGGCCGCTGCTGCCGCAGCGCCACGGCGTTGACAATCTTGCTGTGGCCGCTGACCTCGCCCACGCTGTTGCCGCTGTCCGCCGTGATGCAGTGCCCGAACCGCTCGCGCCCGTCGCCCACCGCAATGATCCGCTGGCTGTCCCCGTCCCACGCAATGTCGTTGATCCGCCCCGAGATGATGCCGTACTCGCCCTTGGTCTGCACGCCCTCCACCGCGTCCCACACCCGCACCTTGCCCGACACGTCGCCGCTCGCAATGTAGAACCCCGACGGCGCAAACCGCGCCACCGTCGTCGCCGCCGTGTGGCCCGTGTACTGCTTGCACGTCGCCGGGTCGTCGATCTGCCGCACAAAGATGGACTTGCCGGACTGCCACGCCGTCAGCTCTCTCTCTCTCTCTCTCTCTCTCTCTCTCTCTCTTCTCTGTTCCTCCTCACTCACCGCGTAAGCAATCCGCTGCCCATTGGCGTCTGCCGACAGCTGCGTCGGCTGGCCTCGGATCGTCGTCGGGGCCGCCGCCAGGATCGTGTTGATCGTGATGCTGGCCATGGTCGTCTGCTGTGTATGGTACTCGGATCTTCAATTCTCGTGTGTTGCTTCGCTTGTCTGCATGCCGTCGCTGGAAAATTCACGCGCAAGATCAGAATAAATACAATCTGTCTGTACCATGGCCCATTCGACGTTCAGGCAGCAACAAGTCGAGAAACAAGTCAAAAAGCTGGAAAACACACGGCCGTTGCTTAGAGGGGCAACTTTTCGTTGCGGGGCAGACAAGGTGCTCGGCATTGGAGCTTGAGCTCCGCTGCATCCTAAACCTGCAGCCTAATGTGCGCTGAAACACTGCTGAAATCATTATGTCATTGCGAAGCTTCTTTTCGATACATCAGCTTTAATGCATCCCACCCCCTTCCTCCAACCTGCTGTTACTGTGCAATTCTTCCGTTCGTGCCATTTACTGGCAGGGATAGTACTGCTGCCTGAACTCTGCGTTCATCGGCCCCGGCTGCATTGGCGACGAAGAGTCGCTATAGTTGTTGTATTCCTGAGGAGACCAATATGAAGGCTGCGGAGGCGGCGGTAACGGTTGCTGAGGCAGAGGCAGAGGCCGCTGGTTCGCATGGTTCTGCTGCTGATTCAGCTGCTGGTTTGGCGGCCACTGATTGGGACGCATAGGCAGCTGATGCATATTGGATTGCTGCCCTCGCACCGGTTCTGATGTCTGCCCCTGCATGGGTCTCGATACCTGACTTGGAGCCCCCCTTGCCGCACCCATCTGCTGGGGGCTTTGCCGCTTTCCTTGAGGCGGATACTGCCTACCCGGAATATTCAGAGGTCCTCGGGGCGTACCAGTGCTTACCGTCGGTGGCTGTCCCTGTTGCTGCCTCTCCTGTTGCTTTTGTTGCCGTTGCTGTTCCTTCCACTTATACAATTTATGGAACCACTGATGTTTCTTCTGCTGCTGCCTCGTCATTACGCTGCTGGCTGGCATCCCAGGGTGGTTTGCCGATCCGCTTGTTGGTGCATCTGCCTCGCTGGACTGGAGACCCTGGACCTGCTCAGCTGTCTCTCCTCCGTCCCGACCTTCGTGATTGTTCTGCTTTTTAGCTTGCCCATCGCCCTTGTTTTTGGCCTTGGAGCCGACTTTTTCTTGCGATTTGATCACAAGCGTGACATCACGTCCCTTTGGTGCTGATATGGCCGAGTTGATGCTGCTGCTTGCCTCTTCAGCGTCACCATTGGCACCCTCAGCAGCTGCTTCGGCTTCCTCCCGCAGCCTTCGCCTTTCTCTCCGCTTTCTCCTGGCGCGCCTGACCTTTTTGTCCCACTCTTGCTTCAGCCTGGCTTCTAGTTCGCCAAGGTGTGGCGGGATAGTAAGCTTGTCGCGGCCTTTGATGACCGAGTCAAATAACCGCATCTTCGCCGTGCTCTTGACGCGGGACCGAGGGAGGCCATAGTGCAGCAATTGAGCCTCATACCAATGCCCCGGATGATCCATGCCATCTTTGGTACTGAAGTGAACTTCAAGTTCGCTCACAGTCGCCCGCTTGTGCTGGTGCTTGGTGCTGGTTTGAACGAACAAGTCTCCAGAATAGGAGAACTCGTCTTGAGTCGCTGGCTTGACTTTCATCTTGCTGGCGAAGCCTCCCGAGTAGTAGGACTGATTAATTAAAATATGGAAAGTAGTGATGACGTCTAGTAGTACAACAGAGAAAATATCTAGGAAATCCTTGCTCAAAGTCCAGACTCGGCCCGTTTTCACTCGCGTCTTCTCGCGTGCGCGCGTCGTCTCCCACGCGAACCAAGGTTACAACGCGAAATAGATTAATACACAAAGAGGAAAGAACATATCTCGAACCAATCTGCCGAAACTGCGATACGCATTGCCACCAAAGCCTGTTACTGTGAAGCTCTAGATTGGGAAGGTATGCAATTATACCAAGATGTACAAATCACGTGCATGTTATCTTATCGGCAGTGTCGCGTCGCTGAGACGCCATAAAGTTTTCCACTGCGTAATAATCCTCGCCGGTTCACCTTCTGCCAGTTGCACGGGACCGCAGTACAATATTTGTTTCGTCCAGGGCGACATCTGCGGTATATTACCTGGTACGTATCAAAAACCCAAGAACCCAATATGGAGACTGTGCTGTTGGGCACTATGTCACATCCGGATCTGAGCTTTCACCAGCCTTACGAGCCTTATCCCTTGATAAATTTCCGAAAGCAACTGCTGGCATGTGGGATGCTTCTTTGTGTTCTCTCCGCTTTTTGCAGCACGCATATAAAGATGTTTCGTCATCCGTCGCGGACTCGAGTTTAGACTGACCGACTTTCCAACACCAGACCGATACGCCGCTGTCCTATACGACCCCTTGATACATCCTAAGCAGGAGCTTGCCGACGAGACACAGCGCAACCAGCCTAGGAAGACAGCATCAGAATGGCCGACACTAAGCCGGAGGAGTCCGCAACGGCCGAGGCGCTTGACAAGTCGTTTGACGTGGGCAACGAGGTCGGCGCGGAAGGCCACGATGCGAGCAACGATGTGGGCAACGACGAGGTGAGAAAAAACATGCCACTGAAGAGGAGGAGCAAGAGATGAAGAGTAGGAGAAGCGAAGAGGAAG
This sequence comes from Harringtonia lauricola, assembly GCA_014183025.1. NCBI lineage: Eukaryota > Fungi > Ascomycota > Sordariomycetes > Ophiostomatales > Ophiostomataceae > Harringtonia > Harringtonia lauricola. Next base: position 661,929 of record JACBXF010000035.1, read on the forward strand.
AGGAAGAAGAAGAAGAAAAACAAAAAAAAGAACCACGTCCTGACGAGGAGGCGAGCAGGAGGAAATTTCGGCGATGAAGCGGCGCGTGGCTGAGATGGAAGAGGAGGCCGCCAAGCTGCGCGAGATGCAAAAGGATCTCGACCATCAAAACCAGGAGCTTGCAGAGAACAAGGAAGACGTCGACTCACGGAGCATCTTTGTCGGCAACGTCGACTACACGGCGTCACCCGAAGAGATCCAGGCGCACTTCCAGAGCTGCGGCTCCATCAACCGCGTCACCATCCTGCTCGACAAGTTCACGGGACAGCCCAAGGGGTAGGCCCACTGTCCTTTCCGTCCGTGCTTTGTTCTCTTCTAACCCACAGCTACGCGTACGTCGAGTTCTCCGAGCCCAGCCTCGTTGCCCAGGCTCTCGTCCTGAACGAGAGCGTCTTCAAGGGCCGTAATATCAAAGTATGCGTTCCTTTCCCTCTCTCTCTCTCTCTCTCTCTCTCTCTCTCTCTCTCTCTCTCTACCCCCCTCTCCCCACATGCTAACCGCCAGGTCGTCCCCAAGCGAACCAACGTGCCCGGTATGAGTCGTGGTCGCGGTCGGGGGTTCCGGGGTAGAGGGTTCCGGGGTGGGTTCATCCCGCGCGGCGGGTACCGTGGAGGGTATCGGGGCCGTGGACGTGGCTTTACGCCGTACTAAAGGGAGACGGGTTGGTTGGACTATTGTTGGCTTCGCGTTTTGTTTTGTGCTCTCGCCACGTGCGAGTCAAAAGGACTGCAAAGTGCAGGGAAGGGCCCTTTTGTATATTAGAAGCTGGGGCGTTTCTAGCCAGCTTGCAGCAAATGACAGGCGACTGGCACCGGGCATTGCAATTGGCAGTTGCTATCTTACAACTGCCTTCGGGGCTTCAGGGGCCTTGTAAGGCACGTGCGTCACTGCTCATGCTGCTAAAGACCAGTAGCCTGCAATGTGTTATCACAGATCCTGGCGCTTGTATCTTAATCGCTGACGCAAGAGGAAGCTGCGAGCCTAATGAGAAAAGGACGAAATATGCCACCAGTCACAGCTAACGGCTGGCACAACAGTCGTGTGCCTGCAGACATAGCTGAAACTTGCTCGATCCTGCCTGCTGTTGGGCTGACGTTATCCCCTTGAACTTTACGCCGTTGCTTACTATGTATTGTGCCCTCTGGGCGCCCTCCCTCCCCCAGGCCACAGGGTGCCATTACCAAATTGCCCCTCACCCCAAGCGAGCCTGCCTCAGGCCACAGCGGGCGCCTAGACTGAGACCGGCAAGACTGGGTTGGTTTTGCTGAGAGGATTGCTGTCGATTCTCCGCCTCCCGCCCCTCTTTTTCCACTGTCGTAACATTTCCTCACTCAAAGGGCGCTTCTCTGCCAATTCGACACAAGCCGTCGCCGCCCTCCTCCAGTGTCGGCCCTCTGTCGACGCCCTGCACTTTCGCCATTTCTCCCTGCCCTGGCGCTGCGTGACTCGCTCGTCTTTTCTCATCGCCTGCTCGACGGTTTTGCCTGACAAATCCCATGCCCTGCGGCATACAGCCGTCGATTGACGCCTTTCGTCATCCTGCTTCGCCACCCTACTCTTCCCCTTCTTGTCGTTCTTCATTTCTCGCTGTCTACAAGACGCGAGCCCCCCTGAGCACAACTCCCCTTGGCCCTTAGCTGCATCTGGGCTGGTTCGCCGCGAACACGACAGCAGCGTGCCAGAAAAGCGAGAGGAAAACGAGAGGCGCAGGCCAGGAAAACAGCACAGCCTCAACGCTATCGGTGACGGGTCGTACCCACCTTACGAAACCCTTCCGCGGCGACCCATCGTGCCGGCCAGAAGCTTACACGTATCGTACGCCATCGACTTTGTTCGACTCTCCTTTTCCAGCTTCGAGCCTTCTCGAGCGACCTGTTTCCACGGACGAGCCGGCTCTTCTCTGCTGCCATTCCTGCTCTGTCGGCCGAGCAGATCTATCGCCGAGACTTCTGACTCCTGACGTCTTCCGCGTTTGAGGTGTCAAAGTGTCCCATCCATCCAAAACAGGCATTTCTTACAAGCAAAAGAAAACAAACACCACCTATCAATTGCCGACGCTGGGCTTCGGTTTGCCGTGGGTGCCCACATCGATATCGATATGAGCAGCAGCCGGATGGATGCAGGGCTTCCTGCGTGAGTTTCCCCAGTTGTCGACGTAGCCCTCTTTTTACCAAGCGCTTGCATCTTGCACGAATTGATGACTGACGACGTTCGAATCACAGCCAGCCGAATCTCCGGGTAACGAGTATGCTCTACCCCCTTTGACGACCTCTTTTTCTACCATCACCTCGCTTACCTTATCTTGCAGTCATCGCCGCCGATGGTCTTTACAAGCGAGATGTCTTCCGTAAGCTACCGTCTCCATGCGTCTCCTCTGATGTGCTTTGATTCTTATCCACCCAGGCTTTCCGGACCCGTTCGCCGTCGCTACAATCAACAGCGAACAGACCAAGACGACCGGCGTTTGCAAGCGCACTCTCAACCCTTACTGGAACGAGATCTTTGACTTGTGCGCATCCGCTCTTCTTGCTTCTTGCCTGACTCTCTACTGACCCTCCCTTCGCAGCCGAGTAAACGAAGATAGTATATTGGCCGTCCAAGTGTTTGACCAAAGGAAGTTCAAGAAGAAGGATCAAGGCTTTCTGGGCGTTGTGAACATTCGTGTTGGTGATGCAATCGAACTGCGGGCAGACTCCGATGGTTCGTGCCGACCCCCCTCTTTGTCTTCTCTAGAAAACTAACTCGACCAACAGACCAAATGCTCGCCCCTGATCTGAAAAAGTCTACCGATAATCTCGTCGTCCATGGCAAGCTGATCCTCAGCCTGTCTACTGACCTGACCACTCCTCCGCGCCAGCACCAACAATCCCAACCCCCGTCACAATCATTGCCGACCCAGTCCTCTGCCCCCTCGTCCAGCCGCGTGTCCGTCAACGCCCCCCAAGGCTCCTCGTCTTTGGCTCCTAACGGTGCCGATCGATCCTCGGAGCGCCCGACTTCCGCCATGTCTGGGACCAACGGCTCTCTGAACCGAAACGGCACGACCGCCACCCTACCCCACCGGCCGGTAAGCTTGGCTGCATCTGTCAACGGAGCCACCGGTCCAGGAGGAGCTGTTGCAGCAGCAGCTGGCGCAGCAGCAGCAACCGCGACTGCGGCCGCCGGAGCCGGTGCAGGAGGCGGATCCGCCAATTCCCAGCAGCACCAGCGAACGACGAGTACCTTGAGTCCTTTCGAAGATCAGCTGGGACGTCTCCCACCAGGCTGGGAACGGCGGGAGGACAATCTTGGCCGGCAGTACTACGTGGATCACAACACGCGGTCGACAAGGTGGACTCGCCCAACCGCCAATGGCGCTGCCGAAAGAAGCAACCAGGAGGCAGCTACTCAGGTGGAGCGCCAGCGCCATCAGAACCGGACCCTGCCAGAAGATCGCACCGGCGCCAACTCGCCAACTCTCCAGCAGCAGCAGCAAGCCGCTGCACAAACTGCCAGCAATGCCACCATGATGCACACCGGCGCCACTAGCCCGGGTACCGGAGAGCTTCCGCCTGGTTGGGAGCAGAGGTGGACACCCGAAGGTAGAGCTTACTTCGTTGACCACAACACGCGCACAACCACATGGGTCGATCCTCGCCGCCAGCAGTACATCCGCATGTACGGCGGGCAGAACAATACCAACGGCTCCATTCAACAGCAGCCAGTGTCGCAGCTTGGTCCCCTGCCAAGCGGGTGGGAGATGCGTCTGACGAACACGGCTCGTGTCTATTTCGTTGACCACAACACCAAGACCACTACCTGGGATGACCCGCGTCTGCCGTCGTCCCTTGATCAGAACGTCCCGCAGTACAAGCGTGACTTCCGCCGGAAGCTCATCTACTTCCGCTCCCAGCCGGCCATGCGCATTCTTTCGGGCCAGTGCCACATCAAGGTGCGGCGCTCGCACATCTTTGAGGACTCATTCGCCGAGATTACGCGTCAGTCGCCGACAGACTTGAAGAAGCGCCTGATGATCAAGTTCGATGGCGAAGACGGCCTGGATTACGGTGGCCTATCTCGCGAGTTCTTCTTCCTTCTCTCCCACGAAATGTTCAACCCTTTCTACTGCCTGTTCGAGTACTCAGCCCACGACAACTACACTCTGCAGATCAACCCGCACTCTGGCATCAACCCGGAGCACCTCAACTACTTCCGTTTCATTGGCCGCGTGGTTGGCTTGGCCATTTTCCACCGCCGCTTCCTGGACGCCTTTTTCATCGGCGCGCTCTACAAGATGATCTTGGCCAAGATGGTCGTGCTAGCCGACATGGAGGGCGTGGATGCCGACTTCCACCGTTCCCTGCAATGGATTCTGGACAACGACATCTCTGGTGGCATCCTCGAGCAGACGTTCTCTACAGAGGACGAGCGCTTTGGTGTCATCACCGTCGAGGATCTCATTCCCGACGGCCGCAACATCGATGTTACTAACGAGAACAAGAAGGAGTATGTGGACCTGATGGTCAAGTGGCGGATCGAGAAGCGCATTGCGGAGCAATTCCAGGCTTTCAAAGAAGGATTCAACGAGTTGATTCCTCAGGATCTAATCAACGTCTTTGACGAGCGCGAGCTGGAGCTGCTGATTGGTGGTATTGCTGAGATCGACGTGGACGACTGGAAGAAGCACACCGACTACCGCGGTTACACGGAGTCGGACGATGTCATCCAATTCTTCTGGCAGACTGTGCGGTCTTGGGACGGCGAGCAGAAGTCGCGTCTTCTGCAGTTCACAACGGGCACGTCGCGTATTCCGGTCAATGGCTTCAAGGACCTACAAGGCAGCGACGGCCCAAGACGGTTTACTATTGAAAAGGCTGGCGATGTTATCAACTTGCCCAAGGCACACACTTGGTCCGTCTTTTTTTTTCCCCCTGGTCCCCCTCCCCAAGCACGAACCCAGAGCCTGATGCTAACCGTCATAGTTTCAACCGTCTGGATCTTCCTCCGTATAAGAACTTGGAGAACTTACAGCAGAAGCTCACTGTCGCTGTCGAAGAGACAATGGGTTTCGGCCAGGAGTAATGCGTTGGGTTGTGCTGTTGGCGGTTTCTTTTTGCGTACATTGATGTTTTTTCTGTCTCTGCGAACGGGTCGTCAATGCACCACACCATGTTTCGCCACCCCCTCGGAATCGTTAGCTGCACCAATTGGATGGGCATTTGTTTGAGCCGTTATAAAATTGACAACGCGCGTTTTTGTTCAGTGTTTGGGGATATGGTTGGCTTGCCAGTTGCACCGCACCAAACAGAAGCGTGCTGGTCATGCCCGTTGTAATGACTGGGAGAAAGGGGGGGGGGGTGGTTCTGGAGGAAATGACAGGAAAGACGACCTGTTGATGAACTGCGGTTCCTTTGTTTATAGCTGAAGCCGCCCTGCTTGTTCTGTTTGCATTTTTTTTGCGGTTTGCCGGCCTTTCTATCATGCATTTGATGCAACATTACTTTCAAGCCCACCCCCCTTCCTGTGTACTGTCTCCTCTTCGTGTACCTTATCCTGGCTCGTCTGCGAATTTCTTATTGGTGTTAGAATTGACCTTTGTTTTATCCCGGCTTTCTGAGCAGACATCACTGACGTTTGCGGTACGAAGTAATCTCGATTCAAAGCAAAGAATCGCAAAAGGTACGTGGGCACATATATATGTACATAGTTGCATATCAAAAAAGCAAACTGAAGAGACAGATTGTACCCAGAGCACAATCTCGCCTGGCCGCATCTTGGGATTTTTTTTTGGGTGCCGTCCACCATGTTTCTGTCTCCCTTCCCCCTTCTCATCATGAGTTATGCTATGCCCTCCCTGGGCAGTCCATGCTGCGTCAAATGCGACGACAGTGGCAACACGACCAAGACCCCGGCCCCGACCCCAACCATGACCGCCCGCAACCAGGCTGCTCTACTTCCGGTACCAGATGCGCGCGAGCCGGGCCTTGCGCATCTTGCGCTGCAGCTGGAAGACGCCGTACATGAGGGCCTCGCTGGTGGGGGGGCAGCCGGGGACGTAGACGTCGACGGGAACGATGCGGTCGCAGCCGCGGACGACAGAGTAGCTGTAGTGGTAGTAGCCGCCGCCGTTGGCGCAGGAGCCCATGCTGATGACCCAGCGCGGCTCGGGCATCTGGTCGTAGACCTGGCGCAGGGCGGGGGCCATCTTGTTGGTCAGGGTGCCGGCGACGATCATAATGTCCGACTGCCGCGGCGAGGCGCGGAAGATGATACCGAAGCGGTCCTGGTCGTAGCGCGGCGTAGACAGGTGCATCATCTCGACGGCGCAGCAGGCCAGGCCGAAAGTCATGGGCCAGAAGGAGCCCTGGCGGCCCCACATGGCAATGATGTCGAGGGTGGTTCTGCGGGTTGTCAGGAGGCTGCCCTTTTTTTTCTTCTTTCTCTCTTTTGCGAGACAAAACCTACAGCGCATATTGCACGAAGCCCTTGGTAGGCTCCTGGGTGGCCAGTGGGATTTCTCTCCGCTCGCGGTGTTGGAGGACGCCGTGGGCGCTGTGGGTTGTGAGCTGGTGCTCTTGGGCAGACGCGTTGCTTCGCCGTGCAGACGACGACAGCGGCGCGAATGCGATGGGATTGGAAACGGCGGCGATGGCCGGGGTGCCGCGGAATGGTGCGAGGGCGGGCGCGGAGAGGGCGGTTGTCGGCTTGGCTGCTGTGCGAGTTAGCGGACAGCCGGCCACATATCAATATGCCGAGGCTCAGTAGGCGGGTAAAGGTAGAGGGCGTGGCAGAGTGGAAGAGGGGGCGCTCACCTCTAAGCAGGGCCGTGGCCCTTGTCCGCAATGATGCCGACATGTCTGTGTTCTGCTGGGGGGGAAGGGGGGGGGGGGAGAGAGAGAATGGAGGGAGAGGAGACGGTCGCCAGAAGCCGAGGATCGAAAGGCGGTCGTCGGAAAGGCCAATTCGTGGGTCTGGAGAGGTCGCCGAAACAATTGAATTGATGGTCGTCGGGGATGGGGATGGGGACGCGGGAGATGGATCGCAGGGACGAAGCCGGCTGAGCCGTGTGGGATTGGGCGGGTTCGGAGTGTGGGCGTGAAAAAAAAGAGTGTTGATAATAATATATCGCCGGCAAGGAAAAAGCATAGGCGTGGAGGGTTTTGCGGCTTTTGTCGCTTCCACAATTGGTCAGAAAAGGGAACGTTGTGATTGGTAGGGAGAGCGGGTAGAAGAGCTAGGTGGAGCTGGGTGGAGCTGTCAGGATTCGGCTAGACGCATGGTTGGATTGCTGCATGCCATTTTCGTGAGCGCGGAGTGATACGGAAGTCCGTCATGCTCTCTGGATTCACGTGTTGAGATATATATCATGGAATAAGGCACAGACAGGTAGGTGCTCGCTTTCGCCAAAGTACAAAAGAAATTACGTGCTATGTATCTCTAAATCAGATGCTGGCCGTTCCTCTAAATGCCCATTCACTGTACATGTACAATTATCCGTAATACACTATCCCACACGCGTCTCCTCGTCTAGGCGGCATGCTTGTACCGCTCCTCGAGCAGCTCGCGGATGGTCTTCTTCACCGGGGCGTCGTCGGTCTTGGCGTATCGCCGCTGCAAGGCCAGCTTGACGTCGGTCAGCTCGCTCTTGGGAGCAGTCTCGGCGTCCTTTGCCGCGTCCTTTGCCGTCCCCTTTGCCGTGTTTGCTGCAGCAGCCACTGGTTTGGTAGCTTTGGTCGGAGCTGTCTCGGCAGCTGCAGTGGCCGTCTCCTTCAGAACGGTGGTGGGGGTGAAGGTGAGGGCGGGGGCAGAGGCAGGGGCAGGGGTAGGAGCCTCGGCAGGAACCGAGGCGCTGGCGCTGCCAAATGCCTGTGTCCACAGATGGGCGATGGCGGCACCGGCGTCTTCGCGCACGCTGATCCAGTCGGTCGTCTGGACACGACGCACGGCACCCTCGACCTCGGCGTTCCACCGGTCCTTGAGCTCGTCGACAAAGCGCGGCTGCGGCTGACGCGGGCCGGCCGGCTGACGCGCAAAGGCAGTGCCCGGGAGCACGGTGGACGGTGCCGAAGCGGGGGCGGCGGGCTCGGGGGATGACAGCCAGATGGCAGCGGCCGGATCGGAGGAGGCGAGGGCCCGGAGAACGCGGGTGTTGGCGGCGATGAGATCGCACTGGCGCTGGCGGGTGCGCTGGTGGGAGAGGACGGCGAGGTAGGTGACGCCGAGGGTGAAGGTGACGCCACCGGTCTGTGCTGTCAGCGGTTTCGTTCTCATCCTTCTTCACCGTCGCCCTCTTCCTCCTCAATCTCTTTACGTACAAATCCTGTCGCGAAACCCATGGCGAGAGACGTGCTCGACGCGAGCTCGTGCAACTGTTGAACAGCAGAGAAGTGAAGCCCGATGGTGGCGAGATGGCCGCTTCGAATCGTCCGCGGGTCGTGGCCCAATGGTTGCGGTGGCGTGGATAAAAAGGGTCGACAGAGAAAGCAAGCGGACCGAAAAAAAGTTGAAGCTCGCTGCGGCGGCCCAATGCGCTATTTTGATGGGGGGTGCTCCAGCGAAGTGTTATCGCGTCAGTGGGCCCCACTATTTACCGGACGATTCACGTGAGATCAGAGTCGAAATTTATTTGCACAGCCAAGCTTGCAGAACAGCTTGCTGTCGAACCGACAACATCCGCCCACGCAGACACAATGGCCGGCGGTCTAGTCAAGTACCGGCACCTCAGCCGCTCGTCATCACACCGGCAAGCGCTGCTGCGCAACTTGGTGACGTCGCTGGTGAAGGACGAGACGGTGCATACGACATGGGCCAAAGCGAAGGAGGCTCAGCGTCTGGCCGAGAAGCTGATCACGCTGGCCAAGCGGGACAATGAAGAGACGCGGCGGAAGGCGCAGGCCATTTTATATGTGGGTGACACAGACATACAGGTAGACAGACAGAAAGAAAAAAAACTGACCGGCAGACTCCCCATCTTCTCATGCCCAAGCTGTACGGCACGCTGCGCACCCGGTATGCCGATCGTCCCGGCGGCTACACGCGCGTGCTGCGGACGCCGCCCAAGAAGGACGACCAGGCGCCGTCGGCGGTGCTCGAGTTTGTGGACGGGCCCAAAGACCTGCGGTTTGCGCTGACGGCGGCCGCCGTGGCCCGGGACCGCGAGCTGGGCCGGGACCACTCGGACCTGACCCTCCAGAACCGGGCCAAGGTGACGCGGTTCCGCCAGGACGGCGAGCGGGAGTTTGAGGCCATGGTGGAGAAGGCGCGGACGCTGCGGCTGGCCGACGCAGGACCGCAGATGGCCGACCAGCCGGCGAGCATCTTTACGCGGGATCCCAAGTGGAAGCTGAGCCGCACGAAGCCGGTGCACGACTTTTGGCACCCGGACACCCACGGCAGCCGCAGCCGGCGCCAGGGCGCACAATCGCTGGCCGACGCCATCGGCGAGCCGGAGCTGGAGGACGGCAGAGCACAAAAGCCATGACACGCTAGAATCTGTACGATATTACATAAGCTAAACTAAAACTCGTCCTCAAAGACAAAGGTGTCGCTGGCCTCGCGGAGCATGCGGCCGACGCGCTGGCTGCCGACGATGCGCTCGAGCTTGACGGCGTCGAAGCGCGAGAAGAGCACGCGCACGGCACCGCGGCCGGGCTCGAGGCGCTGGCTGCGCAGGCTGCGGGCCAGCGTGTCGCCGGCCAGCTCGGCGTAGAACAGCGGGTTCTCGGGCAGGCCGTAGAGCACGACGGTGCGGGCGCCGGTGATGGCGTGGCGCCGGAAGTGGTGGGCGCGCTCCGTGTAGAGCAGCACGCGGTGGCGGCCCGTCAGAAAGTGCGACAGCGCCCGCGAGGCCTCCTGCACGCTGCTGTACTCGGACACGGCGCCGAAGCTGACCGTCGTCGCCGCCGCCGCCGTCGCGAACCAGTTGCGCACGCGCACAAAGTCGAGGTACGACGGGATGCACACCAGCACCCCGGTCGCCCGCCCGCCCCGGTCCTTGGTGATGAGCGCCGGTGCCACCGCCTTGACAAAGTAGTCGAAGCGCGCGTCTGGATCCTCGCCCACCGCCATGGCCACCCCCCCGAAGCGCGAAAAGGTCTGCTTGATGCCGCGGACGCCCAGCCGGCCGACCACGCCCGGGTAGGCCGCCGGCTGCACGCGCACGCGTCCCTGCCAGCCAGTGCCGTAGCGGCGGAACAGCTCGGCCAGCGTCGGCGCGTGGAAGGCCGACAGCGCCACCGTTTGGCGGTAGTGCCGCGCCTGGTTGTCGAGGTACCAGCTGCGCACGCGCGAGAAGTCAATGTCGTGGCTGGTGTCGCGCGGCCGCAGGTTGAGGTGCGCAAAGATGTGCTCCACGTGCTCCCAGTTCTGCATCAGCAGGGCGTCCGCCTGGTCCAGCAGCACGATCTCGATGGAGCTGAGAAAGTCATAGTCCATCGCGCCGCCCTTTTTGCCCTTCTTGCTGCCGCCACCGCTGCCGCTGCCGCTGCGCCGCGTCGCCGTCGTGTCCTCCGAGCCCATCGCCATCCGCAGCCCCAGCGGGCTCGCCAGGATGATGTCGGCGTTGTAGAACTGCGCAAAGTACTTGATCGAGTTGCGCGTGAACTTGAGCCCCAGCCGGAACATGTCGTCGTCGTTGCCCTCGAACAGATCCCGGAAATCGGCCGGCCGGTCCGCCCCAACCGTCGCCGTCTTGTCCACGTACGCGTCGTCAAACCGCTTGCGGTTCTCCTGCTGCTCCGGCTGGCAGATCTTGCAGATCGCCTCCACCATGCGCGCGCACGACTGCCGCGTCGGCAGCAGCATCAGCACCTTGGGTCGCGTGAACCCCTGGTCCCGGTACTCTACATCCTCTGCCGCATTCTCGTCCCGGGCCTTTTCGCTGTTTTTGATCACCCGGTCGCGTGTTCTGTCTTGTTAGACGGGGAAAAGAATCAACGAAAAAAGATGCAACCCACTTGAAAATGTGATTTACAGAGTGAAGACAGGCCAGCCACCGCAGACTGGCCCCGTTGTCCGGCGTCCGCTCGCAGAACTGCACATCGTAATAGTTGAACAGCAGCGGCGCCAGCTTTTGCTGCACCTCGTCCAGCTCGACCGCTTGGTTTTGGTCATCCACCATGCCCCTCAGCAGCTTCTGCTTCAGCGCGAGATCGCTCACGCTCTTGGCTGGCGCTGGCGCCTTGAATCGAGTTCCTTCCGGTAGTGTGAATATCTCCCGCGAGTTCTGCGACACCACCTTGTTTGTCGTCCATTCCTCCCGCTCTATTGCCTCCAGTCGTCGCGAAACCTCGGTCTCGTCTGGGTTGGCAAAGTGTGACTCGAACGGATCTGCCGTGTCTGGCGGCTTATCGTCGTCGTCGTTGTCGTCGGAAGGCGACTCTTGCTCATCCTCTTCTTCTGCTTCCTCCGCCTCGTCAAAATGGTCAATGTCCTTCTCTTCCCTCTCCTCGTCGTCACTTGGCTCCTCTTCGCTTGGCGGCTCGGTCAGATCTGTATTTTTTGCTGCTGGATCCTTTGCATGGTCCAGTTTTCGCCGTTTTACGGCCGGCTGAGCAGAGCTCTCAAAACTCTGGAGCAGGGTCATATATGCCTGCTTGTGGTTTTCCGTCTCCGGCTCCGACTCTTCCTCCTCTGAGCTCTCTTCTTCGCTCTCTGACGACACCTCGGGCGAGCCATCCTCCTCGACCCTAAAACGTCAGCATAAATTGCTCGCGCAGAACGACTTTCCTTCCGTCTCATCTTACTCTTCTTTTTCAGCGAGTCGCGAACTGTCGAAGCGACTATAAGTGCGCCCACGTCTCGATCCTCCCCTGCCACCCGCCCTAAAGCCCCTGGACCCTCGGGAGCCCCCCCGGCCGCGAGCATTGAATCTTGGGCCCATTTTGTATCGCGGTAGTTGACAGCCTGCTCGTGGGAGGAGGTCCTGCAGTGCGAGAAAGCTCCAGCAAAATTTATCTTACAAAAAATAAAGTGGACCTCACACACACACATGCACATATCCGTACTTGTTATCGCTTATCTTAGTGCGCACAACACCCCACCAGCAAATGTGAATGCCCTCAAAAATATTCTGCACGAAATTCGGCGACAATCCCTGCAAACGGCGTGAGGAGAGAGGGTCGCATACCACGCAGCAACGACGTCAACCACCGGCCTTTCCCTCTTCGTTCGATCCGCCGCCACGCCGTCTACTATTTTTGCCTTCTTCTGACTGCACCAAACGCCGCCATCATGGCCATCGACCAGGAAGATTTCCTCCACCTCTCGCGGCCCGTCGTCACCACGGCGGCCGGCTTCAGCTCGAACACGGCGCCGCTGACCGTGGCCATCCAGCCGCAGGTAGGCTCTTCTCCACAATTGTTTTTCGTGCATTCGCTGACCACGGCCCCAGGCCACCGTCTCCATCTTCGATCATGCCTTGCGCAGCGAGACCTCCTCGACCCAGTCGACCCGGGTGATTGGCGCCCTGGTGGGCGTGCGGTCCGAGGACGGGCTGGAGGCCGAGGTGCGGTCGTGCTTTGCCATCCCGCACACGGAGACGGACGACCAGGTCGAGGTGGACGTCGAGTACCAGAAGAACATGCTGGCGCTGACCCTCAAGGCGGCGCCGCGCGAGACCCTGCTGGGCTGGTACACGACGTCCCACGAGCTCAACAGCTTCTCGGCCCTCATCCAGAACTTCTTCGCGGCTCCGGACACGGGCACGTACCCGCACCCGGCCGTCCACCTGACCATCAGCACCGACCCGGGCCGCGACATTGAGACCCGCTGCTACGTCTCCGCCCCCGTCGCCGCCAGCCCCGAACGCGCGGCCGACTCGTGCTTCTTCGTCGAGGTGCCCCACCGCATCCTCTACAGCGACGCCGACCGCTCCGCCCTCGAGGCCGTCGGCGCCGCCGCCACCCCGGCCCACCTGGACACGCGCTCCGCTCCCGTCGTCACTGACGTCGAGGCCCTCGCCCGCAGCATCGAGCAGACCCTGGACCTGCTCGACCGCGCCGCCGACTTTGTCGGCGCCGTCCTCGACGAGGAGCGCGCCCCCAACCACGCCCTCGGCCAGTACCTCATTAACAGCATGTCGCTGGCCCCCAAGGTCGACAGCGCCAGCATCGAGCGCGACTTCAACAACCACATCCAGGACGTGCTCATGGTCTCCTACCTCGCCAACACCATTCGCACCCAGATCGACCTCGCCCAGCGCCTCGCCACTGCCAACCTCACCGTCGCCGAAAAGGACGACAAGAAGGACGGAGAGGACGGCGGCAAGACCGGCGGTGACCGTGGCGGCGACCGCGGACGGGGCGGCCGGCGCGGTGGCCGTGGTGGCGGCCGCGGCGGCGGTGGCCAACAGCGCGAACCTCGGGAACCGCGCGAGCCAAGAGAGCCGCGGGAACCAAAAGAGGAGTGACTGTAAATTTTTTTACGTGTTTTTTTTTTTCTTTTCGTTTGTGTGGCATATGAAAAAAAGGGTTCACATAAAGGCTTATACAACCCATTGGCCTTTGGGATTGGGAATCCTGTTCTCTCTCGCTGGGAGACTCGGGCTTCTCTTCGTTATGAAACCGGAAGAGACGCACCTAATCAGAGGCGTTGGCTGGATGAATTAGGTAAAGAAATCTCTTACGCAGATTCGGTGACGGGGGAAGAGGGAGGTTGCGGATACAGAAAAAAAAACATCAAGTAGCAAGTGTGCCTGTTCTCCCTTCTCTCGTTCGTCATGTCTCTGTCATTGAGCTGCATGTCTTTTCTATAAGAGCCAAACGTGGCGCTGTGACAGGATATACATTGCTTTTATCTGTTTGAAATGCCTCTTCTCCTCAAAGACCGAGCAACGACGACGACAACAGCAAGAAGACGCCGATTTCGCCCCTGGGCCTCGCTGCCATTCCCCAGTCCGGCCCAGCAAACCGCTGCTGACTGCCGGGAAAATGCCAAAAAAGTAACACAACAAAAGAAGCTGAACAAACGCCGTTATGCAGGTGATCCGTATTACGCCAATCGTCTTCCTCCCTATCCCCCCTCCCCTCCCCCCTCCTCCCCCGTATAATGTGTCTATGTGGATGTCGGCTTCTGCGGCAACGTGGCTGGATTGCCATAGTTCGGCAGGTGACTGAACCCCGGCGTCACCCCGTTGGAACTAGAAGACATGCTGGGCTTCTTAGGTCCATGCGGCAGTGGCTTCTGGCCGTGATATTTCGGGTTGTGGGGCAGGTTGTGAGTAGAGGGGGTCTTGAGGTGCGACGGTCCGCGCGGAGGATGATGAAGCAACCCGTGAGGAGGAGGAGGAGCATGGATAGGAGGGCCTCCTTGAACAGGAAGTCCATGAGGACCTGTGCCATGGGGAAGGCCGTGAAGCGGCCCGTGAACCATGGCAGCATGCGGGAGCTGTCCCTGGTAAGCAATGGGAGATTGCGCCGGGGGCATCGGGTACGAAGACCCGGACCCGGTCGAGCTCTGTCGCATCATGCCATAGACAGGCCCGGGGCTGCCACCGTAGGGAGGCGTTTGCATTGCTGGTTGCTGATATCCATTTCCAGGGAAGGGGCCTGGGGCTTGGGGTTGGTTCTGCGGATGACCAACAAACGGCCCAGGACCGCCGCCGTTGTTGCCATACGGAGCCTGTGGACCCGGCACCGGTATGGGCCCGGTACCTGGCACGAAGGACTGCGTCTTGGGGTTGAACCCGTGACGACTGTAGTTGCCAATGTAGCTTCCAGGGATCGGGTGCTGGCTCTTTGGGTCATTGGGGTTGACATTGGTGGGGAGCTGACCGTACGCGTACGGAATGCCAACCTGCTGAGAACCGGGCTGTGGGGCCTGTTGGGGCACCTGCGAAACCTGGGGGGCCTGCGAAGCCTGCGGAATATGCGGGATCTGTGGGATCTTCGGAATCTGCTGCGGGACCTGCTGTGGAACCTGCTGCGGAGCCTGCTGTGGCACTTGCGGGGGGATTGACCGGGCTGGTGCCGGCGGGTAGACGCTGGTGGCGAATGGTGGCGGCGGCTGCTGCTGTTGCTGCTGCTGCTGCTGCTGCCACTGCTGTTGAGGACTGCCTGGATAGGGGCAGACATTGGGAGCATTCTGTGGCGGGTGGCGGGCTGGCACGGGCTGTGCGGGATACTGCTGATCGAGTCAGTTGAGGACGAAGGACAGCAGCCTTTTGAAAGACATACCTGTGGCGGCAGACTGCCGGCCTGCGGAACAAGACCACCTGGCGGAGCCATTGGCGGATAGACCGACGCGGTGCTTCCATAAACAACCTGAGGCTGAATTGGGCCCGGGTACATAGGCGGCGGAGGCGGTTGGTGCTGCTGATGCGGCTGGTGCGGCTGGTGCGGCTGAGGGAGTTGTTGGGGATGTTGCTGAGGTAGAGGCGGCTGATGATGCATCTGCATTTGCGCAGCGTTGAACTGGGAATTGCCTACGGGGATGAACTGCGGAGGCATCCACGTCGGCTGTTGCGGGTGGTTGTAGTACGCAGTATACTGCGACCGCGAATCGAAGCTCTCCGAGTCGTCCCGCCGCTGCTTTCCCGTCCTGCTCTTCTTGTTCAAAGCCTTGTCCTTTGCTGATACGGAGCTGGCCCGTGAAATGCCCGTCCCATCGTCATTGTCTAGAGTGGGTTAGAAATCAAAGCCAGGACCAGGGGAGAGCTTGCGCGCATACCAGGGGTAGATGCTTCCGTCGGCACAGTGCTGCCAAAGATGCGCTCTCGCGCCTTGTTGTATGCTTCCTCGCGAGCTTCTCGGGTCATTCTGAAGAGCACTGGTTAGCAACACAAATTTTGGCAGAAACCTGCGCAAGACCTACTTTTCTTTGGCAGGAGCAGATTTGTCCTTGGAGTCGCTTCCATCCTCCGAGGTCGGCTTCGAAGGTGTTGCGCTGATGGTAAACTCCCCTTCTTCGCCTCGTCGCATGATTTTCTTCGGCTGGATGGCCGGAGGAGGCGTGCCGCTGTTTGGCGTGCTGGCCGCAACAAGACTAGCGAGCGGAGGCGGAACCCGGCAGAACGGCGTGCGGTAGATGCGCACAGAGCCCGCAACCGCCTCGAACGAGTGTGTCATGTGGTAGTAGTCTGCAAGCTTATGGGTGAGCATCCGGCAGAACGAGTTGCTCGGAGGCAGATCCATAAACGGTTCCCTGGAACGATTAGTGCTTGTCGATATTACGAGAAACAAAAGGCATTGTCGCTCACTTGGAGTTCTGCACAAAGTTGACAACGTCGTTCTCCAGCCTCAGCAGGAAGAGCCGGTCCTTTGGCGTCTGCATGGCCTCGAGCAGCTTTTCATCCGGGTTTTGGCCGTTCAACGCGTCCGGTGGCGTCGTATTTGTAGCCAGCTGCACCCGGGCCTCGGTTACGGGATGCTGCTCCAATGAGCTGCTGCGCGGGGCCACAACACCAACCGCAGCGGGCTCTTGCTGAATGTGCGGCACCACACGCAGAGGCATATCTCCAATCTGAATGCGATGAACGCGGGCAGCAACTTCCGAGCCCAGGCGAGAGTTAACCATGAGCGACCCACGAACGGAGAAGGCATCGTCATCCTCCGCGGCGGCCTTGACACTTGCGCTGTCGTCCGGTCTGAGCGATTCTTTTTCATCAAGTGCATTAAACGTCGTCCCTGACGTAATGCTCTTTCCATCAATGCTAGCTGGCTTCGTGCCCAGCTCAGAGCTCGAGTCGGCCTTCTGAGACGTCTCGTCAGACGACGTCTGCGTTTGCGTGCTGCCGGTACTGTTTCCAGACTGGCCTGACCTCTCCGTAGACGACGATGTTGTGCCATCCACCACCAGGTCGGGCGCCTTGGACACAGTCTTCAAGGTGCTCTTCAGCTCTGCTGCCACCTTGTTCACCGAGCCATCATGATCTGACTTGGTTTGGTTGACAGAGCCATCTTTTGAATCCTTGTTCGCCGTGTCTTCCTTGCCGGCCAGTTTGCTATCAGAGGCATTCTCGCCAGCTCCTGTGGCTGAATTCAAGGTAGTAGATGTGGTAGTTGATGGATTGGTGGTGGCGCTGGCCGGTGTATCTCGGCTGCTCTTCACGCCATTGGAAGGGCTGCGGAAGGCAGTATTTGGCACATTCTCCTTGCTGGATGGCGAGGCAACGACCTGAAATACGAGCATTAATTAATAAGGATTTCCTAGGCTGAATGCAGATAGAAAGGGGGATAAATGCACACGTACCTTTGCGAATGACAGTTTGCCGGCGTCAGACGCCTTTGCTGTTGCTGTCGCCATATTCGCCTATTCGATGAAAAAGACCGCCGAATACCGGAAACTCGAATTGTAATGACAGGATTGAAAATAAGAGGGCGATGGATGAAAAAGTGCAGGGCCAGAAACGTTTCCGTGGTTGGCCTGGATTCCCGTTCTTGGTGAGAACAGAAGCGTCAAGGATGCGTTCAAACAAAGGATATATGAAGAAACAGCAGTGATCTTCGCAGTCGTCTTGAGAAAGTACAGCAGAATGCAGACAGCCAGGTCTATGGAAGAGAGTGGATCAGAGCAGCCCAGGTGGGAGTAAGCGTGCGGGTGACCATCGTCGTGATTGCTTTTTCGTGTCGTTGTCGTTGATCGGTCGGAGCCGTCGTATGGCGAGTGGTGTATCGACAGAAAGACTACCGAGTCATTAGGGATGGCGCAAATGGTCAGGTTCGTCGATGGTTTAGCAATCCGAATCCGATAAGTCACAGGGGGGGGAAGAAGAGGACCGATGGAGGTAACCGGGTCCGAGGAAGCACAGCAGCTGTTGCGAAGTGACGGAGCCACAACCCAAAAATGGTTGTCAGCGTGTGCTAGGAACCGGGAGATGTTGGAAGAGGGTGTGAAGCTATGCGAAGATAAATGGATGATGGATGGAGACGGGGCGGCTGCCAAGCGAGATCTTCGCTCGTTGACGTTTGTTTGATTGTCCAGACGAGCAGGTCGTGTGAAGTCGGAGAAACAATGCTAGCCGTTGCTGAGACACGGGAGAGGAACCAGATGACGGGATGAGAGAAGAAAAAAAGAGCTAAGGTATGCGCGCAGGCTCAAGAGTGACACAAACGTGAGGACGCAGCAAAGAGAGAAGGGGGAGAAGTTGCAAACAAATCCAACAGCTGTCAGAGCTGGGCCATGTCCTCGCGGCCTGACCTTTGTGGTTCTGAATCTTGCGCAGTGCTGCGACAAGATGTGCAAACAACCCTCAGTGTCGGGTCCTGGGTTGGGTAGGTGGATCCGGGTATGGCAGTACTGGCGTGTAGAGCTGACGGGAAAACGAGGGCGAGGTCTGGTGTCGTTTTGCTGGTGATGGGTTTTGGGGAGAAAAGCATTTGGTGGAGAGAGTGGAGCCAGAAGTGGGCTAGAGCCTACCTTTCTCGGCCAACTCCCACGCCCAGCGCGGATGATCACGTGTAAATGCCCCACTTTGAAATACGTTTACAATGATATTCATGTGCAACGGATCTCGCCGTTTTACTTTCGGCACGCGCCCCAACCGATTTATTACAACGGCACATAATATTACTTCTCAGACCGTTGTTGGTACCCAGTTGAGGTGTTCCACCACAGAAGCCAACATGTACTCTCACGCCGGCCGGCGCGGGCCACCCAAGACCACACCATCCAGTGTCCTGTGCCAAAAATGTCTGAAACGAGATAGGTCTTCCTCCCAAGAGCGCTCGAATGCTCGACGACGCATATATCAAAGCTAACATTCATTACGCCATTATTCCTACGAGTGCAAAGTTGCACCTCAGGACCGGCCGTACAAGTCCAGGCCGTCGCGCTCACAGCAGCTGCGAAACCCAAAGCTGGCCCCCAAGTTGCACAACGACACATTGAGCGCGCTTCAGTCAAAGTAAGCACTTGCCCAACACTGGCGTTGTTCGTATCCCGACAGCGTCTTCCGTTGATGGATTTTTTTTTTTTACTAAGGATCTGCTATAGAAAAGGTGTGGCAGAAGAGGAGCTGGCCAAGAGAGAGGCGGAGAGGGCCAGGAAGCACCAAGCCGAGAAGGAACGCGACGAGGAGCTCGAGCCGGCAACCCAGCGGCGGCGGTCTGTGAGTGTCTCGGGCTCAGAGTCAGACTCCCGCTCATCGGTGTCGTCGCGGTCGGATGTACCCCGTGCCAGCGCGTCTGCCCGACCGCCAGCGCCTCTAGCAGCGTCTGCGCCTCGCCAAAGCAAGAGGCCGGACTCGCCCGCTTCTCGGTCCGCTGCATCGTATGCGTCCGAGGACGATGAGAGGTCCCCCCCGAGACGCAGTCGGCGCAGCCCGTCAGCCGACTCGGCCGGCGCCCGACGCAGGGATCGCTCTGGGTCTAGGCGCCGACCGCTGTCCCCTGACCCACACCAACTCAAAATGTACAGCGACCGCATGACATCGTCTGACTTCTTTGACCGTGCCCCTGCAGGCGACGGTCGCCGTGTTGAGGAGCGTCAGAGGCCAAGACGAGACCCACGATCGCCTCAGCGGAGGGAAGAAAGCAGCCGCTCGCAGTACAGACAGCGTGACGGCGACAGCCATGGCTACAGCCGCAGGGGGAGCTAGCGTAAAGACTCGCCTGCGCATGAGCAGAGTGGCAGTCCCATCAGACGAAGCACATCGCGTTCATGAGGTTGTTTGTCGATATAATGATGAGTAAGCAAGGGCGGTGAGCCGAAAGGGTTGGCGTTTCTGCTTTTACTAGTACTATGGTATCGTTTTTTGGCGTTTCTTCCAGCAATTCAGCCTCGAATACCAACTACATCAAAAATGCCGTACATAACAAGCGTCCACGAATCTCTACCCTGTATGATATAGCCTGGTGGATTTTGAATGCATATAAGAAACTAACCATTTCAACAGACATCGACCCCGAACCCACGCCAGAGCAGCGCGCGGCCGCGGAGGCGCTCGTCGCGCAAGAGCGGACGACGGTGCCAGATGACCCGCACCACGCATTGCTGCGGCCAGCATACGAGCCGAAGTTGACGGCGGCGATACAGGCGGAGGTGGAACGCGTGGCGGCGAACCAGCGACTGCCGGACAAGAAGGATCACACGCCACTGGCGGCAATCGACCTGGCACGTTATGAGGCGCAGGAGGAGCTGCCGACAGGCGCAGGCGCGGACGAGATGCGAGCCGCGCTGTCGCGCGCATACACGAGCCAGACGTACCTGCGGGGGCGGCGAGCACACTTGGCGCTGCTGGACAGCCACGGCAAGAACGCGTGGCTGGTGGGCAACTGGCAGGTGGAGGCGGAGCTGCGGGCGGTCGAGGCAGAGCTGGCACAGACAAAGCGCGACATTGACGTGGTGACGATACAGCGGCAGCGAACCCAGAACGAGGTCGCAGGTGAGATGCAGAGCTTGGAGAAGACGTGGCGGACGGGTGTGGGCCGCGTGCTGGAAACGGAGGCGGCAGCAGAAGAGCTGCGGCAGCAGATTTTGGAGGAGCGACGACGGAAGGCCGAAGAAGAGGCGTAGGCGTGGAAAAAGAGCCAAAAATGTTGGCTGGCTTGTGTATATTCTTTGATAATTAGCGTTGATACGGGCGGCAGAGCAATGGGAATGGGTATCAATTTGCTCCAATGTAGAATAGTAAAATGCATACGTCACCGGATCCGCAAAGCTCCTTGTCTCGTTTGTGACGGTCATTGGTCAAGCTGGAGCACCTCATTCCTCGTCGGCTTCTCGTTCTCGTCGCGCCTCGTCGGCGTCCTCGGCCTCCCTCACGCGCAGGCTCTCGACCAGAGCCGCGCCTTCCAGGCCACCCTCGCCGTCCTCTTGCGAGTCTGCTTTTGAATTCGACACTTGCTTCTTCTGTTTCTGCTCCTGCTGTTTTGCCGCCAGCCGCTCGCGGACGAGCCGGGCAATGGCGTTATCGGTGCGGTTGTTGAGGGTTTCGAGGCGCTTGTTGAGCTCGCGCTTGAGATCCCAGTTGGGCTTCTTGGGCTGCAGCTTGAAGAGATCAATGCCTGCACCACCACTGACACCACCACCAGCCACGCCTTCTTCTCCTCCCTCTTCCTCCTCCTGCTGCTGCCGCACCTGCGCCTCCAGCACAGCAGCCTTGGCTTCGAGAGTGTGGTCGCCGGCTGCCAGATTTGGAGGTGCTTCAAACCCGAGCTTGGCGCCGCGGGTTTCTGGGTCGTAGTTGCGCCCAGACAGGTGCAACCGTGAGACGTCTGGCTCGGCATTTTTGTCATTTTTGTCTTCGTCCGCAGAGGCGAAAGCGGGTGAAGCGCGGTCTGATTCGGGGGGGACGATCTCGTCGGCCGGCTGCTTGCGCTTGATGGACCGCAGCTTGGCAAGACGGGCCTTGCGGTCGTCGGCCGCAGCACCCAAAGTAGCGTGCGACGACATTATAAGTGAGGAATCGGCACAGAAGGACAATGGTGGGTAACGTGGCAGCGTCGCTTGGATGAAGACGAAGTTGTTTTGGTCGTGTTGGATGTGTGGCTTGGTAGCTCTCAGCGCCACAGCAGAAATTTCGGGTCTGATAAGATAGCGAAAGCACGCCTAAATTCCAAAGTATACTTACTTTTGAACGCCTTCGCGACCTGGTGGACCCCTTCCACCACCTTCGCAACCTCAGCTGCAGGTCATGCGCTGCTCGTGAAAAATGCAGACTTGCCCCTGCGTTAGGCTGCGGCGTCTGCTGCAGAGCCGGCAGCGATGGCAGCCACCACGGCAGATTCCAACAATTTCCGGGGCGCGCAGCCTCTCGCAGGCCGGAATCGCAATTCGCAGTGACGATGCGCCGATCGAACCATACGCCTCCCGGGCGACATGTCCGAGCACGCAGAAACCCGATGCGGCTGCGGACAGATGGTTGACACAGAATCGCCACACACCGGGGAACCGGGCAGTCCAAACACGCCATGAGGACCTCTGGGGAGCAGCAGCAGCAGTGGTTGGGACAGATATTGGCAGCTACGGCGACGAAACTGCCCAACAGCTACGAACGCCGGAGTCGCCGCAGCGATCGACTGGGGCGCGCGGCACACGTCGACTGAATTTAGGGTCGCCAGAGGAACAGGCTCCTTGGCAAAGTCAGACGCTCATTGCGCCGGAGCCGCTCGCCGAAGCCGGCTATTTGCAATATACTTGTGCTCCGGACGACTTTCCAGAAGCACACGAGGCGTTCTGGAAGTGGAAGGATGATATCTCACAGACGTGGAAGATGCTGGAGGAGTCGCATATTCCACGACCGGAAACCGAGATCAGCGGGGACAGCATTCTGCCGTGGCTGCTCTGGGCTCAAGAGGAGGGCAACCCTGTCGAAAGCATGAAAAAAGCATGGTTACAGTTGGCTCCTGAGCACCGCCGTAGTGCGTGGCCTGATCTTATGATATCCGTCCTCCAGGTCCGGCCCAACCACGCACACGACGTGTTCACAGCCACCTTTGACCCTGAGCTTTTACGGTCGTATCTCGTGCAAGACACGATCCAGTATCTGGTCCGACAGCATCGTGCCCTCCCTGCCTCGGCAGACAGCTCTGTGTTGGTGCCGGCGGAGGAGATATCGGCCATGGTGCAGCTGGTGCTCGAGAACAGCCCGGCGAACTACGTGCGGTTCCGACAAGCGACGCTCCATTTTATTGCGAAGACGCTGCCGACTGAAAACGACCTGGTTGCTTTTTACCGCCTGCTTGTGCGGTACGGCCACCCAATCCACAAGTTCACGTTCCTGCAAATAGCCGGTCGTGTCGCCCGCAGCCCAGAGCACAAGCTGACGTCGGTCGAGATGCTCCAAGCGGCTCAGGCAGCCACCAACCTGGATATCAACACGCCCGAAGGCGCGGCGCTTTGCACGACCATTCTATCTGTGAAGGATGGCCAAGCCAGCGCAAAGGCGTCACAAGCTGTGCCCACACCGGCAGAGCTGTTTGAGCAGCTGCTTGGGTGCGGGCTTGAGCCCAACCTCATCACCTACACGACCATCATCCGCGGGCTTTGCCTCAAGGGCGAGCTGGAGGCCGCCCAGCAGGTGCTGCAGCTCATGATCCAGAACGAGACAGTACCCGACGACTACGTGTACTCGACCATTCTGAACGGGGCAAAGCAGTGCGGCGACTGGGCGATTGTGCGGCGAGTAGCAGAGACGGCAGCCAGCCAGGAGGTCCGCCATCCGATCGTGTGGACCGACTTTTTGCAGGGCATCTACCTGGCGGCTCTGTCAGAGGCACGGCGCGATCCCACGTCCAAGCGGCCGCGCGTGGTGCCGTCGTTCCCGCTGATGCTGCAGGCCTATTCCAAGACGTTTGCGCTCGGCCCTCTCAAGACGCTTCTCCCCGACATCCGAAGCGGCGGGTCCACAACCCAGGGCCGCTGGGCGTTCTCAGAGCAGTTCATGTCCGTGGTGCATGAGCTTCCGCAGCTGCCGCCAGACAGGCTGGTGCCTCCGGCAAGCGCGACGCTGACGACCATGGTGCTTGGCTACATCCAAGGCGTGTCCAACCCCTACGATGTCATCGCCTTCTACTCGCACTTCCGCCGGCTGCTAAAGGCGAGCGACCCAGTCGCCACCGAGCTCGTGCGTGGCCAAGGCACGCTGGTGCATGACATCGTGGTCATGGCGCTCTGCGAGTTCGAAGGCATGCTGCGCGTAGCCCTGGACGTGGTCAGCGACATGCTGCGGGACGCTTTCCCTGAAACGGATGGCCAAGCGAGTCAAGTCCAAGTCGGTCAAGTCAGCCAAGCCGACCAGGCCGGTCGCCACCCCCTGCCCAGCGTTTATACGTGGTCCATCCTGCTCAACGGCTTGATGTTCCACCGGCAAGCCGCGCAGGGCGAGCGCGTCTTGAAGATGATGCGTCGGTACGGCGTGCAGCCCAACCTGATCACGTGGAACACGCTGATGGCAGGCTACGCGCGCGCCCAGAACATCCCCAAGACGGCCAGCACCTTGTTTCGTCTCGAACGGGCCGGGTTCGAGCCCGACGAATGGACAGTCCGCGCGTTTTCGTACCTTGGCAACAAGACGGCCGCGCTTCGCCATCTGGAGGCGCGCCAGCAGCGCCAGCAGCAGCGCCAGCAACACCAGCAGCACCAGCAGCACCAGCAGCACCAACAACACCAGCAGGGGCAGGGACAGTCTCCGCCACCGTCACGTACAGATCATTCACGACAAATCGTCAGCACGCCGATCCCCAGGCCGGGGCCAGTGCTCCTCATGGCTGAGACCGCTAATGTCGGCGAGGTGCGGGAGCTGGAGCACGAGGTGGAGGAGATTGCCAAGATGATGGACGAAGAGCAGGCCACCCGCCGCTGACGAGGAGGCGTCGCTGCGTGTAGAGTATCTGAATCGCTCACCTTGCATTGTCTCGTGGTCCTTTGAGGTGAAGTCTTTATGCTAAAATCGGCTGAAAAGGAAGGTGCGCGGAACAAAGATGTGTTGTCCATCTGGGGAAGGAGCCGTCTTTGTTTGCCAGCTAGCTTTGTTGCCTCTTTTGGTTCTCCTGTCACACACGAAGCCATCCCTGATCGGCAAAAACAGCCAACACGACTCAGTTCGACGCCAGACTTTGCGTCAGACCGCCCGTCACCGTCGCCTCGTTTGGCCACCCGCGGTTCTTTGTGGCACCTGCGTCTCTTTATTTGTGTATTTTTATGTCCCACGCCTCAAGAAGCGCCCTCCCGCGCCCTCCCGCGCCCTCCCGCCCCCAAGCCATACCACGCCCATGATTCTCAGCATCGTCTTCAGCGCTCCATATTGCCACGGGCTGGTGCTGCAAGCCCCCTCTCCAGCCTCTCTATCATCATGACCCACGAGGGGACGGCTCTGCCGCCTGGGCGGGCACTCGAGACGCCGCAGACAAAGCAGCAGCCGAACAACAAAGAAACGAACAAGAAAAGCAGTGGCAGCAGAAATAGCAATATCAATAGCAATAGCAACAGCAGCAACAGCAGCAGCAACAACAGCAGTAGAAACAACAGCAGCAACAACAGCAACAGCCGTCGGTCGGCCATGCCCTTTTCGTCCGTCCAGGCCATGATCAGCAGGCTCGAAAAGGCATCAGGAGGCAGCCAGAGCAGGAATGATAAAACCTCTCCAGGCCGTCTCCCTAACATGCCCCCCCGACCAGGCAGCTCTAGCACGCCGGCGAAGACAGCAGCCACACCCACAGTCAACACCCGCGGCCTCTCCTCACCCGGACCGTTGTCAGAACGTCCTCTGTTCCTACACAATATATCGTCGTCGCCGCCTGTCTCTTCACCAGCTGATCGAGGCTGCCACACACGGCCAACATACGACTCTCCTCTCGACAGCGATCCCTTTGTATCCTCACCAGTCGAGCCCGCTGCGCCCAGCCGCGACAGTCCGGTCAACATATACCCCGAAGACCACTCTCCAACTCCGCTCCAGCAGAGGGCCTTCTTCAACAACCGGCCGCTGGCACGCTGCCCCAACCCCGAGGCCCCGGCTGCCAAAGCGGCCAACCCTGGCCCAGCCCTGACGGCACCCAAGACACGCCACCTCCGTGAAACATCCAACTCGCTGCAGCAGCTCGATGCAGTCATGCAAGATTTAGTTGGCTTCGCAAATCTACGGCCGACGCCGGTCCAGAGCCCTGTCTACAAGTGGAATATAGACACGGCATCCCAGCTGGTCGAGCCGGCGCGGTGGCCACAACAACGAGCGCCGTCGGAAGTGAAACAGTTCTGGCAGGAGGTGCGCCAATACTTGTGGATTTCCGAAGATGAATTGAGCGATTGAGGGGATAGTTTATGAGTTACAAGCTATAAGATACAATATATGCAATAGAGATCACGATATCCATGCTCTGCATGCTCTTTCCAAAGAAATTAATTCGCTCTTCTCTCTTGCTATATGCTACAATATGAATAAACTTGTCGTGAGGCTCTCCGAGGACAAAGCAAAGGGGCATGGGGTCTTCCGTAGGCGTAGGGGCGTGAAAAGCAAAGCCGGGGAAACGAAAGGGGTGAATAATATAGTGAATAAATATATATGGAGAAAACGAATGTGGTGGGAGTGTCAGCATACATATTATGCACTCACGGGAAGCCGTTCTTCCTCCTTCTCGGGCTCAAAGACGAACTGCCGTGACCGTGCGCTTTCTGCCTTGAACGGCAGCGCCTTGCTCAGGTCGGGCTTTTCCACGCCCGAGACGGCGCTGTCCTTTTCACTGTACGTGATGCCTAGTCCGTTGGCCGCCGTCTTGTCTGCCGGCTTGTCAGCGTTTCCCGCACCGGTCGTCGCCAGCGCTGCTGCCAACATTCTCTTTTCGTCATCGCCAAGAACGTTGCTGTCGTCGTAATCGTCATCGTCATCTTTGACGTGGTTGCCCGTCCGGCCGTTCTCCATCTCTAGCTTCTCGTCCAGGTTCATGAGTGCTGGCGGGCGGTGGCGCATCTGGCGCGCCTTGGTGAGAGAAATTGTCTTTTGCTGGTAAGTCGTCGTGATGGCCACAGTGTCGTCGCGGTCGATAGTTGCCTTCATCAACGCAGCCATCCACAGACGGCCCTGCTTAACATTCGGTACGGCAAAGTAATGCACCATGGGCTTTGTAAAGTTCACGGCCCGGGACAGGCCGGCTCGTGGCGGCACGAGCTTGAAGATGAAAATTGAGTCTGTTGCGGGCCCATCCTTTAGTGACGACTCAGGTTCGGCGCTCGCCTCGACGGCCGCCAACGTCTGCATATTGCTGTTGGCAGGGACCGCCGGCGTGGTGGAGGCGCCAGTAAGGGTGGCGTGCAGGCCTGTCAGGCGCTCGTTGTCAGCGGGCAGCACCCGATGGAAAGAAATGTCGATAAGGCCTTTCTCTTGGTCGTCGTCCTCTGAGTAGTAGTAGGCCAGCCGACGGCCCTTGAGAACAAATAGGCGCGGCTTCCACGAAGCCATGAGATTCGAGCTCTTCTTCTTCATCCAGCCGCTGTAGTCGGCGTCTTGCATGGCCTCGCGCGGCGTCATCTTCAGCAGACCGCGCTGGTACGCGCTCGTCTCCTTCTTTCCCTTTTTGCGAGCTCCGCTGCTGCGCGCAGAATTCGCCGTTGCAGTAGTGCTTGGGCTCTTCGCAGCATCAGGCGAGTCAAGCTCGAAGCTCGGGCCCGCTGACGGGGTCGTCGAGCCGGGCCGGGACGGCGTCTGTACGGGGGAGTCCCTGGGGAATGAGTCGGCATGCGAGACGGCCGGAGAGCCCATCTTGGACCGGTCGTGTCCGGAAACAGCGTCCGATAGAGCACGGAGGCCAAAGCTAGATGTTTTGAAACCCGGCTTCGCAGCAGAGAACCAGTCGGCATGTATGCCGTGGCGATTTGGGGACGGAGACACAGGAGACGCGGGTGAAGGACGTGACTTATCAACAGTGCTGGTGCTCTCGGTGGTGGAACCGTCGAGCTTTGTCACGGTGGGAGGGGGGGTGTCTTTCGCTGGCAGCGCAGGGCGTATGGATGAGTCGGTGGTGTTGGTGGATGCGGTGCGGAGATGAGCGCCGGAGGTGCCGTTTGCTCCCATGCCGTAGTATTTCTGGGCGGCAGGGGACACAGCGTCGGGGTCGCGAACCGAGCCGACGCTGCTGAAACGAGAGTGCCGCGACAAGGCCGTGGCGCTGCGCACACGCTGCTCTTCGGCATACGAAGCAGCCGCGTTCAACGGTGCACCACGAGGTGACTTTAAGATGCTATCGCGCTGTTTCTTCTGCAGAGGCTTTCGGCGTCTGTCAGCGTCAGGACCAGAGAAGTACCCCCGATCGTTGTCGATAGCCGACTCGGTGAGGCCGACAAGGCCGTTCAGGCCGGGACCAAGAGCAAGATCCCGCTCCGAGTTGGCCAAGACGTCTTCGATGCCAGCCGACGACAGCGGCCGCGGGTGGAATGACGTTCGTCGTGATTGCTGCGAAGATGACGGTTGTGATGGAGACTGCAGTGCCGGCTGTTGCGCATTGGCAGTAGCATTCCCAAGAGTCCAGTTGCGATCAAACGACGGGTTCTTCTTGTGTTGCTGCGGGTGCTGCTGCGGTGAAGGAGGTACCCCGGAGTTGCTAAGCCATGGAGTCATGGAAGAATTGCTGATAGAGGTGCTCGGCAGGCGGTAGTCTGTCGACGAGTGGCGGCGGGAGTGATGGAGGTCGCGAATAGAGGCAGCAGAAGGGCGCTTTTCGTGAAAGGTTGTCCGAACTGGAGAGGCGCCAGCGACGTTGTTGTCGAGAAAACTGCGGGACGACAGGGGGGAAACGGGAGATATGGGCTGGGTGGGGTCCAATCTGGGCGTCTGATTGAGGGAGAGTCGCTTAGAGTGAATGGAGATGGGGCGGTCGCTGATGGGCGAGAGACGCTGCTGGCTGTGGATGTTGCTGCTGCTGGTGATGGTATTTGTGCGACTGCGGACAGGATGTCTGCCGTCCTCAGAGCCCATATCACTGCCATACGTGCTGCGGCGATGGGTGCTGGGGGTGTTCTGTCTCTGGCTGCCAACCTCGTCCTGCAGAGCCTTGATCTTTTGCCACGTTTTCAGGCGGCGCCCAACGGGGCCCAACTCAAAAGCTTTGATGAACAAGGAGGCTTGGTCCATACCCAGCAACACCTCGCCTGTGATCTCCTGGTCGCGGAAGACTTCACAGTGGCGTTTCTCGACGCCCATGGTGAATAGATATTCGGCCACATCGTCGGGGGTCCAGGCTTCGACTTCGGCTCGCGTATGGTAACCATCCTCCTCTTCGTCCGTCTCTTCACCCTGGATGTAAGACATGCGGTGGTCCATGTGGGAGCTGTACTCGCTGCCCGAGTCGGCCGTGGAGCCCAGGTGGGCCCCGTTGCTCCCCGGCGGCGAGCGCAGGTCCGTGATGTGTTCGTCAATAACGTTTAATGTTTCATGGAGGACCATGCTGTCCTGATTTGAGCGGCCGCTGTAAGCCAGGGAATTGATCATGGACGACGGCGTCTGCAGGCCTTTGATAGACGGAGAGGAGATGGAGGAGGTTGTTGGCGGCAGGGATACGGAAGTTGGAGGTGACGTCGGCAGGGTTGTTGACAGTGCTGCTGGCATTGCTACTGGCGCTGTTGTCGGGACGGTCACCGTGGCAGCTGCCGCAGTCGTAGCGGCGACAGGCGCAGCAGCAACACCAGCAGCAGCACCAGCTGAGACAGGGGACACCTCGGTGGCCAGATGGTTTAGTGGTATGGATGCGTCGCTGGCCGGCGGTTTTGCCGAGTCTGCAGCCACAGCGGCTGCGTCGGGGGGTGAGGCTTGGTTTTGCGGCTGCGCAGAAACGCCAGATTCTGGAAAGGGCGGCATAGACGGCTTCGCTGCGGCTGCGAGGGCATTGGCTCCAGTCGGGAATCCCTTGGGCGCAGGCCGCGTGTACACTGCACAGAAAATGAACGGTAAGCATATCGCCACAAGTACCAAAGGCAGCAGGGCATTGCAAAATGACAAGACAGAAAGATTCAATGTCGAGTGGGAAGGGAGCAAATGAGGAAGCGGCGGTGCAAGAGCCTTCGGCGGACCGGGAAAGAGCGATAGAAAAGTAGAGACGACGTACCTTCCGGAAAGAGTCCAGTGTTGCCGCTGACCATATGCTTGCCCAGGAACCAGCCATCACCGAATTCATCGTCTCGCTCCAGCAGCTCGACCCGGTCTCCTTTGGCCAGTGTCAACTCGTCAGAGCTGCGGGCTTGGAAGTCGTCTGCGGATGGACGGTTAGTAGGAGGTTAAGTAACATCACAGAGAGGGGAGGACGGAGCGTACGGATGACGAGGAGAATGTCGCCCACTTCGGGTCGGAGTTGTTGTGGTGCAGCCATGGCGGCGGCGAAGGCAAGGCTTGCACCCCAGTGGGAATGGCGTCAAGCCGATAATCAAATTGACGGCACAGCAGTGTGTATGTGTGCTTGTGTGTGTGTGTGTGTGTGCGCGCGTGTGGGTGAAAAAGGCGAGCAAGGACGCGCAAAGGCGGACCAGAAAAGGAGACGACGGAAGGTGGGCTGCGCGCAGTTTGGGGAAAGCCGAGTGAGAGGATCAGTGGCAGCCCATGGGCGACGTTGGCGCAGCGAGCTCAGCGAATGCGGCAGGGTCGAGTACGTTGGCAGTATTGGTTGGTGCCGCGTCGCGGAAGGAAGGTGAGCAAGCCGACGTCGATGGTGGGCAAAGCAGGAGCTGGTAGGAAAATAAGGAAGACGGGACTCTGTGATTGAGAGCAAACGTGGCCCTGGTGGATGTCATCAAGGAATGGAGGGCGGAATGGCTGAGTGACTGGCGTTAAAAAAATTAAGGAGGCGATAGCTTAGGACAGGGGGGGAATAAAAAAACACAATTAGAGGCTGAAGGGAGAAGGGACGGCAGAAAAGCCAGTCAAAAAACTGAGACCTCCTTGCGGGCGACACAGCGGTGCGGTAGGGGTGACCAAATTTTTGCCGTCAATTGCGCAGTCGATATTGGGCGAGAAAGCACCAACTAAAACAAATAAGAAAATAAAATCGCAATATTGTAAACGGCAGTAAATGAAATCTGGAGGTGTAAGATATCTTAGCTTGTCTTTGGCAATTTGTCTCCAGAGCGCCCCGTGCAATCTACATGCAAGATACGTGAGGGCCTAGAATTTGGGTCCTTTTTTTCTTCTTATCTTTTTATTCTTTTTTTTCTTCCTTTCTTCTCATTTTTTTTTCTTCTGATATTTTCTCTGGCTGTCGTCAAACGCGGGTGGGTGTTAATAAAGCAGAGGCCGACTCGGACAACCCAAGACTACCTTGACGCGTTGCACAGAAAAAAAATACCCTCTTATGCACGGTCGGGTCACGCGAAAAAGGCAGCGGCAGGGGGAGCCACCGGCGATGGCGTGGTGGGATGAGCGCTGTGCAGACCAACGTCCAGGGATTAATTAGCGGGTGCAGGGGCCAACGCAGATGGTGATTGGAGCAACCACCAAGACGTGGTCGCTTTGACGTGGTGTCGAGTCGACGTGGAAATCCCGGCCATGTGGGATATAATTAGAGAGGGATTCGAGATAAATACGAGGGTAGATGAAAACGAAGAAAGCCGTCCTCTTCCGCGTCGCGGCCGTGGCACGGTGAGTGACTTGATCATGAAATCAGGCATCCCGATAACCTATGCAGTATTCAGAACACACATGAGATTGTCACGTGAATGTGAGACCTTGTAACTTGTTATGCCCTATACAGCAATCTCGCCTACAAGCGTATTACCCCATGCTTCGGCACCAACAAAAGCCTCGGTATCTTGTAAGACAGCTGTGCGTTAAGAGAGCTCTCGTCTCCCCTCATGTACTTTTTGTGACGGCGACTCCCATAGCACCACTGCAGCTCTTGGACGCTTTCTCCGTCAGACAGCAGACAGCGGACGGAACACAATGACGAATATCACCGTCAGCCACCCTGCGCTGTATGTCGCCCATGTCGAGCTCAACCGCCCCGACAAGCTGAACGCGTTTGCGCCGCACATGTGGGGAGAGCTCCGAGAGGCATTTGAGGCGCTGTCGAGCAACCCAGACGTGCGGGCCATTGTGCTGTCCGGTGCAGGCGACCGTGCCTTCACGGCAGGGCTGGACCTTGTTGCTGCCGGTCAGATGTTCAACGACGCGGCTGCCTACTCGGACGCCTCGCGCAGCGCGAAACACCTGCGGCGCCACATCGAGGGTCTGCAGGCATGCGTGACGGCAGTTGAGGCGTGCGAGAAGCGTGAGTGCTCCGGGATGCTTCGTTTGGTTCGAGCGAGCGGGCGGGCGTCATGTGCTGTCGTGGTGCGCTGGCTCGCATTTGCTTTCGTGTTCCTATGATAGCCACCGGGCTGCGCTGGTGCTGTGTTCTGCTGACTGACTCCACACTGCATCTCAGCCGTCATCTGCGCCATGCACGGCATTGCCCTCGGCCTGGCCATCGATATCTCCTGCTGCTGCGACATCCGCCTCTGCGCCGCCGACACGCGCTTCTCCGTCAAGGAGATCGACATTGGCCTTGCCGCCGACATTGGCACGCTGGCGCGGCTGCCCAAGATCGTCGGCTCGGCCTCATGGGTCAAGGACGTGTGCCTCACCGCGCGCGAGTTTCACGCCCCCGAGGCCCAGGCTGTCGGTTTCGTCAGCCGCGTGCTGCCTTCCAAAGCTGACACCATCGCCGCCGCCCTCGAGACCGCATCGCACATTGCCGCCAAGAGCCCGGTGGCCGTCCAGGGCACCAAGCAGCTGCTGAATCACGCGCGAGACCACACGGTTGCTGACAGTGCGTGTTTTCCTCTTTCTCTAGCCGATCTCTCCCGCTGACAACGGCAACAGACTTGCACTACACTGCTGTTTGGAACTCGAGCGCGCTTCAGTCCGACGACGTCTCAGCAGCTATGACCTCTGGGATGAAGAAGACGAAGCCCGAGTTTGCTAAATTATAATCGCAGCTGGTCCGTTCTCGTAATTGACGTGGTGTTGGGCCTGGCACATTGGCATCTTCCTGCTTTACATTTTACAGCATGGTTGTAAATTTAAAAAGAAAAAAAAAAGCATTTTTGTTCTTCTATAGTCGCAAACGAAACAACCTGTAACGCCGCGCTTCCTGTCCCGGTGTTTTTTTCCTTTCCTATGCCTAGTTGGAATCGGAATTGTCTTCGTCTTGCTGGGTCTCTTTGAGGCGCTGCAGAGAGCATACGTTAGCAAGCAACACATCACACCGAGCAGCATACTCACATCCTCCAGCCTCCGCTTCAGTGCCTCCATCATGTTCTCCTTGATGACCAGGCGCTGGTCGTCAAGATCTTCTATGATGAAGTCGTGGTTCTTGCTATCGATGCTGACGATGATCGACTTGATCGCCGGGTCGCACTCGACCAAGACCCCTGGAAAAGTCACCTGTCAGCTAATGATGAAAAAAACAGCATCAGAAGAGACTGTCTAGCTACCTCGAATAGCGCGCACCATGGTGATGTTGCGTTGCCTAAGCGTGTGAGAAAAAGAGAGGGGAGGTATTAAGAGACGTCACCGCTAGAAAATAATTCGCACAAAGCGAAACATCTATCTTCGCACTGTCACATGCCAGACACAGCGAGCTTATTACAAGGTCTCATCCTTGCTTGTGGTGGGGTAAAATGCCTAGCAAGCGCCAAAGCTTAATTATGTCAAAGTGCTCATACGAATACTGGAATACTCGACATCTTGAGATTAAGAATGCTATGCAAATCAGAATGTAAAAGAATCACAACATGTTACTGGTCTGTACAAACTCCATTCGCCAGAGACCGAAATCGATATCCCGTGAGAACTCCTCCCAACAAGTTGTACATAATTATCAGAAGCTCCATAACGCCCAAATGACTCGCATATTGGTCGATTCGGCTATTAAGCGAACCGCGTGGTCGTGTGGTGCGAAGTGTCCAGCACGGGAGCTGGCCGTGCCATGTCGGCTGGCAGCTCTCTCTCATTCCGGGAGGCAGGTGTGCCGCTCGCTGCTCCTACCGCCAAGGCGGAAGCTTGCTCGTTGTACGCAGGTGGCAGAGCAGATGGTGTTGCAGGTACTGATGCGCTCGAGGCCGTCGTGGCCTGTTCTGTGCTGGTTCGGCGCGTCGGCTGCACATGCGCCGGTGCCGGTGCAGAGACTGTGGTTTCCGACCCATCCGATGCAGCAGCAGCTGCAGCTGCTGTCCTCTGCTGCGCACCCTCGTCTTCTGCAGCTTTTGGGTGCACCGGTGGCAGCTCATACGGGGGGGGCGCCTCGCCAAACTCGTCCAGACCTTCTTCGACGCGGCGGCTGCGGTGCCCACCGCCCAGCACAGCCAGGTTGGCAGCGTTGGTCCACGCCCAGCGGTTGGCGGTGCGTGGCTGGCGGCGGCCGCGACCGTAGGACGGCGGCGCATATGCGTCGTCGTTCTGACCCGCCCTGTAGGTCCAGCTTGTGCCGGATCCGTGTCGAGGGCGACCGGCGCCGTCTGCAAGTATGTCCCGCTCGAGGGCCATGTGGCCCTGCTGGTTGAGGTAGAAGCCGTGCCTCTGGCGCCATCGACGCCGGCGGAGGACAGTGCAGGCCATAGCGATAATGCCAATGGCGGCCACAACAGCCAGGGGCACAGCAATGCCGGCCCATGGAAGGTGAGAGAGGAGAGAAGTGTTGCTAGGCGAATCGCCGTCGGAGTTGGACATGTTGGAAAGGAGAGGGTCGAAATGGGAGGGGGGTTGGAGTAGTAGTGCTTCGATGCTGTGAAAGGTACGTCGTCTGCAGCCGTCTAATGTTGCCTTGGTCGTCGAAAGTGAGGAGAGCAAGAGAAATGCATAATTGAGGCGATCGAGTTCTGAGGAGATGAATAGGGGGAGCGTTCGTTGTACGGGCTGAAGTTGAGCGGGAGCGGTTCAGAATGCCCACGCCAAGTGGCTGCCGTGTCTTTCTGAAAGCAGCCGTATGTCTACATAGACAAAGGCAAAAAAGAGAGGTGGGAAACGAAAAGGCAGCCTCAGTGGCGCTCTCTCACGCCCCCTCTTCGAGGGGGGGGTATTAGCAAGACGGTGCGGCTAGACTTCGTTTCAATCAGCGACGGCTGGCATCTTCGACACGCGTCTTTTTCCTCGCTCGACTATTTGGCGTGGCCAGGAGGAGTAGCATGCGCGTTGGCGTGTATGGGCAAAGCTGGGAGGTGTTTGTCGAGGTAATGGCGTGGGCGGCAAAACGCAGAGAGAGCCAGATCAAAATGGGGGATTTCAGCCACTGGAGACGGTTCGCGATTTTGCTGTAACCCGCCCCAGGTCGCCGGGACAGCCGGAAGCTGTTAGCGCCCAATGACTGATATAAATGCAACGTGAGCCATCCATTAATACGAGCCCCGCTATTCTGTGCCTCTCGTCTACGTGAATATGTGCAAGTAGACAATATGCATCTGAACACTTTGAATCTCGTCTGTTCTCTATCGTACGGAGTACAGGGAACTACATCAACGCTGTATACCTCGTACATCGCTGACACGCAAGTCGGCCTGTGGCATCTACAGCGGTCCTTGCCTTTCATCGCTCCTTTTCACAGTATGCATACTCGTCCGTAGCGTTCTACAGCGCTGAGATTTCTATAACAAGACCTCCAGGTTCAGTTCGAGAGTGCTGACAGGGTATCTGCAAACGAGTTAGCACAATGCAGTCATTTCACGAGACGGAAATTGCAACGTACCGCAGTCCGAAAGCCTCGAGCACTGACGGGTGCAGCACGCCCAGTTCTCCTATCCGCTGCGTCTTGCCGTCCATGCGCAAATAGATGGCGGCTGCACGGCCGGGGAAAAAGGCCGGGTCGTCGATCTCGCGGATGAAGTAGCCCTCGACATTGGGATTTCCCTCCAGGCCCTCTTCGTGTGTGATGAAGGCACTCCGCAGCATCGCCATAACACGGTCCAGCAGGCCGTGCACCATCTCGAAGCCGGCTGACTTGGACGAGTAGGCAGCCGCCCAGTGTCTCTCGTTCCGGGCCTTGGTTGTGGTTAGCGTCATTTATCGGATGCAAAGTGTCGTGTGCAGATGGGTCTTACCTGACGCTCAACGGTGCTGTCCTTGAAGGCCACATCAGACACCTCGTTGATCATGATGGGCAGCGCCACGCTCTTGTTCTCGCGGATCGTCTTCAGCAGGCCCGGAACCAGCGAAGTGCGCACAACCTGGTACTCGGCTGTCTTGGGGTTGGCTAGGCGGACTGCCGTGCTGCCGTCATCCTTGCGGTTCAGCCAGGCAAAGTTCTCATCATGTGAACACAAGATCAGTGGCATAACCTCGATCCAGCCGGCCATGGCCGCCTCAAGTCGCACAATATCAGCCAGCTTGTTGATCATCAATGGCTGACCAATGGTTGCCGATTTATTAGGTGAGGACCGCGGCAGGTTGTTAAAGCCATATGCCACCGCCACGTCTTCCATCTGGGCGCGTCAGCACATGCACGCAGAAGCACATAGGCATGGGGGGGGAGGGTGTATACAATGTCGCATGGGTGCAGCACGTCTGCTCGCGTCGGCGGCACGGCCACGTGGAGCAGCTTGCCGTCTTGGGATGGCTTTGCAGAAAAGGTGACCTTGCTGAGCAGCTTGCACAGCGATTCGGGTGACTCTTCGAGCCCGCAGCACTGGTTAATGTAGTCGACCTCAACGTCCACGATTCGGGTTACCAAGCTTGGCGTGATGCGGCTGGTGTTGTTATGCTCAGACACAATGCGGACGGGCTCAACAGTGAAGGGCTTGGCGCAATACCGGGAGAACATGGCGGCAATGATGTTGCAGACTATATAGTTAGCGAGAGGACGATGTCTGCTGACGAAACTAGGCCTACCAATATCCAGCTTAGTCAGGTCTGTGGCGGTGATCTCAATGAAAACGTTCTTGGTGTTGAGCGTGATCTTGGAGTGGTCACTGTTTATGATGGGCGGCAGCGAGCAGACGACGTGGTTGCCGTCGTAGATGAGAGGGTACCGCTCCTTGTCGCGGATGATGTGCAGGTAGCGACCCAGGTGTTTGTCATTCTCATAGAAGGTCATCAACTCTTCGCCGTTTAAGCTGCGTGTTTGGTTGAGAGGCACAAAGCTAAAGTCTTTTGGCCGACGTGCCTCGTACGTGAAAGGGCCCTGAATGGTGTCGAGATCGTGTGTTCCAATAGAAACCCTGCCGGTTTGTTGTTAGGCGTTTTTTGTTTCTTTATTGTTGGACTTGTTCAAGGTTAAACGCAACGTACAACGTTCTCTGACGAGCCAAATTCTGGTGTAGCTTGTCTTGTAGGCTGATAAAGGAGTCGTAGGTAGCCTTGTCAAAAGTGATATCGCGCAGGATAGCACCGGCGACGTAGGGACGCACGTCCTGCGTGTCCTTGCTCACAGTGATAGTTTGCATCTTCTCGGGGGGGATATCGAGCAGCTTAAACTCAGGCATAGGGTATTTTCCGCGAAAGACATTGAGGTTCATGGCAATACCCTCGTAGCAGAGCATGTCGTAGCCTATCGTTAAAGACCAAGGTCAAAGGCCATATCTTATGCCTGGAGGACAGCGGAAGGTAGACTCACGGTTTGCGCCAATCTCGATCTTCAGCTCTGGTGGCTCGTCCTGTGGCCGCGCCGGATCATCCTCGGTATCCTCGTCCACCTCCACGCCAAACTCGAAGGCAAGGTCTTGGAACCCATCCGAGGTGAAGCTGGGGCAGGTCAGTCAAGGCCCCCTTGCTTGGCATCGTCCCGAGGACCGTTGACCTACGTCTCTCCCAGCTCTTTGAACAGCCGGTACTTGTCTACCGAAATGGTCGGCATGATGGGCCAGCTGTAGGTTGAAGCCTATGCAATATTCTGTAGGTAGGCACGAAAGCTTTGAGGCGTAAATCAGCGGTTGGAACGGCAGTCGTCGGTCTGGCTCCCCAAGATGCGATTTCGGATTTTGAGTCATCGGCAAAATTTCCAGCGTAATTCATCCCGCAATGTCTTAGTGACGAGGGGCAGCGTTGGCGGTGTACCTGTCTGCGCACTAATGCGGTTCGGATTTTTCTGCCTGAGGCTCCAACCTCCTTCATCTCTTAACACACCTTGGTAGCAACACTTTAGGCACAATCAAACTCAGGCGGTTTACATATATACAAATAATACTTGTTTAGCTCATTTATAGTATGGAATTTCCACAATTATGCATAATGTTGGGGCTGCTGCAAGATAGCTTCAATATCATGCATCTTCTTAGACCTTCTTAAACCTCGTCTTGGGCGACTTCGTTGTTACTTTATATTATATATATTTAGTAAAGTCATATTATCTCAGATACCGGAATTTTGAATTGCCATTTAAACCAGGCTAGGTGAGTATTACATTCCAAGATCTCGACAATTTGCTAGAACCACCTTAGCACTGCGATCAGAAGTTTTTGCAATAATGTTTAAGTTGATAACATCAGCACCAACTAAGTTTGAAAAAAACCTACATGTAATGTTTATCACGTTCGACCAAAATGAAGGTCCTTTTGCCGTTAAATCACTGCTTAGTACACATGACAATCAAACGGGTTCTACTTCAGCAGTTATCTAAGCCATGTTCTGTTCATGCTTACCAGCCCTGCTGTTCTCCCACCCAGCAACGGGACAATGGCCGACAACAGCGGGGTTTGAAAGGTATAGATGTATATATCGATGTCAAGAACCTGGCTTGGCCTATCATCGCTCAGACCCTCAGGTCGAGGTTCCCATGAGCTTCGTCTAGCAGCTCAAAAAGGAGGCGTACGCCTTCATCAAATAACCCCAGTGCGCGTCAAATGAACTCATCAACGAGCCCGGTACCATACAGCACGAGTGGAAGACCATATTGCTTTTGAATGTTCCTACACGTACAGTCTAGATAACCCTCCACAACCCTCCACAACTAACTCGGTGACGAGCACGCTTAGCCGTTGCCAACTGTCTCCGGCCCGCGCCACTGAATAAGGGCGCAACTGTCTTCGCTTCTGTTGGGTACACCGTTCCATGCTCCTATCCGATGTTTGCGTCCATGTATGCATCTTTTGGGGGAAAACTGCACGAGAAAAAAAAAGACCGAAAAAAGAAACCGTAAAAGTGGGAAAGAAAATGCAGCAACAAAACAAAGAGAACAAAAAATGACATGCTGATCCTGAACCATCCAAACTCCTGGAAGAAAAGCAGATAAACATGTACAAGCCTTTTCTACCTCTGGCAAAATTAGGATTAAAAAGGAATAGGGGATAAAATGAGGGGGAAGGGGGGGGATAGAAGTAAAGGCAAGATAAAATGGGCAAGTCTTTAAAACAGAAACAAATACCGCCTGCTACTTTTTGTTTGCCGACTTGTTTTCCTCGAGTACGTCGGCAAGCTTCTGCGCAGCGTCCTTTGTCTTCACCTGCAGCATCCACGTTTCAAGCCCGCTGCCAGATTCGTTGGCCGTAGTCAACTTGACATACTTGGCGTTGGGCTCCGGCTTGTAATTGAATTCAGGCAACAGCGCCTTATTGAGAGCCACGTGACCGCGCGGTTCAGCTCGCAAGAGGAGGCGGATGGCACCTGTTGTCTTGTGCTTCAGAACACGCAGAGGGCCAACGCCCTCCGTCTTCCACGGGCTCTTCTTCTTCTCTTTGGCAGCGGGGGACTCGTTGTCCGAACCTTCGCTGGCCGTCACAAGCTTCAGGGCTTTCGCGCGCACTTCATGGACGACGGCCTCGTCCTCCTCGCCCGGCCCGCCTTCGGTTAAGCTGATTTGTTCCTGTGGGGCCTCATCTCCGTCAGCCTGGTGTCCATTATGGTCCGTATTGTCTTGGGTGGCACCAGGCTCGGGAGTGCCCGTGGCCGGTGTGGTGGCCAGGCTGGAGGCGCCACCGAGGTTGGTGAAGGGGGTATCTGCGTCGAGAGCATCCCGTTAGCCCTGGGGAAGGGGCGCGGCGAACATCCGGGGACGAAAACTCACCAGTACCTGTAGATGTCCCGCCCATAGGAGGGGCGAGATTGAATATAGGGCCGCTGGCCGGCTTTTGCTGTCCAAAAATAGGTCCGCCACTAGACGGCTGCGTCGATGCCGCACCACCAAAATTGAAGACTGCATTACCCGCAGAAGGCGTGCTGCCAAAGACGCTGCTATTGGCCGTTCCAGCGGTGCCTGCAACTCCCTGCGAAGGTTGCGAGCCAGCACCAAATGAGAACAAGGAGGGCGCAGCCGCAGAAGTAGTCGGCGTCATAGAGGAACTGCCGCCACCACCAAACTGGAACGGTGAAGAGCTTGTCGTTGTAGACGGGACACCGCCGAAGCTCAGGGAAGGAACGGCTTGAGAGCCAGAGCCGCCTGATGCAAACGGGTTGTTGAATGACTGACCCGCTCCTCCAGCGTTGAACGTAAAGGAGGAACCAGCAGATGCGGTGTCGCCACCGCCAAAAGAAAGAGTGGCAGAGGCCTGTTGGGGGGCAGTCGTGGTGCCAAATGAGAAGAGGGAACTCGACGGTTGGGTGGCGCCGTTACTGCCACTACCAAAGCTGAAGGCAGCACTCGGCGTTGGCGTAGCGCTGGAGAACAAGCTGGGTGTCTCAGACTTCGCCGGCTCGGCAGCTGTGCCATTGCTGAGTCCACTGCCAAATAGAGGTTTAGCAGGCTCGTTGGATGCTTTGCCCCCTTCAGCAACACCATTCGTTTTAGCGGCCCCGAACGAGAAAAGAGCAGAAGCTGCCGGCGTAGAACCATTCGTGCTGCCAAACAATGATTTCTTCGCTGGAGGTTCGTCATTGCTCGGTGCACCACGCTTAATAGCGTTACCGAAGATAGTAGATGGTGCGGGTGGCTGGTTGTCCGCGGTGCGCTTTGTCGCTTGCGGCTGACCGAAAAGAGTCTGAGACTTCAAAACAGGATCTGTCGCCGGCTTCGGAGCAGTGGCTGCAGAGGCACCAAAAAGGGATAAGGGCGCCGCAGAGGTGGAAGACTGCGACTCCTGTGGCTTTCCGAAGAGAGCGGGAGCAGGCGCTGGCGCAGCTGCAGGTACAGCCGGCGCGGAAGTTCCACTAGTAGAACCAAATAGTGAAGGCGCGACAGTGGCTGGCGGCTCAGTAGGCTTGTTTAAGAAGCTAAATATAGGGGCCGCGGCCTGCGTACCAGGTGCTGTTGCATTTGGCGTGGTTGATGCGGGAGGTGTAGTCTTCGGTGCTTCCCCAGTAGTATCAGCTGGTGTTGAGACCGGGGCAGGTTTCAGAGCATCTGCCGTGATAGACCCGAGTGAGAAGGCCGGTGTAACGGGAGCGACGCTGTCCTTGCTTCCAGCGGGACCGATAGGGCTGGCATTGGCAGCAGAAGTAGAAGATCCGAAAAGAGGCTTGGCAGGAGTCGTGCTGACGCCTGCAGAAAACTTGATAGGGGTGTCTGGATTCCACGTCTTATTTGCCGAGAATGAACTTGACTCTTTCTCTGGGCTAGCACGCGCCGATGTGGACTTGCTTCCAAAAAGGGTGGCGGCAGGCGCCGGTATTGAAGAACTTCCGCTTTCAGTGCCAAACATACGAAGAGGCTGGCCGTCGCTGCCCTTGTTTATACGGTCAAAGATGCTGCGGCTCGGAGCTTCCGAAGCTTCAGACGACGCACTTGAGCCGCCCAGGGCCACGGGAGCTGTAGGAACGGTGCTTGTCGACTTCGGGGCAAATAGAGCGGTTGCGGGCTGTGGAGTAACATTGCCGACACTGACGTTAGCACTCTGGTTGACAGCACCCTGTGCTTCTGACTGCTCCCGTTCGGCGTCTGACTCGTCTGTATCCTCAGCATCAGCATCCGCGTTGTCGTTTTGGCTCCCCTTCGCAGAGCTAGCATCCGAAAGATAGCCGAAAATATTGGCATTGCTCTGCGCAGAGTTTGTCTTCAAGCCATTTTCGAAGACAGACCGAGCCAAACTGCCATTGGACGGCTTGGAAGGCTGCACAGCTTTAAAGAGAGATGGTGTCGAGGCAGGACCCTTGTCATTGGCGGATTTAGAAACCTGGATAGAAGGGGTGGCAGCAGAAGAGGAAGCACAAGGAGCAGGTGCTGCCTTGGCAGGCGAATTGGCTACCTTCTCGAGGAACACCTTGGTGGCAGACGGAGTAGCCGCTGACGATTGGCTAGCTGCCGCTGGCTTCTGCTGTTTCGCGTGCCTATTTTGACCAGCGGCTGTCTTCCGCTTCGACTTGTTCAGCGACGGAGTGGCCGTCTCCCCAAGCGGCTCTCTGTTGTTACCACGCTCAGTCCGACCGTCGATACCACGAGTCCGCTTGCTTCCAACGTTGGCAGATGTTGAAGTGGCGGACGGGTCGATATCTTCCTCGGCCTTCCGCTTTCCCGTGCGCAGAATACCCTCGGTACCATTGAGTTTGGAAACTGTGACAGAGGCTGGCGTTTTTTGCGCGGGGGAAGAGTCTACCGTAGAGTTGTCTTCGATCTCCTCGCCATCTAGATCAGGAATGTTGTGTGCTGCCTTCCACTTCTGGAAGACATCTTTCGACACCTTGACTGTCTTGAATTCGTATAGACCGTACCGCAGCATGATGAGACTCCGATTCTTCTCGTACTCCTTAGCAAAGTTCAAGATGTTGAGTTTCCAGTCCTTTTTAGCAAAGACTTCATCAGCGGCATATTTTAGGCGTCGCAGGTCGAGGATGCAGAAAAACTGGTTGCGCTGTTCTTCATTGAAATCAGGCGGGCAGAACCGGGCCAAGTACTCGTTCGCGTAGATAGACCGAGAACCCGGCTTGAGGTCCTTTGGAATCATGTTGGCAATGGCCTCGCCAGTCAGCTCGGGATCGGGGTCGGGGATTTTCATCGCAAAAAGGTCACTCGACGAGGTCTTGGCCATTTCGCGACCGCTTAGCTCAATGCCAGGAGCGCGGTACGACCGACCGGGGGTAGTGGCCGGGAAATTGCCACGCATGGTGTTGAGGGGAACGCGAGGAGTAAAGGTGAACGTAGGCATCTCGCGTGAAATAGAATCGCGGAACATGTTCCGGGGCGTGGTCGCGGACGAGAAATTCGTCCGCTTCGGGGTGCCAGAGTAGCGGGCGACGTTATTAGTGTTGGCATAGTAGTTCCGAGTATTGGTGTCCTGGTTCACGGCGATGCTGTTGGAGGGTACAGCGACTCTGCTCGATGGTCCCTGAACACGGCCGTGGATCTTGCGCTGCGCCAGCAGCGTCGGAGAAGCTCGCTTCGCTGGGCTCTCGGGGGATTCGACGGCGGGGGCAGAGAAGGTTCCTGAATGCCGGGACGGTGTTTCCTCGTCGCGTATCGTAGTGCGGAGTCGCTTAGAGACGTTGTCGCCATTCGCGTTCGATGAGCCTGGTACTGTGCTCAGCTTCGCGACAGACGACGGCAGAACCGAAGATGCGCGACTGCCGCTGACGAGGCCTGTCAGGCTACTGAACCATGACCTCTGGCGCTTCTGTGGGGTCTCCATGGCGATGAACAGTGCGCTCTGCTGAGGATCTTGATGGCCGCGAGGGTGGAAGGAATTGCTTTGGCAAGTCTTGGGCGCCTAGAAAAAATGCATGGACACCGTGTGTTGAAGGGAGCGCTCGCGCTGAAAGCGCAAACTGAAAGTGTATTTAAAAAAAGGAATTTGAGGGGGAAAGGAACGTGAGAAAGTCGTATCGACCGTCGGTAGCCGGAGCACAAAGAGGCTCAGTGGATGAAAGGACGCGTCGATGCGTGGATGATGACTTCGTTGATGAAAGGCGCGACGAAATTTTTTGAAGGGCAAAAAAGTTGAGGGGCGGAAAGGGTGAAGTGCGCTAGGGCGAGTAGAATGTGGAGGGTGATTGAGGGATATGTGGCAGAAGAAAAAGTGGTGCGTCGCTATCGCTCTTCGCCCCAGACAATTCAACACTGATCTGGTCAACAAATAAAGCCAGCGAGGAAGCGAAAGATAAAGGGAATGTGGTCAATGGTATTTTGATTATATTTTTTTGTTGCTTCCTTATTTTAGTGTTACGATTCGCGGTCAGGGGATCCCCCAAATAAACAGGAGCCAGGAGAGCTGCTAGCGTGGGCTGCTGGTCGCGCCTTCCCCCCTGAACAGACGCCACAAAAACACTGAAAATCAATGGCAGGGACGAACGGAATCGCCATTTGGACACACGCACGGACCAGGCGCTTATGCCCTGTAACAGCACCGTCAGTCTCGTGTCGTCGGTTTCCCAAGAAAAAGCATGACCGAAAACAATCAATGATTAGTAACACACATCTATTGGGCTCGCATCTGGCACAATGCAAGGCAGCTCAATAGACACTCATTGTACTGTGGAGCAGCTAGTGAAGAACGCGGGTGACCAAGCCAGGTAAGACGTGCAGCACAATGAAAGTAGACGCCGCGAAACGGCCTATTGGCTATGCGTCAATGCAATTTTGACCCACGAATCCGTCACCAGTACGACTGGTTCACAGTAATCCACGCCTCGTGCGACTCCTCCCTCTCGAAGCCACGACGATCACCAACGGCCTATTATTGTTCGGATTATTCAGATCGCGCGGGGCAGCAAAGACAAAAGTGGAGGGAGTGAGAATGTCAGAGGTCAATTGAAACGCTCTCAGAGACGTCTACGAAAGACAAGATAGATGAT
This sequence comes from Harringtonia lauricola, assembly GCA_014183025.1. Lineage (NCBI taxonomy): Eukaryota > Fungi > Ascomycota > Sordariomycetes > Ophiostomatales > Ophiostomataceae > Harringtonia > Harringtonia lauricola. Next base: position 705,922 of record JACBXF010000035.1, read on the forward strand.
TGGTAAACGATACTATCCCAAGGGTCATTCCCATACCCCCGCCTCCCATCATCTCTGACGCTATCGTAACACCCGTCCATTCCCTTTACAGCTTCGCCTTGGTCTGGGCCTGCGCTTTGTTCAGGATGGGCTCCAGCTTCGCGGCTTTCATGACGTTGCCCTTGATCTTGAGCTTCCCGGACATGAACAGCTGCTGTGCCTTGGCCTTACCCAGGACCAGCTTTGCGAAGTCTTCATCGTTGAGGCGTAGCTCGACTGATGGTGAGGTTAGCATTGCGACACAGGCGAAGAGACAGAAAAGACATTAGAAATTACCATCTGCCTTGTCTAGACCCTGGACGACTTTGCCCTCCTTGGCGAGATCAATGAACCAGGTCTCGGTTTCACCAGCCGTGTTCTTGAGTGTTATGCCAAAAACGGCTTTGCCTTGCTTAAGAGCTTCCTTTCGGTACCCCTCGTTACTGCTCAGGGCGTCGTTGATGGCGTCGAACGCGACCGAGGCAGGAAACTTCTCTGTGCGGGGGAGCCATTGTCAGCCCGGATGCTCGCGGAAATACAAGATACACAAGACAGAAACGGGTTCATCCTTTTCCCGTCCCTCAAACATACCATTTTGGAGAGGCATCGTGGTGTCGGGGTAGGCGGATAGAGATGATGCGTGATCGTATTTTGCGGTGTAGGCTGAATTGCAGCAATTGATGAGCTGGCAGAGAAGGGACTCGGGTGGCTAAATAATAGATGAGAGACTGGTGAAAGAGCAAGAGATGAAAAGGAACCGAAAACTGGGAAGCGGAAAGAAAAAGGGGAAGCTAAAGAGGAGAAAGCAGGTGCGCTCGGCTTAAGCATACCTGGCTGGCGATGACGCTACTTCAGAGCATGTGAACCTCGGCGTTGGCACTTGCCTATTAGTGCTTTGTGCGGTATCTGGGGAAGGAAGGCCTCAGGGATTGTACTGTCACGTGGATACTAGCATTGATGGTTGGCACGTGACATACTGTGACGTTGGGCACATGTAAAGGAGGTGGTATTAATAGTAAGGGCCTGATTCATAAATGCCCAGTTCCAGTTCCAGTTAGGTGTGGAGTCCTGTGGGGTCGTACATAAAATCAGCACAATTTTCATAAGGATTAAAAGTATCTTTTCATCGGGGTACATCACTTACCTGCTCCGTAACCACACCGCCACTCACTCCCAAGAGTCGATATTTCCCCTCTGCAAGCCAAACAACGCAGATTCTTTTTGTAATTCACCGAGTACTGCGTTATTTCGCACTAAAAAACAGTTAAAATGGCTTTACTGATAGAAACTAGCGATAATTCATCGAGAATCGATTTTACGGGTAACTTACCTGCTTTTTCTTCGACTCCTTTGTTACTAGGCCTTCTAATTCGAGTAATCGCAGCCCTATTCTCATGTATAGTTAACGAATTACCTCCTTCCAAGAAGCCTAATAACAGTGTTATACTTAGTATCTTCTTCTTTAACCTAGCTAGTCTACTATTAACACCCTCTCCTTTTACTTTTAACGCCCTATCCTTTTCTTCTTTCAACGGCGACGATGACGAAATGTTAAGCTAAGTAACGCCCTTCCGGCCACCGCCAACAGCGTTAACGTACTTAAAAAGCTTACCTTTAAGCAATACTAGTCTTTCGTTACTTTTAATTAACTTAAAAGAGTTGTAAGATACTAAGACTAAGTCGCTTTTTATAACGTAGTCGTTTATAGCAAACGATAATAACGACAGCGAGCTTAAAAACCGAATACTTGTTAATTTAATGCTAAAAAAGATTAAATACTCTATTAAAATGTTTACTAAGATTGTATAAATGCTTATTAAGTGTAAAAAAAAAGGTTTACTTAACTTTATAAATGTTAAGGATTTAAAACTAGTTTAGGTTAAGGTTTACTTGTAAGCTATAGAGTAGTGGCCGAATTAACTGTGGTTTTTTAACACTATTTAAAATAAATTTAACACTAAAAAAAAGCGGTATCGTTAGTAGATAACCTTTATAGGGTAGTTTAGCGTTAGTTATATGAATTCTGGCGAAGGTTACGCAGAAGCGGCAGAATTCACTAAAGCGGTGGAAAAGATTTCCTGTGATTTTCTTGATCGTAAGAGTGAAAAATAATGAGTTGGATAAAGATAAACTAAGGGTCCTAATTCAAGCTGCAGTAGAAGTCTGTATAGTCTTCGTATGCAAGTAAAAGATATATCATCAGAACCGCCTAATTCCATAGTATTGTGTACATGTTTCTTTAGAAGCATACGGTCACGTGCTATGACGTAGTTGATGACTAAAGTAGGAGGGGTTCTAAGAACTCGGAAATTATCCATGTGTATATATATGTCTCAGATTTGTCATCAAGACCCACTTTTATATAAAATATATCAACGTGAAGTAGATTTTCCGCTGATCATAAAGGTGGTAACAAAATCTCCGTAGCTTGTACGGTTAAAGAGATATAACACTATATAGCCGAACCGGCTATATTAACAGTTATACAATCCAGTCACTGTATATACTAATCTTATTTAGTTAAGGAAGCTTTATTTAGGTGTTAAGCACTATAGGATCTTTTACTTCCTTTTAATTTTACCGAAAACCATCTTAATAACGTAACGAATTTAAGAGTAGCGGTAATTATACACTTTTCTTTTAGTCGTAAGTACTTTTCTTAAATCCCTCTAGTTTTATAAGTGATATAACACGTTAGCGTACGGTATAACTAACCTTAGGTAAGTTTTAAGAAAGCTAGCATTACTAATATAGTATCGATACTAAGATACGCTAAAGCCTTTCGCTAAGGCTTAATAGAACAACGAAGTATTATTTATTAAACCCTTTACTCTTACTAATATATAACTTATACTGTTATTAAAGTGTACTACCGTAAAGACGTTTTATAAGAGCTTCTTCTTCTTATTACGGTATGGCTTTTAATGCTAAAGAGGGATGAAAGCAGGTATATACATACTATTAATTACTCTAATATACTTGTTAAAGTGCTTTGTCTTATTAGTTAACGTAATATACGGATTAAGCTAATTGTCTTTTAGTAGCCGTATAAAGCCGTAGTGTAAGGTTTTAAATATTAATAATACTTTTTAAATAACTTTACTAATAGTACTTTAGCTTATACTAAACATAAACGTAGCACTTTACTATATACCGTTGTAGGCTATTATCCAAAGAAATATTAAAAGTTAATGCTTTGTAAGTAAGTGCTTTGTGTTTAATAGCTTTGTATATTACTTTAGCCAGTTAACAAGCTTGAAAAAGGTATGCTTTTACAGTTGAAAAAGATGCTTAAACATAAAGGCTAACGTTGATATAAATCTAGTGACGAGCAACTCGCTACCCTCGATACTAAAAGGGCGAATACCAGGGTTTAATATCCTTAACCAATACTTTCGAAAGATTACGGCGGCGAATTTAGTTAAAAAGGATCGGTAAAGCCTCTTTATTTTAGTGTGTATACCAGCGAAAATATCGTTGATTTTTAACATTTCACTAACCTCTTACCTTCCTACCTTAACAAGTAGAAGCACCACGAACAGCTTTTTGTTTTCAGTTATTAACTCCTAACCCCCTTTAAACCACCCTTCCTGCCGAAACACTAGCAATACTACAGCATATACCCTGAATTTACGTAGTTTATACTCTTCCTCCTTGGTACAGAGTTCCTCTCGATTCCATAAAACGTACACAACAGTTACCCTACTTCCTATACAACTTTAGTGCTAGAAAAGGTATAGCCTATGTTTTGACTCCACACCTAACTGGAACTAGAACTGGAACTGGAACTGAGCATTTATGAATTAGGCCCTAAGACTAATGTTGGTGCCATTGATTACGTATGTGGCTACGGAGGTCGGTGTAAAAGGTTTCGTTCCACCCCCCCTGTCAGCCAATACCCCGTTACAAGCATAGGTTTTCTCCTAAAAGCCCTTATTCTTCACAACTTTCAACTTAACAACTTCTTCTACTCCATACAATGTGTCACGGACCGCCGTGCCAGGCCTCCTAACACCCGTCTGCCAGCTAGCGCTGCCAGCCGGGCAGCCTGGTTACTGCCGCTATACACCGCTATCGCAGATATTTAGTAGACCCGCAGCCGCCCCTTGAACGTAGCTCTTTGAGCTACGCCTTCGTCTACAACCTAACCCCTACCTGCACCTCTGTAGAAGACTAGCCATTCTAAATATACTGCATCTCGTCCCTGCCTACCTGTCTGCCTGCCGGCCGTGACATTGCGTAGCTCCTTCTTATAGGTGCCGACGAGATGCCTGCAATCCTAGAACCCCCTGCTATGCCCTTTGGCCCGGAAGACTTCGCTAATTCGATAGCCGCCAACCCTAGGGCTTGGATAGCTTACTTTTAAGCCACTTACGAACTTCTTTGCTAGCAAGACGAAGAATTGACTACCGCTTGCACCGAACTTGCCGCCGCTAATAGCTGCTTTAAGGAGAGCCGCTACTTTGTTAAAGGCCTAACTGAACAACTACTTGACGCGCGTATAAACCTTGAGCACCTCCGCTGTTTACAAGCCTCAACTGTACCTGCCTCCTTGTCTGCCTTCCCTTTGCCCTTGTCTACTAACGCTGGCAAAGGTTGAGCTTTAGCACTGCATCCTTTGACTTCTTTTAGACCTCCCTTAACCACCTGCTTTAAGAAGCTACCCGACTTTAACAAGTTCGACAGTACTTGCTTGGACCTCCGCCGCTTTAAACAAGCTGTACGAAACAAACTAACTGTTAACGCTGACCGCTTTCCTACTCCCGTCTTCCGCTTAGTTTATACAACAGGCCGCTTAACAAGCGCTGCCTACGCGTAAATTCTCCCGTACTACCGGAATGATTACAAGGTACTCTGCGACTACCATAACATCTTGGAAATCCTTGATTGAGCGTTTGGAGACTCTAACCTAGTCTAAAATTCCCGCTAAAAACTGCTCTGTTACCGCTAAACGAATAAAGACTTTAACACCTTCTTTACTAAATTCCAACAGCTTGCTATAAAAGCCGAAATATTTAACGAACAGCTTTAAACTATCCTAGAAGATGCTATTTCCTATAAGCTATACCAACACTAGATCTATGCCAATGCTCTTACACCTAACTATTATAGCTTTGTAGCGTTACTGTAATCTTTAGACAATTACCGCCTTTGCCTAAACGCTTAAGGCTCTCTCTAGCGCCCTCTCGCTGTAGACACTACCCTTGCCTGTGCTCTTTAGGCGCTTGTTACAACGCCAACTCCCTTGCCCTTTGTTCCGTTTACTAAGAAGCCTAACGCCGCTCCGCTTCCTAACTTAATAGACCTGTCTTACTAACGCTGTAGCACCACCCGCTAAGACTGTAGCAAGTGTTATTGTTGTAGGTCGAAAGATTATTTTGTAGCCGCCTGCCCGTACCCTAACACTTACAACCCTTACACGCTTAGCCTTTATAACGCTAGCGTTTTTAGCCCTACCGCCTTGTCCCAACACTCCTTTAATGGCCGCCGTTACCACTTGCGTAGCCGCCGCTCCCACCGCTCTTCCAACTCCCGCTCCCCTTAACAACTGTCAAGGAAAAGGGTGCGCCTAAACTAAGCCGTGTCTTAGGCCTACTACTTAATACACCCCTTACCGTTGTCCAAATCTCCTCCACCACTACCTATAAACTTCCTATTAAGGAAGAATACAACCAACACTCTAACTTGATAATCCTACCCGCCAAGCTAATGGCAAAGGACTAGCCTACCCTCTTAACGTATGCCCTAACTAACTATAGCGTTAAGGGAAAAGCCTTTATTAACGCTAACTAGGCCTTTTACCACTACCTGTCCTTACACTATCTACGTAACCTGTTTGATATTAAAGTGTTTAATAGGAGAGCTACTAAAGCCGGTAAGTGTAAGTACTATATACACGCTAGCTTAAAAATCAAAGACCACTACTAGAAAAACGTTTTGTTTTTTGTTACTTAACTAACGCACTACCCTATTGTGTTAAGAATGCCCTAGTTAAAGCAACACAACCCAACTGTCCGTTTCGCTAAACACTTAATTACCTTTAATAGCAAGTACTACCGCACTAACTACAATGTTCTGTTTTGCTTTAAAAAAGTCTACGCCTTACACACTGTCCTAAAGAAGAGCCGCCTAGCACATTAAGACCAACGCTTGCTAGCCCTTTGCTATATAAACATCGCCTTAATCTTAAAGGAAGGGGCTACCGCTTACACCCGTTGGAAATCCTGCCGGTTTTACACCACTACCCTAAACTCTTTAGACCAACTTTTAAGCGTCTTAAAAGCCAGGCCGCCACCCCTTGTTCTACCGCTAGAGATCGCCGACTTTGCTAACGTCTTCTTCCCTTAAAAAGCTAACAAGCTGCCTTTACATCGCCCGATGGACCACTACATTACGCTAAAAGAGAGCGCCGTACTGTTATACAGCCCTCTCTACTCCATATTGTAGGAAGAGCTTTGTGTATTACAAGAATAGCTAGATAAGAATCTTTAAAAAGGATTTATTTGGCCAAGTTTGTCCCTTGTCGCCTTCCTTATCCTGTTTGTAAAAAAGAGCGACGGTAGCCTACGCTTTTACGTTGACTATTGTGCCTTAAACGCCGTTACTATTAAAGACTAATATCCGTTGCCTTTAATTAAAGAGACCTTAAACAACCTATCTGGAATAAGATACTATAGCAAGATAGACATTGTCTCTGCCTTTAACGAGCTCTGTGTTAAGGAAGGAGAAGAGTACTTAAACGTATTTTACACTCGATTTGGCCTGTTTAAAAGCCTAGTTATGCTATTTAAGCTCACTAGCGCTCTGTTAACCTTTTAGCGTTATATTAACGCCTTCTTGCAAGAACTCCTAGACTTAATCTATACTGTATACTTAGACGACATTCTAATCTATAGCTAGACCTGTAAAGAACACACCGAACACATTTGTATAGTCCTAGCACGCTTGCGCAAGGCTGGCCTGTACGCCAAAATCTTTAAGTGTGAATTTTACTGTACTAAAACCAAGTTTCTAGGCTTGATTATAGGCCGTAACGGAGTCCGGATAGACCCTACTAAGACATAGACTATTTAAGACTAGCCTGTCCCAACCTGCTTAACTAACGTACAAGCCTTCCTTAGCTTTACGAATTTCTACCGACGGTTTATTACTAATTTCTTAAAGACCACCGCTTTGCTTACCTGCCTAACAAAAAAGGATACACCCTTTGTATAGGACAACACCTGCTCCGCCACCTTCCAAACGCTGAAAGACCGTTTCGCCACCGCCTTTATACTAGCCCACTTTAACTAAGAAAAAGACGTAATCTTGGAAACCGACTCGTTTGACTACGTGTCCGCTAGTGTAATGTCGTAATACAGCAACGACGGCGTCCTCCACCCCGTTGCCTTCTTTTCCAAAAAGCTAACTACTACTAAATACAACTACAAAATCTACGATAAAAAGTTGCTTGCTATTATTTACTGTTTTAAAGAATAGCGCCCTAAGCTAAAGAGGGCTTCCTTACTTGTCAAAGTCTTAACCGACCACTAAAACCTAGAATACTTCACCTCTACTAAGCTGCTTAACCGCCGCCAAGCCCGCTAGTCCGAGTTCCTGTCCCGCTTTAACTTCCAAATCCACTACCGCCCTAGAAAGCAAGGTGCTAAGCCTAACTCCCTAACACAAAGATTAGGAGATCTCCTTAAAAAGGGGGATACACGCCTTTTACACTAGAGCCAGACGGTTTTAAAACGGTAAAACTTTGCCCTAAACCTTTGATTCTATACACTACTTCTACCTTTTAACCTACACAACCTGTTCCGACAAGCGTATAAAGCCAACCCAATCCCTTGTTAAGCCTTAAAAGCCCTAGCCGACTTAAAGACGCACCGTCTGCCTACCCTAACCTTTACAAAGTGTACTAACCACAACGGATACTTATACATACAAGACTAAATGTACGTCCTCAACCACAACAACCTAAAAGCCAACCTACTCTGCCGCTGCTACGACCACCTGGCCTTAGGCCACCCCGGCCGCTCTAAGACATATGAATTACTGTCCTGCGAGTACTACTAGCCTAGTATAGCCCGCTACGTTGCTCGTTGGGTAAGGAAGTGCTATACCTACCGTAAAGCCGCCTTATTTTAAGATGGTTAGAAAAGACTTTTACACTCCTTGCTTGTTCCTAATTAAGCCTAGCGTAATATCTTTGTAGACTGTATTACACACCTGCCTAAAAGCTACAGTTACAACGCTATTATAATCGTAGTTGACCGGTTGACTAAAATGCGCCACTTAATCCCTTGCTATAGAACCTATAGCGTAAAGGACGTTGCCCACCTATATCTAAACCACGTCTAGAAGCTTTACAGCCTACCTACAACGATTGTGTTAAACTAAGGAACACAATTTGCTATAGAATTTTGACATAGCCTTACCTGCCTACTAAAGATTACGCCTGCCCTATCTACAACACACTATCCTAAGACCAACGGCTAAACGGAAAGAATCAACTCTGTTCTAAAACAGTACCTCTACGCTTACGTAGCCTACCTATAAGACGACTAGAATGTATAGCTACCGCTAGCCGAGTTTGCCAGCAACGCCTACTACTTCAAAACTACCGGCCTGTCCCTATTTTACGCCAACTACAGCTTTAAGCCCTGGTTGGGTTTTAAGCTTATTAAAGACCTGCCCAACACACCGTAATCTCAAGATGCTACCCACTTCACTACCTACATAAAGGAGATTACCAAGTTAACCCAAAACAAGATGGCCGCCGCGTAAAACCGCCACAAAGAGCAAGCTAACCGGCACCAACAGCCCCCTCGCCTGTTTAAGAAAGGCGAGTATGTCTAGCTAAACGCCTGCATTCTAGCTACCGCCCGCCTAACGAAGAAGCTAGACTAGAAGAACCTTGGCCTGTACTATATCTCCAAGGTTGTTAGCCTGTATGCCTGCAAGTTAGACCTGCTTGCCTTTATCCACGTTTACCTCGTCTTCCACGTCTCTCGCCTCCGCTACGCCAACACCTCCAACCCGATCCCTAGCCAAATACGCCCGCCACCGCCACACGTTGAGATTGCCGGCAAGACCGAATACAAAGTCGCGGAAGTCTTGGATTCCTTCTAAGAGCGTCGCGGCCGTAGCCGCCACCCCCGCCTGAAATACATCGTCCGCTAGACTGGATACAAAGACCCAACCACCAAACCCGCCGAATACTTGGCGAATGCCAAGCAACTGCTAGATAACTTCCACCGCCACTATCCTAATAAGCCTAGGCCCTAAGCTTTCAACCTTGACGGAGCTTGGTCGTTGAGAGGGGAGTACTGTTACGGACCGTCGTGCCAGGCCTCCTAACACCCGTCTGCCAGCTGGCGCTGCCAGCCGGGCAGCCTGGTTACTGCCGCTATACACCGCTATCGCAGATATTTAGTAGATCCGCAGCCGCCCCTTGAACGTAGCTCTTTGAGCTACGCCTTCGTCTACAACCTGACCCCTACCTGCACCTCTGTAGAAGACTAGCCATTCTAAATATACTGCATCTCGTCCCTGCCTACCTGTCTGCCTGCCGGCCGTGACAACTTTTTTTATAATAACAAAGGTTTGTGTTATTACTAGCTTCTTAAAATAAAAACCGAAAAGTTAAAAGCAGTTAAGGAGATTACTATTATAAATGTAAAACTTAAACCTGTTATACAAGAGTAATAAGAGTTTAAAACAAGTATAAACCGGCTTGGCTTAAAAGGTTTTCTTAGTTTAAAGCCTTAATAGAAATAGGATATTAAATACAGTAAGCTTAAACGCTTTATTAAAGAAGGTATTAACTAGTATTATTACTAAACAAAAATCCTAATTTTAAAGCTATTTCCTTTTACTAAGGAATGTATAAAGAGTCGTTTAACTACCGTTATTCAAGAAGACAAGGCTCCATCTCATGCTCATCATTACTAAGAAGTAGTGTATAACCTTTCTAAGGTTAAACGCCTTCTTTAGTGTGGAAACTCCCCTAACCTCAACCCTATTAAGCCGTGCTAGCCGTGGATGAAAAGGCATACAACAAAAAACGGTGCTCCGCAAAGTAAAGCAGAAGGGATCAAAAGATGGGAGGCCACTTGGAGAGAGCTATCACAAGAGAAAATTCAGGCATGGATTGAAAGGATCCCTTGGCATATCGAGCAGATTATCCAGCTAGAAGGTGGCAATGAGTATAAGGAAGGTAGAAAACCGGTAGTTGAATAATTATTGTTATAGAGGATCAAATATCGTTATAAGACGTAGTCGACAAGGGGGGTGGAACGAAACCTTTTACACCGACCTCCGTAGTTACATGTTTGTTGGGAGGATGGGGTTATCTTGCTTTGGCACTGGGAATTGTAAATCGGCTTCACTCAACAACTTCAGAAGCTTTCTCCAACTACCAAGGTTAAAAGAAAAAAACGAGCGAAGAGAAACAAAAGCTGACACAAAGAATTGCCTTTATCTCTTACCTATTTAAAGGAAGTCGTATAGACGATATAAAAACATCCCATGAACGCCTCCTCCACTGCCCTTTTAGCATGTATAGCTTCTCTTCCAGAGCCGAGACCTGTTTCACGACCGTTGTCTGTCCCCGAATATGCAAATACAAACCCATCACGAGAAACCGTTCCTGTTACTTGGCACAGCCTTCATTCTTCCCCCTCCGCCGTCTCCTTCTGCGAGCCTCGTTCAAAACCACGACAATGACTGCGTGTAGGTATCGTTTCTCCTCTATGACTTCTGCAATGGGTCCAGGTCCTCTACTCCCGTCTTGACCCCAATATACCGTGTCCTCCGCATAATGCCCTCGACAGGACCAAGCAGTCTCTGAAACGCAGACTTGCCAAGAGTTGCAACCTTGAGATCTGATTTTGCCACCACGGTGGCAGCACGCGGGGCATCGTTGAGAAGCGCTAGCTCGCCAAAGAAGTCACCCTTCTGGTAGTGCTTGACGGGGTTGTCATTTGCCGTCTTGAAGACGTCAGCTTCTCCACTCTCCACCAAGTAGAACGAATGGCCTGGGTCGCCTTCACGAATTATGGCTTCGCCGGGTGCAAATTTTTGCGTTTCTAAGGCGTCGGCAATTTTGGACCGCTCGTAGGGCGTGAGTGTGGCGAGAAGTGGTACTTCCTCCAAAAAGCTCTCATACATGCGGCGACGCTGGAATGTCGACTCCATGAGGATGCGACGGAAGGTGAGGCGATCCAAAGCCCACAAGGTGCACGCAGGCTCGGCGGACATGACTGTTGCGGCTCGAGGCGCATTATACATCAGGGCCAGCTCACCAAAGGAGCCGCCGGCTTGAATGGTGTCCACTTTCTGACCAAGTCCATCGGGGCCGGCTTGGATGGTGCCGGTGCTGTTGACATACACGTCAAAACTGCCTTTCTCGATGACGTAGAAGAAATCACCAGAATCGCCTTGGGAGATGACCTTTTCGAACAGTGTGGTAAGTTAAATGTCATACACAAAATAAGTAGGCGAGGGTCCTTTGGTACCTTGATGCCACTTGTTGGGATCGGCTTCTCCACTAGAGCACCTAGAATCTGTGCTGATTGTTCCTCGTCCAGGTGGCTGAACAAGAAGTTGCCCTGGATGGCGCGCTTCAGCCGGTCTATTTGCTCGGCGGTCTTGTGGTGAATAGGCGGACTCCAGTTGTCATACGAATCCGCCACGGGTTTGAGCGACTCGGCGGAGACGGAAGTTCGGCGGGCAAAGTTGTACTGCGCAGGGTATTCGCCCTGAGGCGGTGCTTGACCGAACGGCTGCGCGGATTGGTCGGACGGGGAGAAGCTTGACGAAAAGAGACTCGAGGCGCCCGTGCCCGGATTGAGCGCAAACGTTGGCGATGTCGGCGATGTCGGCGATGTGATAACGTCATTTTCATCTTCCTCGACGACTTTCTGCATCTCTGGTCTTCTTGTCTCTAAAGGAGACCCAAATGGATTGGAGTTCCCAAAGGGGCTCGTGAAGCCTCCAGAAGACATGGCGGTCTTTCGAGATTTTTCGAAGGAAATTGAATTTCTATGATTGTCTCGCTCGATATCGTATGCCGAAGAAATTCAGCTTGGATTGGGAAGCGTGCAATCGATGCAGTCGATTTTTATGTTGTCCCTTGTCTGGTCAGCCTCGACTGGCAAGCTGGAAAGGGCTTCGATCCCACCTTTGGTAGCACTGATTTTTTTTGGTTTACTTCCACTCAGAAAGTCAAAGACTATTCACGCTTGGATGTGTTGAGGTTGTCAGTGGCGCCACACTTTGCCTGAATTTGCGCTGACGCGACTTTCTGCCTGGACAGAGAACTTGGGGTTAGCGGGCTCAGGAGGAAATAGAAGAGCAAAAGGGATCGAGGGGCAGCAATGAAAGGCGGGGATTTGGCCAGATTAAATACAATGACAGAGACCGATCACCCGGCCAGCTTCAAACAGAGGAATGCATCGTGGGATCGTGGGGCGAGCGTGAATTGTCTCATCTAGAAGGGGGCTGAAGTAGAGCGATAAGCGGTATTTAGACGCACAGGTCACCTAACGTGTCTTGGCAGATCCGCTGTGACAGCATAAAGCGAGACAGGGTGGCCGGAGAAGAACAGAAGGAATTCGCCAGAAGGGGACATCGAACCGCAAAGAGGCAGCGGCATACGAGGGAAGGTACGAAGACAGAGATGAGGTATTGCACGGCAAGGCAAGCTCTTGAACCGACCAGAGGGAAGCAAGAAACAAGAAGCCATGTCCGATATTTGAAATAACATGAAGGGCATGGGGTATGCTAAAAACAGGACAGTTACGACTGTTGACAGACACAGCTGGGACGGAGACGGGACAGACCGAGGTAGAGAGCAGAGAGGGAGAGGTATCGACTGGTGAGGGGCTTTCGGGAGGGAAGTTGACTTACTGTCTTATAAGGTTGGCCGTTCAAGGTAGGCTTTTTCTTGGATCTATGACCTGCCCCGTTTCGTTCTTCTGGTCTTTGGGACTGGGATGTGGAAGGAGTCGGTGAGGGACAAGGGAAAGAGCGATAATTCCAAGTGGTTTGGCTGTCAATGGAGATGGAAGCGACGGACGTGGGAGAAGCTTTGGGCAGGTGGAACCCAGAAAGCAAGGTGGGGGGGGGCAACACCCCCAAGTGTCTTTGTTCTGAGGTTCTTGCCTACCGTGCTCCCTGGGTCTGTCCACTCAGATGCTGCGAGTCAGGATAGCCCCTCATCTAGCGAGACCAGCAGAGCCAGTCAGCGATGGTGGAATGATTCTAGAAGGCGCACGGGCCTTTATGCGCCACCACCATTTCCGCAGGCGAATGCTTCTTGAGCTTCGGTGCATCCTCGCAGCCCGCGCCAACACCACAGTAAGGTATACAGTGTACGAGTAGGTTTACTAGCGCTGAACGGCTCTCCAGATTATTAAATATTACCGAATGCTCCCTGACGCGGCGTTTGTTAGGTGCTGCAACCCCTATTTTGTCTTTGGTACTCGCACGCGCATTTCCCTCATTTGTCGCGTCAATCCGAATGCACAGAGCGTGTGTGGATAAGAGGGGCACTGCATACCATATTAGAAACACGCCCTCAAACCTTCTCGTATTTGCATGGTGCAAGGGATCTTGGCCTCGTACTCGTACAAGTACCGGTGTCGGGGTGATCTATCAGTGCCGAATTTACTGGCAAATTTTAGTCTGATCACGTGATAAATGACCATGGAAGACATTTACGAGGTTTTTGTGGCTGAGCTTATGCGCCACTCCACTCCTGACGTTCCGTGGTAAGAACTCCTGGAACCGCTGTCTCAACGTTGCCAAGTGTGAGCATGCCAACTCTATCAACCTCGACTTCTTTCCAGCATCGCGACCCTGACGAACGGCAACACACATTCTTTTGAACGCGTACTTTGGGTTTGATATTGTTCATGATGGCGCGGGGCGACGACAACCCGACCGATTTAGGCAATGAGCATCCGGACTCCATCGCGTCCAACGAGTCGGACTCTAAGCAACCTGAGAAGAAGAAGAGCAAGAGACCGGCGAGTAAGTGCAGCACACGCTCGGATTTTATCTGCGGGATGCGGCGGTCACGGGAGTCCCAGGTCCGGGAATCCCGGTGCAGAACCCAGCTCGCTGACGATGAACAGACACCGCGTTCAGGCAACAGCGGTTGAAGGCATGGCAGTGAGTCTTGTCACCATTTTGCAGGGTCTATCCAAAGATGAGTCGACGCTGACGCAGGCTCTGCGCACAAACAGGCCCATTCTGACACCCAAGACGGTGCTTCCCCTGTTCTTTGCGATTGGCATAATATTCGCCCCCATCGGAGGAGCACTTCTGTACGCCAGCGCCCAGGTCCAGATGATCCAGCTCGACTACACTCAGTGCCACACGAATGCGCCAACGGACAACTTTGGAGCCATGCCGAGCAAGAATGTGGAGATGCAGTTCAAGTCGAGCAACAGCTCTAACAAAGCCTCCGCCATGTGGAAACGTTCTAACATCACGCTCACCTACGACGGTGTGGACGTGCCCAACTCCCCACAGTTGTGCTCGCTGCAGTTCGACATCCCAGAGGACATGAAGCCGCCGGTGCTCTTCTACTACCACCTCACCAACTTTTACCAGAACCACCGTCGCTACGTGAACAGTTTCTACGACAAGCAGCTGAAGGGCGACGTGGTCAGCACCAGCGACGTCCACAGTTCCGACTGCGACCCTTTGAGACTTAACTCTTCTGGTGCTCCGTACTACCCTTGCGGCCTGATTGCCAACTCAAAATTTAACGACTCATTCGCCAGCCCTGTCCTCCTCAACGTGCAAAACGGCAGCGGTGACAATGAGACCTATGTCATGCAAAACTCGAGCAACATCGCCTGGGACTCCGATAAGGCGCTTTACGGTCCCTTCCCGTCTTCAATGAAGCACTTTGATGTTGCTCCCCCTCCAAATTGGGTGCACCGCTACCCCAAAGGCTACACCGAATCGAACCCACCGCCCAACTTTAAGGAGGACCAGTCATTTATCGTCTGGATGCGAACAGCTGGTCTGCCAACGTTCAGCAAGCTCGCCCAGCGGAATGACACCACCGCGATGCGCAGTGGCACGTACCAGGTGGATATCGTGAGCAGTATGTCGCGTTCCCAATCGTACCATGCTTTTTTGCAATAGCCAAACGGCCACTGACATCTGCAGTTTTCCCTGTGCACGACTTCCAGGGAACCAAGTCCATCATCATCTCCACCCGGACCGTCATGGGCGGCAAGAACCCGTTCCTGGGTATTGCCTATGTCGTTGTCGGTGGTATCTGCATTCTCCTAGGCGCCGTGTTCACCATCACGCACATGATTAAGCCAAGGAAGCTGGGCGACCACACATACCTATCCTGGAATAACGCACCTGCGCCGTCGAGACAGAATGCTGGTCCGGCCGGTGGTGCTGCCGCCATGGCGACAGGTCGCGATATTGGCGGCGGGGCTTAGGCCGCTTTTATGGAACTGCCGCCTTGCATGTCCCCAGATGGCGGTGACGCTCAGCAAAGGCTGTTACCGTGCCCACTTCAAGCCACGACCTCTTTACCCTGCTCTTCTCGATTACACCCTCTGCAAAGTCTAAACAACGGCCGCCACCCTAGTAGTTCACTTGAGGCGTCTCCACGTTCCCCATCTGTCGATACACCGTCTTTGCTGTTGAACAATCGAACTAGGCGAGGCCTCGCGCTCTCTGGCCTTTTCCTGGCGCTGAAAAGACGAACGAAATAGCTGGCGCGTTCGGGGAAGAAGAGGTGACGGTTGCTTCTGTGGTTCACGCCACCTTTTCCGCCTTATGTGTTTTTGATCTGTTTTGTCTGCTCTCTGCAAGGCCGCCCTATTGGGGTTTGTACTAGTAACATTCCCGGATCTGCGCCACTTGAAAAGAGGGTTGTCCATGAGGGAGAGTGGGGAGCAGAGTCCCAGTATCACTGAGCCCTCTTTTCCCTCGTTGGATTTTACTCCTGTTGGCTTTTTTTTTCTTTTCTTCTTTCGCTTCCTTGATCCGCGGCTCATTTCTTCTGTGATTTCCTAGTCTTTACGCAATGGCGTTATCAAAGGTTCTTTGTATTTCCCACAGCTGGTAGATAAACACGGGTTTAAGAAACGTTTATTTGCCTAGCCACTTGCCGTACCTCGCAAACAGGATTGCACAGTAGAAAATAAACAGGTTCGCGCCTCCTCGTCCAAAATGAACAAATTCACACCCCGCGAAAACCCAAAACCGGTTTGTAAGATACATACAATATACTCTTCTTTCTTGCCCTTTTCCTCCACAACATGACAAGATACATTAAAAACAGAAAGGGCCATTCGTTGTGTTCCTTCTCTCCCCTGCACCTCCCACTGTTGTTTTGGGGACTCAGCGCTTCCGCTGCTTCTTGGATCCGCGGTCTTCGTCTTGTAGACCACTTTCGCGGTCTCGCTTCTTGGCCTTACGCTCCAGCTCGTCCCAGTCTTCGCCTTCCTCCTCATCGCTCGCATCCTCATCGCTCGCTTCGGCCGAAGCGTTCGAGTCGTATTCTGAGTCCTCCTCGCTCGATTCAGATGGCTCCTCCAGCTCGCTTTCGCTCATCTCGAATGCGCTCTCCTCGTCGTCCTCGTCGTCGCCGCCCTCGTCGTCCGATTCGTTCTGTAAGAACGCCCAGCCGCCGTCGGCAAAGAACGAGTGCGTGTCCGCCGTGACCGTCTTCATGATGGTCGGCCAGTTCAGGTTCAGCGGACCTTCCGTGAAAGCAATGTCGGATGAGTCCAGGAACTCCTTGACATCCTCCAGTGACTCCACGGGGATCGTGTTAACGTGGAATGGCGGCCGCGTAAAGTCCTTGAACACAAAGACAAGATCAAAGTTCTTAAGGCCAAACTGAACGCGCTCCAGATGAGCCACTTCGATTTCGTCGAGCGTGACCACCATAAAGGGCGGCTCGGTGAGCTGGATGAGACACTCGGTCGTCGGCTGGATGTAGACGTTGCTCCGGAAAGGCACGCCACTGAAGCCAATCTCCCGAATGGGCATGTCGACCTCAATGTTCTCGTTGCGGCCTGCCTCAGCAATCTTCTCCGCAAAGGCCTTGAAGAGCCGGTCCAGCTCGGCACGCCGGCGACGTTCCTCTTGCTCAGCTTCGAATTCATCCTCGTCGCCATACCGGTATTTGCGCTTGCGGTTTCCAGTCTCGTCAAACTGAATGTCTGTCGCTTCCCGGTAGAACTGCACGTCCTTTGTCTTCTTCTTGTTGCCGATGATGATCGGGTCCTTCAGATGGATGTGGATGATAACAATGAGTTCATGCTGACAAGGTTGGAAGAAGAGGTGCCGGACGTTGGAGAAAAGAATGTCCACTCTCTGATGCGTGCTAAGCGGAGACTGGTACCGGATACCGTTTTGATGGATTTCCAGCTTTCCAGGAACGCGCTTCCCTTCCATTGCGGGGCGAATGAAGACGTTGTCGAGAACAGCCGGTCGTCGATCTGTAATGTTAGTGAGCGGTCGGCAATGAGAAGAAAAAGCAGGCTGACGGTAAACATACTCCTTATTTCAATCAATTTGTCCTGTTCCACGACGTCCTCCATGTCTTTCTTCTCCTGTTCCTTCTTGATGGCATCGCGCTTCATGCTGGCAATCTGGTTGGCAATGTCGGCGTACCGGTCACCATCCATTGACCGAAAGGTCAGGCTGCGCACAAAGTGGGCAGACGCATCTTCAAAGGGCTGATCATCTTTACGGCCCACGCCCTGTCCAGGTGAGAGAAAGTTGACCCGCAAAAAGGCCCATTCGCCCTCGTCGCTCTTGCTCGCGTTCTTGATGGTATTGATGTGGAACGGCACGGGGCGGCCCATAATCGGTAGGACGACAGTGTTGTTCTTCTGGTCGACAACAATGCCCAGATCACGCACCTTTGACGGGAACTGATTGTCGCGCTTGTAGGACTCGAAGCGCTTGAACTTCTTCACCTCCTTGCCGTTCTGATCGCCTATGGCTTCGGCGAAACGGGCCATACCCTCGCGCTGCTTCTTGGCCGCAAGCTCCTTTTGGTGTTCGCGGCGGCGCTTCTCCACATCCTCGTCGACCTGTGTTGTGCGCTCTGAACGCAGACGGGTGCTCGTAATGTTCTTTGTGGCCACAGCGCCAACTCTGGAGTCCTTCTTTTCCTTCTTCGGGGTTGGCTGCTCCTCCTCGTCGTCTTTGAAGAAAAACGAGCTCGCGTCAGCATCGCTTGGTGCGTCACCCGTGAAGACAACTGGCTCGCTCGCTGTAACGCGAATGGTGTCGGCAATGACAAGCGAGTAGAGCTTGCTGCTCTTGTCTTTGGCTTGGGGGTTTTCAATGTCGCTGAACCCCGTCGTGACGCAGAGGGTCATTCCGTCCTTAAGGGACCGAGCGTTCTTTCCACTGAGAAGAAGAGTGGTGTCTTTGTTTTCAAGGCCGATGCCGTAGCCGATATTCTTGACAAAGTGCTTCTCGAGCTCCGGCTTCTTGCTCTTGACGTAGCTCAGAGCCTTTGCATACACATCTCTGCACGACACGCCGTCGCTGATCTCCTTCAGCACCAGGCTATGGACAGCCGACAGAAGACGGTAGTTGCTCTCCTGTGACTTGTTGGGGTCCACGAGGAACGTGCGAGCGATGGATGAGCAGTACGATTTGTAGCGCAGCCCCAGGGCAGCAATGATGATGCCAGGCTGGAGGTAGTCATTGTTCACCTCGGTCTGCCACTTCACATCAAACTTGCCGCCGCTCTGAACAATGGGGCCGAGAACCCAGTCTAGCTGGTCAGGGTCGAACTCGGCCGGTAGCTTGGATTTGTTTGGCAGCTCAACAGTCTTCCAAAACTTGTGGTTGTCCAGCACCTTCTCGGTCTGGTCAGCCAAGGCGCTGTGGCGGACCTTCTTGTCCTGGTCGAGAATATCAGACATTTCGTTCAGGAAATAGGGGTGCATCAAGGCGACACAGGCTCGGGACGACGTGCGCATAGCACGAAGTTCGGTCTCGTCCTTGACAGCAAACGCTGCCGTGGACAGGGCCAAGCTGATGTCCACGGACTCGGTGTCTTTGGCATGTTCGGTGAAGTAGGCCTTCCACTCGTCGACAAAGGGGCCGCGGGACGTATCCTTTGCGAGGACGCCGAGTTTCTTCTGTTTACAAACGCGTGTTAACAGTGCCATTCAGATCGCCCCCAAGAACGCATACGAATCCATTCTGCCTCCACTTACCCCGGAAGTTTTGATAGTATCCACGATCTTCGCCAGGAGCTTCTCGTTCTCGGCGGCATCCTTGCCGCGGACCAACACTTCAACTGGAAAGCGGCCACCTCGAATCTGGTCCAGATATTTCGCTGTGAGGGTCATGTTAGTACTGTTACTTCATGCCCAGTAGCCCCACGCCCATGCCCAGTTTCTCCTTCCGCCCATCTCCGTGCGCACCTTTCTTTTGCGTTGTCAGGATGTACAGCGTCTCGTTGGTGAATAGCATCAGTGTAGTTGGGAACTCGTAGCCAAGCAACCAGAACTATGGCTCGTCAGCAGCGCAATCAGAAAAGGTAGGTGAGGAAACACGCACATGCATCGCATTGTTCTTGTGGAACTCCGGGCTCTCATCCACCTTGCCCATCATGATGAGAATGGAGCCGACGCCCCCGAAGGCGCCATCATCGCCAGCGCGCTTCACGTCTGCCTTCCAGGCATTTGTAAAGTCAGAAATGCGCTCCTGGAAGAGCTTGGACTCGATCTTGATGTCGGCCATGGCGAGGGTCGCCAGGAGCCGTGCGTGCTGCCGTGAGGATGACGGTTAGCACTTTGCAGGGTCGTCTGACCAGCTTCTGAATTTGGTGGCACAGCTGAGAAGCAGCTAAAGCGTTGCGGCGACAATGGATGGGAGCAAAGCCGACAAAAACGGGAGGCGTACGGGAGGCAAATAGAGATGAAAGGTGAGGGTTTCGTCTGCTTTAGTGCCTGCTTTGTTCGCTACCGTCGACCCTTTTTGTTGCCATGCGGACGATAAACAGCCTCGTTGCCTCAATTTACGGGCCACTTTTCGCGTCACGTCGCGCGTCTGCTAGTATTTTATTGGGGTTTTAGAGGGTCTGTTGCTGCCTGAATGTATGCCTGGTGTGGGATTAAATGACTTCTTTTAATCGCATATGCACGATATATATATGTACGGCATCCGAAGCGTGCCCCGTCCCTCATGCTACGGTGAGAGCCGTTACTAATGCCATTGCGACCTCAACCGCATTGCGTTTTTATCTTGTGATGCCACCAACTTGTAGGAGATCAGGTTGTCCGAGGGCGAAGTCGTTCCTTATACAACACATCAGGTCTGCTCTTCTGTCGAATGAGGTGGCTAACGTGCCAAAAATGAAGATGCCAAAACGAGAAAGAACGGCTTGCCGCAAGTGTCAAAAGAGCCTCAATCCACTGCGCACTATTTAGGCGGGTCACAAAGCGTTTTTTTTTTCGCCGTGGGCTAGATTTCTAAGCAGCGCTTCCGATGGAAGGCGCCTCACAGACAAATCGGAAAGTAGCAGACCAAAAGTAAAGTAGAGTAAAAAAAAAAAAGGGCCAAAAATCCCGAGATACTGTCGTCTTCTACCCGAAATAACTCCTCTTTGACCCCACAGCCTTCTTCGCCCGCCACCAGCCCGCTCCTGGCCATTCACAAGGGCTTGAAAAGCCAGCGGCCTCGTGTCTTGGTGCCAGTTTGCTGACTCAAATTCTCTGCTTTGTCTTCTCTATTACCTTTATTCTCATTTGCTGCGGTCTGCGATTTTCCCAGCCCTTTTGTCAGATTCTCAGCGCATCGGCCAACCGCACATGCAGATGATTGCGTGCCTTGATGACGACATATCTCACGTCCTCTAGGACCACAGGCTCTCGACGGTGATTCGACCTGGAGCTTCGTCTTGCTGCATCCGGTTGCAGAAGCGTGGGGGCTGCAGACTCTGATCTTTGTCAGAGCGCGTGCGTTCACTGCGCACAAGGTACATCTATCCGAGGCACTGATACTTCCGTCCGTCTCGGTTGGGCTGGCTGCGACGGCTCTTGGGCTTGGAACCCAACAGGAAGTAGTAGGCGTCGTCCATTCCTGTTCACTGTAGTCCCGAAGAGGAATACCTAATTCCGGCACTGGTGAACAGATCGGCAGATCTGGTGATCCTGATTTTGCAATGGGACTTCTGTACGTTAGGCTCGCGCGAAGCCAGCGAGAATGCACACGCTGATCTTGTGATATCGGAGCGCAGACAACTCGGCACGGCCTTAGATTGGCCAGAGGCTAAGACGCATGCCGACCAGGTGCGGAAATGGGGCATCCTGGTAAGTCTTATCAGCTCCTTCGACTCGAGTGCGCTGCCGCGACTGACAATTCAGCAACTGCTCGAGATCTGGAACAAGGCCAAGTCCAAAGAGCGAGACGCGCTGCTTTGGGGAGACGAGGTTTGTACACAGACGCCTGGGTAGACAGAAGACCGCAGACCAGATGTTAATGGGACCAAGGTCGAGTATCTAGTTGTGACATACGCCAAAGACAAGCCGCAGGCGCTTCTGTCCCTGCGTCAAGCTGATATTCTTGATGCCCTGGCCAACGACGCTGCGCTGGCGGCCAAAGGCGGCTGCACTGCTGGCCAGACAGAAGAGACCTGTGGTCCCAAGCCGAGGTTGCTTTTCTCCGCGACGCTGCTGCCGCTCATTCCCGTCGTTGCTAACAGGTTGCAGCAAGGACCCGCTTCCCGTTTTCCACCCCGAATTTGGGCGGTTTATGTTGGAATCGACGCCGGGAAAGCCATGGGGTATCGAGCTGAAGGAGCTCCTCGACGTTGAGCCGAACATGCGGCTGCGGTAAGAAGCCCCCGCCTGCTTATCAGCATGGCCGCAAGCTCATCTGGGTTCTAGGAGGGTCATCGCCAAGGACCACATGCGCTCCGATGAGTATCCCATCACGCTGACGACATTCCCGCGGCTTGGCTCTCCGGGGGTTTTCTCGGACCCGTCGTACCCCGTGTCTGGGCCGAAGCTGCGGTCTCAGTTTGTGCCTGACGAGATCGCCAACCCGCACATTCGATTCCCTACGCTAGCCGCTAACATTCGGTCTCGACGTGGGCGAAAGGTGCAGGTGAATGTCCCGGTCTTCCGAGACACCAACACGCCGTGGCCGTGGACGGACCCGACTGTGAACTACGACCTGCACCAGTGGCCGGAGGACGATGACGAGCGGAACGGGGCGGCGCCCGACAACTTTATCCACATGGACGCCATGGCGTTTGGGATGGGCAGCTGCTGTCTGCAGATCACCTTCCAGGCCAAGAACATCACGGAGGGCCGCCGTCTCTACGACCAGCTGAGCCCGCTGGGGCCCATCCTTCTGGCGCTGACGGCTGCGACGCCGATCTACAAAGGGTTCCTGGCCGACTCCGACGTGCGCTGGAACCAGGTTGGCCGATCCGTCGACGACCGGACGCCGGAGGAACTGGGAGAGAAGGTGAGTGAGCGTAAGGGGAGATGACCGGCTGCGGCCCAGCGGGACTGACAGAAGCAGCCTCTCAAGAACGACCGCTGGCGGATTCCCAAGTCGCGCTATGCGTCCAACTCGACGTACATATCCACGGACTCGCGCCTGCGGCCGGAGTATCTGGACCCGGAGCTGGTGGTGGACGAGGCCATCAAAGCACAGCTGATGCAGGGTGGGATGGACGACCTGTTGGCTACGCACTTTGCCCACCTGTTCATCCGCGACCCGATTGTGATCTTTTCCGAGGACCTGCAGACGCTGGACCTGACGGAGACCAACCACTTTGAGAACATCCAGTCGACCAACTGGCAGCACATGCGCTTCAAGCCGCCGCCGTCGGACAACAACATTGGCTGGCGGGTGGAGTTCCGGTCGATGGAGGTGCAGATGACCGACTTTGAGAACGCGGCGTTCGCCGTCTTCATTGTGCTGGTGACGCGGGCGATCTTGTCGTTCGACCTCAACTTTTACATTCCGATTCCGCGCACGACGGAGAATATGGAGACGGCACACATCCGCGATGCTGTCTTGTCCGAGACGTTCCACTTCCGCAAGGATCTGTTCAGCCCGCACCGGCCTCACCGGCACGGCCGCCATCGGTCGCCGCAGGCGGAAGACGGCAGCAGCAGCAGCGGTAGGGATCAGGCTGGAGGACGCAGCGCCGTCACATCCGGCGCTACCACACCGAATGCAGTCAGTCGGCCGGAGTCTCCCGTCGCGGCGCTCGGCTCTGTGGAGGATGAGTACCGGCGCATGACCATCAACGAGATCATCAACGGCACGGGGTATCAGCCCAAGGGAGCAGCAGCAAACGGCGAGACGACGGCCACGGGCGTATCGGACAGAGACCCACCGTTCCCCGGGCTGATCCCGCTGGTGGAGAGCTATCTGGACTCGATCAACGTCGACGTTCAGACGCACTGCCAGCTGTCGACGTATCTGGACTTCATCCGCAAGCGGGCATCGGGCGAGCTGTGGACGGCGGCGCGGTGGACGCGCGAGTTTGTGGCGACGCACCCCGCGTACCAGCACGACAGCGCGGTGTCAGAGGCCGTGACCAAGGACCTCATCGGGGCGGTCATCGACATTGGCAACGCCGAGGCCAAAGACGGCGGGTGGAAGGGCCTGGCGGTGCCGGGGATTGACAAGCTGATGGGGGCCTTCAAGAACTGTGGAGAGGCTTGATGCTCGCTTACAGCTTTCTTTGGATCTCTGCCATATCAGGTTAGAACTGAATACCAACCAGCATCCCAGCATCTTGGCCCGCAACTCCGGCGGTGGGCACAGCAGCATGGCCGAGGCCATGCCCCAGGTGTTTGGAACGTGACTTGACCAGGAGATGGCGAGATTAGCGGAGGGTCGTGGCTCCAAACCGGGGCGTGCGACACATGGCAGCAGATGCTTTTCTGGCACTCTGATTCCTACAAGCTACGAGTACGAGCACGAGTAGTCCACAACTCTCTTTTTTTCTCTCCCCCCCATCTTTCTACCAAGGATCCGATCGGAAAGTGGTATGTTACCTCTGCTGTTCCGAGCCCACATGCCATTTCCCTGTGTTGCAGAAGAGAGAGAGGGAGAAGGAAAGAGGAGGAGGAGGAGGAAACACAGGGAGAGGAGGCAGATAGAATGTGGGGGAGGGAAGGACGGAGCGAGAGCATGGGGAGACAGCAAGGCATTGCGTAGCACGAAAGACAAGAACATGGCCTTTTCCTGCAGCTACCCGAGGGACGATGGGGTCATTGTCTTGCTGCCCGCCGCCGAGGCGAGGTGTCCCTGCACCGTGGAGACACGGCGTGCAAGCGTGCGAGCGTCGACGGTCTGCCCCAGCAAACCAGCAGACCGACAGCCCGACGGCCAGAGAGCACGAACGGAAGCACGGCCTCCCGTTCAAGAGGCTTACACACACACACACACATGCACACACAATGCACACACAATGCACACACAATGCACAATGCACAATGCACAAGCCCAAATTGCAGCGTCTGTCTACCCGTGAGGGCGAGTTCGTGTGCGTTCCGAGTGCTTGTGTGCTTGTGCTTTTTAGGTCCTTGTGCTGGCCTGCCCTGTCCTAAACATAGAAAGCGCCCCGTGCGATATTACGAGTGAGATGCAAGGCTGGCTCGGCGGAGAGAGTAAGCTGAAGCGCTCATGTAGTAGGGTAGTAGTTGTAAGCCCTGGCCGTGTCGGGGGGGCTGTGGCCGGCTGATCCTGCTCGGCAGGCAGACCTGTCCTCGAGAGAGGGGAGAGGAGAATGGAGAGAAAAAAGACTCAGGGGGGGGAAGCAGGGCTCACGATGCCATAACAAAGGATTTGCAGCCCCCAAGGTGGATGCACGAGCGCCTCCCCTCCCCCCTCCCCCCTGGAGGCGCGGCCAGCTGCAGATTGCTTGATTCGGTGGGCTGGTTTACGGAGTCTGTGTTCATTGGGAAACCTCGACAAGACGGGGGGGAGTACGCTGGCCAGAGAAAAGATTGACGTCGCCAGAAGATTGACGCCGTCAGAACACCACATTTTCATGATGTCACCGCAAATGGTGACCGGTCAGGCAAGAGAATTGCCAAACATCAGGAATGGAAAGGATGCCCGGGCATATAATGACGAGTTCTATTTTCTCGCTTGAATCCTTCCCAGAAACAGCGGCCACAGAATGACACACACTCGCACACACACACGCGCGCGCATACGCACAACGCACACACGCCACAGCAGCTCACCGGTCCGGAGCCAGAGACACCCTGCGACCGACTGACGGTAAGACAACGGGCGAATGCCCTCCTTGTGTGATGGATGAGCGCATTGCTCCCCTTGGACAGGACCATTTTTGGGGCCGTCTGGAAAGGCAAGCGTTCCGTCTATGCTTGGCTGACCTGTCATAATAAGACAAGAGCGACAAGAGAAATAATGCACATAATTAATTGCTTTCGTTTTCCGCTTTTCAGCCGATTTTTTTTCTCTTTCTTTTCTTTTCTTTTCAGCACCCCCCATTCATTGGCGCCGCAAGGCCAGGTCAGACGCCGATGTTGTGCCACGGGAGGCTGGAGCAAAAAATGCGTGCAGGGTGTTCTCGTAATAATACTCGTACTGCTACAAGCCGGAACACGGTCACCCTGGCCTTCAACAGTGGCGGCGGTGAATGATGCCTATTTGAGTCCCAACGGACGGACGTTGCAACAATGCCCTGGACTAGATTCCGCACCATCGAGAGGCAGTCGCCAGGGTTATGCCCCCCTGTCATCGCGCCCGCAAAATGAGACGCAGTCTGGTTGGCAGGAGGACACAGCGAGCCTAGAGCGGTCCGGGATGCGCTCCATCTGTGACGTATGATGAACCAAGCAAAAGTTATTCGCCGAGCAGATTAAGCCGGCAACCATGGAGGATGGCCGGGTAGCGAAGCCGGGGGGGCATTGCAGTAGGCAGCTATCTACGTGGTATAGTGTCGAATGCTCTTCATCTTTGCCAGTCTCGACCAGGCTCGTACACGACGTGGTGCTGCCACTCTCTCTGCGCGACCTGTCAAAATTTTGGCCGAGGCAATTCCGGAGGAGTCGGGAGACAGCCAGACAGCCAGACAACCAGACAGCGAGGGAGACGAGAGACAAGAAAAAGAAAAAAACAAGCAGTGGCATCTTGCGTGCCGCGGCACGATTCAACGCTGCCCACACACTTCTTTTTGCCTTCGCTTGCTAGATTGCATTCCGTCTACCCGGCTTTTTTCGATGCTGCCTTTCCGCCTGTCCACCTTATCGATCCATATGGCTCCATCGTACAGATACGTATAATAATAATAAAACCATGTAGTAGTAATACTTGTTTCCCGTCAGCAGCTATGGGATCTGCGGCCTAGATCCGTCCCAAGCTAAAGGATTGCCGCCCACACACCAAAACGGCTGGCGTTCTGGCTGTCCTGCTCAGCGATCGCGTGGCAGTAGCTAGGCGGGCGTCCCGACCGGACAGAGACCGAGCAAGCGAGCGAGACAGAGAGACAGAGAAGGGGATGGCTGCTATTCTTGGCCTGTGGAGACCCCGCCTTCGCAGGACAGTCCGAGGTGCCAAAATACGAGCGCCCGCAATACGCGCTGCTCGTTGCTGTTGCTCGTTGTTGTTGTTCATTTTTGCTGCCCGCTGCTCGTTACTCGTCGTTCCTTACTCGTCGCTCGCTGCACCACCAGGAGCAGACCCTCCGAGGGCGGCTCACGTACCGTTGCTTCGAAGCTGCATCCCACGGGGGTGGTGGTGGGGATGTTCCCAATCAGCGCTGCTCCTGATGCGATCACCGATCCGGCAGGCGCCTGGAGATTGTCCCTCTCGCACTGGATCGCTTGCCAGCCGCTGGTGTGTGCCCTGCTACTCGTATATAGGCCACTCCTGCTCCATAGCGTGCCACATGGCTGCTGGACCCGGCTGGCTCCAGCATGCACCGCCCGTTCCCCGCCCTATTATTATCGCCCTGCCTGTCTTCTTCCCATGTCCAGCGCAGGATTCTCCTCCGACTCGTCCTCTGTACGAAAGACGGCCAAGCACACGGCATGTCAGACGCGCGGGATGCACCACGCGCCACCGGAGGGTGAGCCAGGCGAGACTAGAAAGGGTGGGGGAGGGAATATTCTCTCTCTCTCTTTCTGCATACGAGTACGTAGTAGCCAGATCTTGAGACGGCAGGACGTCATCAAATCACGCGAATAGCAGCCGTGATGGAGCATGGCCCATGCGACTGCGGATGGGGCACGGAGGATGGCGGACGGACGTGGACAGCCGCAGAGGAACCTGCGGACGACGCGATGGACTGACGGCAAGGGGCACCCCGGCCTCTACGAGTATGGCAGCCACTGTAATGCACTGCCCGCCCTCTCGTTGGATGCGCTGGACGCCCTGGACGTGATTGTGTGAGCGCCAGCTGTGCTATGTGACTGATCACAATGACCAACCTGGCCGGCCCCAATTTCCTGACACCGAGCTCTTCCTCTCTCTAGACGACTGCTACTGCGCGTGCATGCCTCGTACGTTTTCCCTCGGCCCCTCCCCCCGTCCCCCTCTCGTCTCGTCTCGTCTCGTCTCCGTATTCCAGCCCCCCTTGCTTTCCCGGTCCCTTCCTCGCGTCCGTGGATCTTCATTTTACCGAACGGAGCATGTGCTCGCTGTAGCTCACGGCTCAGCTAAGAGTGCTTGTAATAATATTACTCGTAATACGCTGCCGTGTTCGCACCCCCCCTTCTTCCTCTGCTTTCGCGTTTGTCCACTTCTGGCTCGTACCGCTGTGGTTGCCGACTGTGACGAGGCCATCAAGACCTGGCTCGATTGCTCATGGGTCATGCAGTTCGGTGTCGACTCGTCGTCTTGGTTCCCACCTTTCATGCCATAGCACCCACGTCCACGCCGCTTGTCATAAAAAAAAATGCACCCCAGACAGGCAACACCAGAGAACGCGATCCAGCATGTGGGCAGTCCAGAAAGCAGGTTTCTTCTTCTTCTTCTTCTTTTTTTTTTTTTTTTTTTTTTTTGTTCGTTCGACCGAGGCCGTGATATGCTTGCTGGCCTGTGCATGTATGGGTACGAGCGAGCAAGCAACGAGCACTTGTACCCGTGAGACACAACTGCCGATCAAAAAACGGAGAGCCATCTCGCATCAGCTAGGTTTCTGAAACGGGATCGTCCCTTTTCTCTCCCTCCCTCCCCTTCAACGTGTTTTTGTATATCCACCTGCCAGGCCTGAACATTCTGTGTCGCCTCATTCTCTCCCTTCCTCCCCCCAGATCGGCGCTGCCAGAAAGTTCCGGGCTGGTGGTGATCCTGATCCAGGAGGCGCCTGATTAAGATGCGATCTCTGGCGCGATCCCACGTACGAGTATACAAACGGCAAGGTATATGTGGAAAAAAATAGAGCACCTTGTGGCCCACTAGCCAGCCACTGATCTGCCATACCAGTTGGCTGTTGTGCGTGCGAGCCTGGTGCGCTTTTCTTGCCAGGGTTGCATAAGATAGGCCATGCATAAGACAATACGAGGATAAAATCTTTGCAGCCAAGCCCGGGCCTTTATCCCCCCTCCCCCCTCTCGTAATGATCGCAACTCTCAGATCAAACTCGAGATCACTGCCTTCGGCACGATTGCTTGACTAGCTACATCCATGCTCTGATCCAAGCCCGACCTTTTCCTTGCATCAAACCACGCCGGGGGCAGTGCAACCCCGTGCGGACTCAGTCGCCAGATTGGGCAGGGCATGTTTCGACAAACATGAGACAAACACGACAGAGGGAGGAAAGTGTGTGTGACGAGGGCGAGCATGGTCGACACGTATTCGACAAGAGCTTCTGTCTCATCGCTTCTCCCAGATTCTGCACTGTCAGGGGGCCATGCGGGAGGGTTCGGGTCTGACTAGTAATTGGGGCGACCATGGCGCACTGGCACACGGGCTCAAGCGCTCAAGGGCACCCTCATTTCATCAGTCGGCGACGCAGTGGGGCGCCGCGGACAACACTGAATTGGACGATGGCACGGTATGGTGCAGTTGACACACCCGTCAACTGACAAGGCTAAGGACAGTTGCAGCGGGAGAGGGGGGGCGAGCACGACACAGGCGATTTCTCTGTTGATTTCGGCGATGAATCTTGCCATCGATTGTTTCATGAGATTGTTGTGGGGGGCTGATCGATGGAGAGCCACTTCAAACAGACCGACTTAACGGCCTGGGTCTGGGGGGGGGGGGGCAGAAGGGGAAGAAGTCACTTGTCAGCCAACCGACCAGTCAAGGCCACCTCCCTGGTCACCTTCCATGTCAGCATCGAGATCAGCGCAATGGGACAACGGCTCTGGCACCAGCCAACGACACGCACAGCGCGCGACGAAGAGAATACTGCTTTCGTTGCTGTAAGACTTCCCATCTTTCCTCTTGGTCCGTTTTCCGGGGCCAAGGGTGCGGGAAGCCCACCAGTCCCAAACCGTGGGACTGGGCTATACCCTATTACGAGTAATACACTCACACACTTCGTCTGTGGGTCGTGGGTCGTCGCTGGCTGCACTTGCTTTCCGTGCCCTTGTTTTCAAACGGGCAACGCTAGGTTCGCCCATGGTGTGGCATCGCCCATCTTGGGTCCTCCCTTATTCTTCAGTCATCGTTCGACACCGCCCTTTTTCTCACCGACGCCGGTCCTTTCCTTTTTCAGGATAAACACCAGCACAAAGTGACTGATCATCATCTGGGCGAGTCATCCGCTGCCGAGTGTGAAGGGAGCTCGTAATGGACCACTGAGGCATCGTACTTGTACAGGCTGTTCTCGCAGGAGCCAGTCCTGGCATTGTTCTGGTCTTGCGGCCTCCTGCCACATCTCATTTCAGTTGCAGACGACCCAGACTTAACAGGGTCTTAATGGTCCTACTAAGAGCTCCTTTCGGCCCCTTCTCCTTTTCCCTTACACCCCGGCCAGCCTCGTGTTGTCAGCTCATCAAGCCCATCAAGCACACGATCATCTTGCTGTAGGCGATCTTGCCTTGCACGGACTGCTTCATCTCGGTTCGATGGGGGAACAAAGGAGACGGAAGAAGTAGAGAAGGGGGAGGGGCAGAGGAGACAACAGGAGGCGAAGGAGGAGAAACCCGAGGTAGCAGAAAAAAAAAACGTCTGCGGCACGGTTGTCAACAGGGAATGCGGGTCCAGGTATTATTATTTCCGCCGCTTGCCGGCACATGGTATGCCGTGCTCGGGTAGGACAGGTCGTCTCTCCTGTGACGTGGGCATCTCCGGCAGCGATGACTGACGGCAGATCTGTTTGGTAACGCTTGCTGCGATGGGTACGGAACAGAGAGCCACTCTGCCGGAAATGAGACCAGTGTGTTTGGACCGCCCCTGGTTGGGCTGAGCCGCTGGAAGGGGTTGGTCCCAGTTGTTCTGCGAGGGTTCGCCGTCCAGTGGGTTATACCGGCAAGATGCACCATACGAGTGCCTGCACTTGTACTCGTCGCCGTGGCGTTGTGTCCACTTCAATGACGCGGATTAGCGCTGTGACCTTGACATCTGGCACACGAGATTGCTCTATCGCAAGCAACTGGAATAATGATCGGCTGAGGCAAGAGGAATATGTCTGCGTTTTGCAGACAATGCGTCTCGCACATGTGTACGAAATACCGTACTCATACTTTGCATCAGGGTTGCACCTTCCTCCGGCCTCACCGGGCTGACTCTTGCCTGTTTGGCTCTCGCCTCTTCCTGCACAGCCAAGCGGGCAAGAACGGTATTACACGTATGGCATGCGGCACGGTGAGATACAGACCAGGCGCTGAACGCTAGCGTGGCGCGCAGCCCGCTAAGAACGCCTCCAGGCCAGATTCCCCCCACCAAGCGTGCTCGATCAGCCCATTTTGCCTACCGGTTTGCAGCCTCTTTGACGCCTCGCTCCTTCTTGTTCGGGCAGTAGAAAAAGTGGTTTGGCAGGACCCAAGCGGCTTGGCCTGCCTGCGATTGGCCCGCCGTGCTGACAGCTGGGGCGCGATCAGCTCGAGTGTGGTGAACCCTACCGTCGGAAACAGCGAGGAGGCAGCTAAAGGCCAAAAAGGGAGGGCGTGCCAAATATAGGTGGGGAGCGCCACCCAAAAATCGAACGATCGGCATATTGTTTCTTTCTTTGGGGAATGCGATCGTTAGTCGGTCCGCAAGTGCGAGAACAAGCGTGCTGAGAAAGAGGAAGAGAGATGGAATAGAGCTGAGGGGAGGGGCAATGTGACGGGAGTTGCGAGATCCGCGAGGAGCTGGGAGAGCTGGGAGAGCTGGGAAGCCTAGAAAATATGGGAAGCCAGGGAGAGAGCCGCGAGAAGCTCAGTCAAGACCTGGCGGATAGCTGCCAGCGGGGTTGCTACTCTAATTTACGGCGTCGAGTCTTTTTTTGGATCGGCAGTGCGTTGGGCGCTGCACCGTTTCCACTAAAACTCAAACGTCTAACGGACTCGAAAGCCCCCCCTTTGCTTGCACTTGTTGGCGCTAGAACCTAGAAACGGCAGCAGACAGGGCAAAACGACAGGGAAGACGAAGGGGTGATTTCACATGCCGATCGCTCGGCTGGAGTACGGAGCACGGGTTCGACCAGTGGAGTGAGCATACGGAGCCGTCCTCGTACTCTGCGCGCTGCTAATAGCACAGATTCTGCAGGCACGCGTGCGATGACACGAATGAGCAGGCGGTCTTGCAAACGTTCTCGTCCATGTGAGCAGCAGCGAGCGGCCTCGAGAGACCCATCCGTCTCATCTCATCAGATATCACCGTCCAGGACCCAATCTCAGTTAAGCTGCCGATTCGTCTGAGCTCACAATGCACATCGACGCTCAGCACTGCCCGATCGCATCGTGGAAGGTTTAATTAGCGGCTGCTCCACTAGTCTTTGCGGGATCAGAGATTGGTTGCACGGTACAATGCTCGCACTTGCAGGGACCGCCTGCTATGGGGCTGCCCCTTTTCCCGTTGGCCTTAGTGCCATCGAAACGTTTCCCATCGGTTTTCCTTCCTAACCGGGAAGCCAGGGAGCCAGGATGGGTCGTTGGGGCGACAGGGAAAACGTGTCGCCACGGGTGTGGCCTGCCCTACCGCCTGCCAATGGTACCTTGTCTGACAGGTATACGAGCCC
Organism: Harringtonia lauricola; assembly: GCA_014183025.1. NCBI lineage: Eukaryota > Fungi > Ascomycota > Sordariomycetes > Ophiostomatales > Ophiostomataceae > Harringtonia > Harringtonia lauricola. The sequence continues at coordinate 738,062 of JACBXF010000035.1, forward strand.
CCTCGGACGCGTATTACGAATGGGCGAGCTACGCCCCCCAGATGATCGCAGATGAGGTGTGGTTCGGAACGGCGGGGCTGGTGATAGCCAGATGCGATACGAGTATACTCGTACAGGTACACATGCGCCTGGTCGTACGTCTTGCTCACCTTTTGTCAACGGAGCCTGCCGTTGCGCGTGCCTGTACGAGTACCCGTGCAAGATAGACAGCACACTCTCCGTGCTCTCACACTCTGCTGCAACCTTGCAACGGCACGATCCTAGCCGAGCTTTCTTACGAGGCATCTTGTTGCGAGGTATCTGGCTCGTTCTCTGCGTTGTGCGCCTATGAAAGCGACTCACTGCGCTGGCCCCAGCCCGAGCAACGGCGTGCATGACCGTCGAAAACTAAGCATACCGGCCGCTCTGCATGACCATGCCGAACTATGATTTCTCGGAGCAAGTCGCCGCGGCTGCAATGAGCGCACAGTACTTAGTTGTGCCGCTATGAAAAGACAAGCAAGATACCTTATGCCGCTTCGGTACCCAGCCGCAACTCGCTGGCGCAGTGTAAGATACATACCTGGCTAGACTTGCTCAAATCAGGACTAGCCCGCGACATGCGTGGCGGCGGTCGAGAAGAATAAAAATACCGTATTTCTGCATTCCAGTTCCGTGGAGCGACCCACTCGTCTGAATGAGAAAGGCTCACGTATCCCGTATGCCCTGCCTGTGCTGCGCGGATTTTGCGACCCTTTTTGCGACGTAAGCATATCGCAGAGAGCAGGTGGACGCGCGAAATAACCCGCGCGTGTTCTTACATGCTGCATGCCTGCACAAGCGTGTATCTCGCTGCCCGTATCTTACTTTTGTACGTACGGGGCACAATGTCTTCGCACTCGGACGGAATCGATCCCATTTGCGCTAGCCTGAACAGGAAATACCTGTAAATACGACAACGCCAACGTCTTTGCGATCCCTGGCCACAGACCAGCAAACAACCAGCCGCGACCCAACCATGAGCCCAGCTGTGCGTCCCAGGCTATCGTCCGCCGCGCCATCGTATGTTCGACCACAGGTAAGCTGCAAAAAGTGACCTCCCTGCCACACCCTAACCCCGCCCACCCCCCTTTTTTTGTCAACCCCCAGTCCATCGATCTAATAACCAAACCTGGCGACCTGCCCTTAGGATGGGGCCTCTGCAAAACTGTATCGAACCCGGCTGCCATGCCCTCCACTAGTCACCGTCACCGCATCGCTCCGTGACTTCCCTCCTCCCCCCACCCCCCAGCCGTGGTCGCTCCTTCCCTCTCAAGACACATGCATCGTGTGTACGAAGTAGATGTAGCCTGTACTTCTTCCATGCACCCGACCCATGTACTCTTGTAGACACACCCCTCCTGCCCCGGTCAGCATCCACCCCTTTCCCAAACGCAAATTTCTGTCCACTCGACTGCCAATCCTCCTATTGTTCCCTGTTCAGCCCCGACGACGACTGTGCTTCGTTTCCTGGCTCTGGCCGCTTGCTGGCTCCTCTCTGGCTCCTCTCTGCTTCTGCCTCATGGTGGATAGATGACTACTCCTGTTCCCACCATACACTACCACTTTTTATCTACTCTTTTCTCTCGAGGCCAACCATTCGCAGCTCAACTCTCTTCCTTTGTTTGCCTCGATGCGATCGCTGCGCAGCCTGACGAGGCGACAACACGAGACAATTTTCTCGTCTCCTAACTGACCACCCCTTTCTCCATCTCCATCTCCCATCTCCACCTCCCCATCTCCGTTCTCATCCATCCCCCCCCCCCCTCCATCTCCCCCCCCCTCTCTCCTTCTCACCCTCTTCCAACATCTTCTCCCTCTCCCTCCCAACACCTCAATGCTCTACTGCTCCCTTGATTAAGCCAGCCCGGGTCCAACCTGAGCACTGATTCTTTACCTCCCCGCTATGGAAGCGGGTGAGTCTGGCACCAGGCAAAGGTACATTCTCTCTCTCTCTCCCCGCAAAGCCTCCACCTCTCTGACCTACAGTTCATATATCGATCGCTACGATCAACGGAATCACAGGCCGCCACCTCCCAGAGAAGCCGCGTCCACCTTCGACATGGCGACAGCAGCCCTGATTAGTCCAAACACTCCATACTATCCTCACCACCCGACATCCTTCCCCAGCATTGCCTACCCACCCGGTCGGACACCACCGAGCACAAACGCTGGCATGATTTCGCCCGTCGAGTCCCGCCGCACTTCGGACGACCATGACTCGTCCCATCGCCAATCCCTTCCCTCAATACAGGAAGTCATTGGCAAAGGCACCTCTGGTTCTTACACCCCGTCTGCGCCATCCGCAAGCCTACCACCACAGAGCTTGCCCTCACCGTTCGCGTCTGCCGCACCGGCTCGTACCTTTCCGACAGATACGCCCGGAGACCGGCAACCGTCTCCGCGCGGCCTGCATCCAGCACCGTCCTCGTCCTCGCTGTACAACAATACGCGACCGGACTCCGTATCGTCATATTCAAATCCTATGCGGCCACAGTTTCCCGGACGCCCACAACCTACCGCCTCCCACCCTTCGCCTCCCCCAGCCACGCTTGAAGCCCAGCACGGCATTGCGTCTGCGTCACAATCCCATTACCCACCCCAGTCGAGGCCTCCTCCGGAACAGCATCACTCTCAACCGCCGCCTCAGCCGTTGGCGCTTCAGAATACGCCATACCACCATCAACCACCTCTTCGCGAACCTGGCGCGAAACATGACGACAATGTGTCCCACCTCGGCTCCTACTCTCATTCTGGCGGTGAGAATCCATTTGGCGCACAAGGAGGTCCACCGCCACAGCTGCCGCTGCCGCCTGGACAGATGCCACTCTCCAATCCGTACCCCGTCTCTCCTCGTCATCCGGGGCCCTCTTCGCTTCCATCGCCCTACGAGGCCCACCAACCACCTCCGCTGCAGGAAAATCCAGCAGAGCTAAACCGTGCCAGAACCCGCTATGACCAGACCGTCAATAGACACTTTGAAGCCTGGAGCTATGCGGAATATCTCGCCAGGGTAAGTTCTGGGCTGGATACTGAAATTTTTCTCCTGTGGTAACTGACAACCGTAGATCGGCACCAACGCGAGAACACTCTACAACTTCGCTGAAGCGTTTGGCAGCATTGCCCGAGAGCAGCATAGCCCTCAGCCTATACCCGGCCGTATGCCCAGTGACCGCGAAGTCTGTGATATGATCAGCAATGCCGAGTGGTTGAAAACCATGCTGGAGAACCTGCGCAACATCGTGCAGCAGACCGTTGTCAATGACCGCGGCTCTGGCAGCGCCGTAAGACCAAAACAGCAAGGCTTTGAAGACGATGTGGCAATGTACGGAGAGGCCTTGAATAAGCCTTACACTATGAATGAGGTGAAGAAGCGGCGTGGAGTACGTGTTTTGGTTTCCTTTCTCTTCCTCGGACCTCCCAACCGTCCCTTTTGTTCTCGGCGATTTTCCCGCTCGCAGACAATCCCGTTTTTTCCTTTGCTTGCTAACGTTTAGCCACAGCGAGCCGCTCCGCCGGGCAGATGTCACAGCTGTAACCGCATCGACACGCCTGAGTGGCGACGAGGGCCTGACGGTGCCCGTACGCTCTGCAATGCCTGCGGCCTTCACTACGCAAAGCTGGAGCGTAAGAAGCAACTGGAAAGCCGTGCGCTCCGGCCAAAACACCCCGACGAGCGCCACTGAACGAGAGCGTCTGTAGAAAGAACATCACAACGCGCTCTTCAGACGTTGCGAACCAGTGCAGGGAAACAAATGAGAACGGGAATATGTCCCGTTCATGATTTTCCGTGTTTCCAATGCGGTCCAGTCTGAACACCGGTTGCATATCGGTCAAGCATCGGTTGGCAGACATTTTTCGATACGATCTTTCGGTCATGGCTCTTTTTCTTTTGGATTCGAGTATTTGTTACCTTCACCGTAAGGAATCGATACCTCCCGTCGTCCACCATGGGCACGGCAGCGTGTATATACCCTTTGGTCTGTTTCATATTCAACGAGGTATTGTGAGGCTTGGGACAAGGGGAGGTAGGGATTTTTTTTTGTTTTGTTATTTGGCGTTATTTTTTTCTTTTCGTCTTTATATTGTACACGTCTTACGTTTACGTCTACTTCACGGGTACGGTGACCTGCCTTATCCCAGGAGGCAATGGGATCTTCTCTATGTTTTCCTGCTACTTTTTTTTTTTTTTTTTTTTATGACGCCGAGATGTTGTACGCTTCGCGTTTGAAACGACGGCCAGCGCGAATTACCCCAAATTCATGTTATAATCTGAGCTGAACGGCGAGAAAGCCGTAAGAGGAGACTGGGGTGTCTTCTGCTTTGTGGAGTAAAATATTGGAGAAAATAATCCGACCGAAAGAGATTATGGTTTACCAAACAAAAACCTATACTAAAGCTACCTTGAGGTGAAAACCGTCTAGGTGAAAACCGGCCTTCCCAGAGTTTCTTCTAGAAGCAAAAAAGAATCCCGGAAATTGAAAACAGTCGAGAAGTAATTTAAAAAGTAAACCACAATGTTTGCAACACCCAGTGACGGATTACTATACGCTCGCATGACAACAAACTATGCAGATCCAGTAGTCGAGGATGGCAGCTTAATATGATCCATATCTGTGACCAATCAATGCTACTTGCTCCAAGGTATTGTGTCCAAATGGGCACACTTTACAGGATCAGAGCACCAAAGAGGCTGAAGAACATGGCAACTCCTGATACAATAAGTGGAGTCTTGTCGAAAGCACCCTTCATGCTGGGGCCGTCGTTCTTGCTGGAAGACGAGGCCGAGGCCGTGGAGGAGCCAGAGCCGGGCGAGGCGTAGCCAGTGCTGGTGCCTTTGCCATTCTGCGAACCGCTGCCGGTCAGGCCAGGGCCACTGCCGGCACCGCTCTTCATGTAGGCGACAGCGTCATTGGGGATGGCCGGCAGCAAGGTAGAGTCGACAAACCAGGTGTCATCCTTGGTGGGACAGGCAGCGGAGTTGGTAGTCGAGGTGAAGCCGCCGTTGCCGGTGGGTGCCGGGTACTTGCTCATGGCGCTGGCGAATTTGGTGAATTCAGGCAACTCGCTGACGCTGCTGGGGCTGAGAGAGGCGATGCCAAATTTGTTCTCCTCCAGGGCGTACTCGTACATGAGGCCGCCAGAATAAACGCCGGTCATCTTCGAGCTCATCAGGGCATCGACCTCGCCAAAGTCACGGCCATTGGTTATGCAGCCATACTCGGACAGAAAGATAGGCAAGCCGTAGCCAGTGAAGTTCTTGACCTTCTGGTCCCAGCCGGAAGTCTCAAAGTCTGAGTTGCACCACGAGTAGTCGTTCTATCAGGTCAGCAATGGATGCGAGCGAGCGTGACGGGAGGGAGCTTGGACGCCTTACAAAGGCAAAGAAGTCGCTGCGCTCATCGTTGGAGCCACAGTTCATGTAGTTGGCCAGCTGCATGCGGTTGGATGAAACATCGGCGGCCGAGTAGCCAACAGGAATGGCGCGGTAGCCACGGTCACCAATGTACTGGCGCATGTCACGAGTGACAGCTTTGACGTACGGGGCCGAGAGTGTGGACTCGGCGGTGTCGTTGATAACTTCATTGCCAGAGAAGAACGCAAGGGTGTTGGTATATTTGGCAAAGGCGTCAATGGTGGCAAAGACGCTCTGGAGATACTCGGCGTTGTAGGACGGACCCGGGTCCTGGCGGTTGATGGAGTATAGTGGATTGTTGGCGTCGAGAATGACATAGATGCCGGCAGCGGCGAGGGCGTTCATGCAGTCGTCATGGCTCTTGGAGTTGTCGGTGATGTAGACACGGATGGTATTGATGCCCAGCTTCTTGAATTCGGTAATGTCGCGGTTGCAGACCGAAGTGTCAGCGAGCGGATCGCTCATGTTAGACGAGCCGCCCGGCTGGTAATCGATGCCGCGGACGTAGAAGCGGGTGCTGCCAGCCCAGAAAGCTTGACATTGTCAGCAGACGAACGAATAATGGGAGGACATTGCTAGACTAGACTGTACCATTTCCAGAGGCGGTGACGGTCGGAACGGAGCTGGCACGGCGGGCAAGCTCAGGGAGGGTCTTGGACGGCGAGGCCATGACCTGGTTGACGGCCGCCAAGACAACGGCGGCCGAAGCAAGGGAAAAAGTATGCATTATTACGGTGGGATGCTGAGAATAATGCAAAGCAGCTAATGTTGAAGAAAGTAAGAGTGAAAGAGTGATTCAGAAGAGCGTCAAGTGAACGACTGAGAAGACAGGAGCGGGGACCCGATTTCACAAGGACACCGCTGTACTGATGTAAAAGAGCTGAGCGAGAGACGATGAATATTAAGAAGAAAAAGACGATGACAGAAGAAAAAAAGGAGCTCAAGAAACGGCTCGGACGGAAAGAAAGAGGGCAGTGTAAAGAGGGAGGAAAGAACACGAGGTGGGCAGGAACGCAAGACACCCTCCGCGGCTTAAGAACGGAGCGTGTCGCGCCTCCCTAGCAAGTCTGTACAGTCTACGGGCTACGGTGTTCGAGTTAGCTGTGCCACCAGCGCCGGCAGCACACGGTGCCTGGTTGGTGTTCCAAGTGTCTGATGTTAAGGATGCTCGTATTCTGAAGAAAGTGTGGAGTGCAAAACTGGCACAGTATACGAGTAACATGCAGGAGCACTCGAACGGATGCGGATAATAGGGGTGCAACACAAATTTCGCCAACCAACTGGCCAAACCGGTTTTTTTATGGACAATCTTGCGGCGTCGATTGGCCTGTGCCGTTGGATATGATCAAAGGGCTTCTTGAGAGATACAAAAATGATGCCTGTGTACTCCGTACGAGTACACCCCTCCGCGGAACGCCGGGTGACCACACATCGCTATCGTCCCGAATCATACTATAACCATGATTTTTAGCGGAGGCGAGTGGAAAAAGGACTTGGCCAGCCGCCAGCTGAATGCTAAAAACGTTAATTAAGATAGGAAGGGGGTGGGGGGAGGGAGCTGATGATTTGGCACTGCCCCTGGCACTACGAGGTAAAATCAAGATCGCGTCCCTGTAGCGCGTTAATCACAGGTAAACAAATGTTTCAGGACATGTCGGTCTGTTTGGATCCAGAAAAATGCTCATTAGCGAGCGGCCTGGCATGAGGATCAGCAGATATGTTTTTATGCAGCCAACAATGCTACAAATATATTATTCCCGGGTTTCTTGTATCTTTGTATCTTACATCCCAATGCACATGACTTATAACACGTGACGCGTGACACGCAATGTATGAATGTATGGTATGTGAGCTCCGTGCCAATTTAAGCCAAACCCTGGTAGGATTGCCGTGCCATGCAAGGCTGCGCGTTTGCGTTTGCGGCCCGGTAGCGGACGGGACGATGGGGCGACGGGGGGCGGAATGTGACTCAAGACCTGACGACAAGACTACGGGTACACTACACAGACTGCACATAGCTGGCTGGCACGCTCTTTGTCACGCCGCCCTTTTCCACCTCGACCCAGCCGTCTCCCGGGTCCTCCTTGACCAGCACAAACCGCTCGCCTTCCTCCATACTGTGCTCCGTGTCACTTGTCGCCGCGTATGCATACAGCGCCTCCACGTACTTGAGCTTCTTGGCGCCGCGTCGTGGCGCCACAGCAGGCCCCCTCTTCTTGGCCGCTCCGATGCCTGCGGCTGTGCTGACAGACGAGCCACTGTTGGAGTATGTTGATGGAGGCCTGCCTGTATTTTGTGGCGCAATTGGCGTCGCCGGCTGGAACTCCACGTACGACGCCGGCACCAGGCCCTCCTTGTAGCCGGCGCGCACCTTGATCCAGCCCGATCCGGCTATTTCGTTAGCATGCCATCTCTCTAGGGATAGAAGACTGCGCGCGCGCGC
>JACBXF010000035.1:745958-764290 GCA_014183025.1 Harringtonia lauricola
TGGGGGGGGTGAAGAAAAAGTAACGTACTGTCGGGTTCTAGCACAACAACATCGCGGCCTTCCGGCACTGTCAGCTCGCCCTCGCCATTGGCCTCGAACGTATACAACATCTTGCCCTTGGGCATCTCTGTCGGCTTGCCAGGTTCGCTGCCTGGTAACTCGTTGATGTAGGCCACCGGCGGTGGCGCTACGATGCGATTTTTCCGAATCGTGCCCGACGTGCTACGCGGACCCGGCAACTCCACTGCTGTTGATGTTGGCCCCGGTGTCGGTGTCGGTGCCGGCGCTGCCTCTTCTGTTACGGTCGGCGAGCGCGCACCCGATATCGACCGGTGTGCGCTGGTCGAGTACCCCGAGCTGAGCGAGTTCATGGTGTTCGACCGACTGAGGCCGGATAGCTCGGCCACACTGTCCGTGGCGGACCCGTTGCCGGCCACGCTAGCGCTCCCGGGCTTCAGCAGCGCGTTGGCGGCATCCTGCCTCTCCTGCTTGAGCTTCTTCCGCTCCTCTTTGCTCTGCTCGCCCGGACACTCAGCCGGCACCTTCATCTCGCACTTGCTGTGACACGTGTAGCCGCAGTCCCGGCAGTCGAAGCCCTTGGCGGATAGGCCCCATATGCGTTCGCCGCAAAGATCGCAGTTTGTTGGGATCTTGAACGTTTGCGACTTGAAGTTGTGGTTGCGCGCACCCAGCGTCACGTCGCCCACCACGGCCGTGATTGTTGACGTCTCCACGTCCGCGGTGATGCGCTTGCGCTCCACCTGGTGTAGGTCCTCCTGCATCGCGAAGAACTGGCTGACCGTAGCCACCTCATCCTTCTTCTCGGTGCCCTCGCGCACCTTTTGCTTGACGCGCTTCATCGCCTCGACCTCGCGACGCTTCTTGTCTTCTTCACGCCGCAGGTCGCTGAGCTGACCCTTGGACTTGTTGAGCATGTTGCGCAAGAAGATCTTGGCGTTCTCGTCCACCACCATGGCGCCGTCGTCGTGCCACACGGGGCTCGGCTCGAAGGCCTTGTCCACCGGTTCCTGCCAGTCGCTGACGTTATGCCGCATGTACATCATCGAGTCCAGATGCGGCTGGTTGCGTGCAATCTCCTGCGTCTGGTGGTCGATGAGCGTGCTGCTCTGCCGTAGCATGCCTGACTCGAGCTGCGAGGCCAGCGTCCAGAGGTCGTTGAGCTTGAGCGTGCGGAACTCAGCCAGGTCCTGCAGCGAGTCCAACAGGTCCGGCACGTATTCGTGGTAGTAGCGCTCCTTCTGCTTGTTGGTTACGTTGATGGCTATTAAGTACGTGTTTTTGACGTTGTTCATCTCCACAAGCTGCTGCTGGTAGGCGCCCTGCGCCTTGGCTTGGCTGAAACCTGTCTCCGTCTTCTTGCGCTTGCTCTCTACCTCTTGGCACACGGCGTCGTACTTTGTCTTGACTTTCCGCAGCTCCGCATACGATGAGTCGCGCTCCTTCTCGATTTTATCTGCGTAGTCGGCGTGCCGCTTTCGCAGCTCCTCAAACCGCGTGGCCAGCACTTGCAGCGGTTGGGCAACCTGGTTCGCCAGGTCATTGCCGAGGTGGTCGTGCTCGTCCGCCCGGGACTCGAGCGTCGTGAGCTGTGTCGTCCATGTGGTAAGGGAAGCACTGGGAAAGGGGAAGGGCTGGTCAGCTGGGCCTTTGAACGGCAACACGATGGCTCTCAAGTCTCACCTCTCCAAAGACCCAGGGGTCATGACCGGCGTGTCGCCCACACTGAGAGCCGTCGACTTCTTTGTCTTCTTCTCAAAGTACTTTTTTGCTAGCAACCGCAGCTTGGCGCTGTATTCCTTCTCGATGGCACATCGCTCGCGGTAGAACTGTTGTATGTCATCCAGCCACGCAATCCCGTTTGAAACCCAAGCGTTGGCAGGCTTAAAGCCATCCTGAGAAAGACACGGTCAGCTAGCACAACTTTGCGGCGTATCAGATTTGTTTCTCACTTTCAGCTCCGTGCCAAATGTTGGTAGGCTCTCCATAGTGGCCATTTTGGCGGAGGTGTAGCTCTTTGCTACAGAAGAAGGGAGGAATGAGGTAGGGGTGGGCGACTGCGTGGGCGTGTGCCGTCTCTATGTCGCGCATCCGAGGGTGTAGCAGGCGATCACAGGACAGCGAGAAAGGAGCTTCTTCGTGATGCGCCAGAGTGGCATTGCGGGTTGTGTGGAAGTTTGTGGGGAAAAAGGGCCCATTTTTCAGCATGACTTAGCACTTTCCCTGCCAGAGAGCCCCTCTATTTCCACCTGGAAATTCGCCTGGCCGCAGTTCCGGCGACCCTGCAGCAACCGGCAACCGCTGCGTTCTTGACAATGCACAACGGATGCTCTTCTGGTCCAGCGTTTGGTTGGAGATGGAGTGTGCATTTCCTGCATGTTCCCGGCGATAAAGTTGATGGGACCGCCGGACTGCACAGCAGAGACAATACCACACGCAATCTGTGTGCGACGTGGCGGGGCCTCAACGGTGGCTGCCTGAAACTTTAGGTATCCAATACTATTCTGCAGGGCTAATAACGTGTGGGAGCTTAAAAGAACAGCTGCTCGACCCCACCTACGCTTGCAGTTGTTCTGCCTTCCTTTTTTTCATTGTTTGCGTCAGCCAACGACAACAGAAGCACGTTGCGCGAGCCCACTGTTCAAAAAGCGTTTGTTGTTCCCTGCAAAAAGAAGAAGAAAGAACAAAATATTTGCGTGCCGAAAAGCTGCTCTCTCAACCTTCGACTTTCTGCGTCGCTTTCTCTCTGCCCCTCCTTTCCCGCCTTTTTCTTTCTCGAACTCTCGAACCTCTAACGCGATACGCGATACCCTCTATCCGCCAAGCGATATGGCAGACCTTGCCAGCCGTATCACTCGGCCAAAGGACTTGCCAGCCTCTGCAGAACCCACCGACGCGCCGGTTCAGGATGACAAGGCCGGCACGGGCCTGCTCGAATCGACCTACGATGTCGAGGTCAAACTCAGTGACCTGCAGAGCGACTCGGAGAACCCGCTCTCTTCGGTTTCGTCATTTGAGGAGCTCGGATTGTCAGTACAGCTTGCGATCTATGGACCTTTGCGTCTCTATGTCTTCTAATACTGCTGCAGGAAGAAGTCAATCATCGAAGGTCTTTTCGCTTTGGACTTCAAGAAACCCTCCAAGATCCAGGAGCGGGCTTTGCCGCTCATGCTGTCCAACCCTCCGCGTAACATGATTGCACAATCACAGTCCGGTACCGGCAAGACGGCTGCCTTTGTCGTCACCGTCCTGTCCCGCGTCGACTTTGAACAAGCACACACACCGCAAGCTCTGGTCCTGGCACCGAGCCGTGAACTTGCCCGCCAGATCGAGTCTGTCATCAACTCCATCGGCCAGTTCTGCGAGGGCCTCACGGTTGCTGCCGGAATACCTGGTGTCGTCCCCAGGGGAGCCTCTGTGGGCGCTAACGTCGTCGTGGGCACCCCGGGCACAGTCATGGACCTGATCCGGCGCAAGCAGCTCGATGCCACGCACCTTAAAGCTCTCGTTATTGACGAGGCTGACAATATGTTGGACCAGCAGGGCCTGGGCGAGCAGTGCGTGCGAGTGAAGGAGTAAGTGCTGTGTAGAGCAGAACTACAACAGGTTTTGCGCTCGTTTTGAATCTTGTTGACAACTGCTCCAGCAAGCTCCCGAAAACCATCCAGATCTTACTCTTTTCGGCCACTTTCCCTGAGAAGGTTATGAGATATGCAGAGAAATTTGCGCCGAATGCAAACCAGATGCGGCTTCGCCAGCAGGAATTGACGGTCAAGGGCATCTCGCAGATGTACATGGACTGCCCTTCGGAGAATGAAAAGTACGACGTCCTGTGCCAGCTGTACGGGCTCATGACCATCGGCTCGTCCGTCATTTTTGTCAGGGTGGGTAACAATCTTGGCACTCTTGCTTTGTGGAGACGGGCTGACATGGGCCTCCCCAGACCCGCCAGAGCGCGAACGAAATCCAGCGGAGAATGGAGGCTGACGGCCATCGCGTTGCCGCCCTGCACGGCGCGTACGAAGGCGAGAGCCGAGATGCTCTGCTGAACGATTTCCGCACCGGAAAGTCAAAGGTACTCATTACGACAAACGTACTCTCCCGCGGCATCGACGTGTCCAGCGTTTCCATGGTCATCAACTACGACATCCCGATGAAGGGCGCCGGTGACCGTGAGCCAGACGCCGAGACGTATCTTCACAGAATTGGCCGTACGGGCCGGTTTGGCCGTGTTGGTGTCAGTATCAGCTTTGTTCATGACAAGAAAAGCTTCAACGCCCTCTCCGACATTGCCAATTTCTATGGCATTGACCTGATTCAGCTGAGCCCCGACGACTGGGAAACAACGGAAAAGAAGGTGCGGGAGATTCTCAAGTCCGCTCGCGCACAGCCCGGCTACGCGCCAACTGCTGTTGCCAGCTCATAGTATGATCCAGCCTTGCAGTGCATCCCTCCACTTTCGCGTATGCGTACTGGCACCACCACGAGGCTTGTGGTCTGACTATGTCGATGCCACACGGCGACGCCGAGTGAGCAAAGGAGAGAACGGGGAAAACAGGGTGTATAGGAAAGGCTTGAGGATGGAAGGGGATGTGTAAGGTGGGCGACCGAGATTCGGAATATGTGAATCAAGATACCAGCCCTCTCGGAAAACAGTTTTTTGTTACTGCACGCAGAAAAGGTACGCGCTGCAGATGAATGTAAAACACGATTCGGCATTTTATGCCGCCACCTCTCTCTGAAGCCTGAACATTGACAGTTGTCACTCTGCATGAAACCGTTGGCAAGGCAAGACCTGCTGCACTCGATCGCCGCAAATGAAACAACAGGAAGATCCCTACAGTTGTTTGTTTCCAGACGCCTCAGCAGAAGAGCACCACTGGCCAACGGCGGGCAGTGGAATGGCCTTATTCGTCTCTGGCACAGACCTAAAGCAGCCTAAGACATATTAATCAGAGGCGGGCGCGTATGTCGGGGATTGATTGGGCTCAGGCAGGATGCAGTTAGGATGTGCAAATCTTACGACGCAGCGCTGCGCAGAAGCTTGGACCAGTCACGCAGCCCAAACAGAGAGGCTATCACGTGAGCATGGCGGGTTTGATCTAGCGCCCGTCGTAAGCGCCGCCAGTGACCAGGGGCAAACGCCATCCACATTTCCCGTGCTCCACCCTCCGGCTTCCTCACGGGCGTCTCGCCAGATACTGGGCCGGCCCCGTACCAATTTTCAGAGCAGCGAACCAGATCTTTTCCTGGCTGCTGCTCTTTTCCTTTTGCTACCTCTGGCCTACGTCATTGGTACCTTGCATCAGCCACTATGCGGAGGCTCTTCTTGCCCAATCTTCCCCCCTTTAAGCCGCCCTGAGAAGAAGCCAATGGGAACGTGTGTTCTCCATGCAAAACGCATCTGGCTAGACACTGGCCGCCGCGTCCGGCTGAGCCCCTCTTGATCCCTCGGGGTATGCACTGGCTGCCGGGGCGTGAAATGACTGAGGCTTTGCTCGTTTCCTGTTTGTCTTGGCGAGCCGTGCGGCAGCCCAGTCGCGCGCATCTCAGGGAAAGATGACGGCGGCTAGCACGAAAAGCTTGCTTGAGACCGTGAACATCCGTCAAGTGACGGGTACTTGTGAAGACACGATAACGCAAGCGCGTTGGCTGCTCGATAATTTCACTTTGAGTGCCGGACAGTGTCTTGCGTCAACATTTGCGCGCTTGTCCATTCCTTTTCTTCCTTCACGTTCGACTGCCTTCTCGATTGCTTTCTCCTTTTTCTACCTTGCTGTTTTATTGTTCGCTTCTGCCTTCTTTTGTGTTAGCATTCTGCTTCCACATCTGTATCTGCCATTCTTCCACGCCCCTTTCCCTTTCTGCAACGCGTCGCATCTTCCCCTGCATTGCAAACATCTATCTGATACTGCTTCTGCTTGTCACTCCCCTTTCGCTCTCGTCACATCAGGGGCAAGTCCTTGTTTTCCTTAGTTCCATGATGATATGCCAATAAGGCCTTGCCGTAATTGCCCTGAGTAAGTCTCAGAGACCATTACGATCTCTCATCCCCTCTCTCCTCTCGCCATTTCTTCTCAGGCCTGGTCTGGCTTGTGTATTTACACATTCTCACATCCGGGACCGTCTATGTTGTCTTACCTGCTGCTCACTTGTACGAGCCTGCAAGGCAGAGAAGATGACCCGGTGTGTTAAGAGAATGGATCACCAGGCACTTCCTCATCTAAACATGCAGGACTGACTATTGCCCGTTCAACAGATGACCCCCCACATCACCGTTTCGAAGGCGACTCTGGTTTTATTTACACCGTTCCTGATAACATCGGGGTCCCTACTTGCGTATGCCGGCACTATTCGCCTGCCAAGTGACGTCGCCAATTTCATCCCTGACTGTGCTACGAGCTGCTTCTCCTCGTTCGTGGATACCAACTATTCGCCTGCTACCTGCGGTTCGTCACCGACCTTGCAATGTCTCTGTGCGCACACTGGGGCCAACGGCTTCACGGTCGGGGAAGGTGCACTGGCCTGCGTGGCAGTCGAGTCCAGAGACGGAGTCTGCCAAGGCGCCGACGCAAGCTGTAAGTCAAGCATATCGACTCTTTGCACTAGGCTAACGGCAACTGTTGATCTAGCTGATGCATCCGCAACGGCATATTCAATGTGCTCCGGGCAGACGAACGCAGCAGCGGAGACGCACGCAACCATTGTTGCCACATCGGTTATCCCGTCGCAAACGACGGCCACGATTGTCACCACCCAAACATCGCCATCAACATCCTCGCAGAAGACATCTTCGGCGGCTTCGACACTCTTGACATCGACCACAGCAAGCCCGCTGTCAGGCAGCTTAACCGAAATCACACCGGTTCCTCTGATACCGACAGCTTCATCGTCTGTCAGTGGAGCGGCTGCCTCGTCATCGTCCGTGCCAGCGTCCAAGTCTGGCACGACAGACAACGACAATGAAAAGAAGCCTGCATTGGAAAAGGCTCAGATCATCGGCATATCAATTGGCTCTGTCGCCGGTGTCCTGCTGCTACTTGGTATATTTCTGATCGCCCGCACCGCTCGCCGTCCCCTGCTTGCACAGCAGTCAACATTCATGTCTGAGCCCTCGACGCCTCGTGCCTCCCGCAGGTTTTCTCGCTGGCGCAGAAACACTGTTCGCGACCTTCAGATCTCCGCCCCGATGGACTTGGCGCCGAACAAGCTGGCCCCATCAAGCGGACTTCCGGGAAGCGAAAGGAGCAGTCATGACCAACGGCCGGGGACAGCACCTTTCACGCCAGTGGCAACACCCCCGAGGGTCTTGCAAACTTCGGCGGCTATCGCAGTAACGAAGGAGACGAGCCCGGCCGTACCTCAAAGAAGCCAATCCCCTCATTTGACATCGCCACAGCCCCCCAGCAGGTCGGCGTCACGAAGCACGCCGGCACTGACAAAATCGACGCCGAGAGCAGGACCAGAGTCTGTCGTGCCTGAGGACGCGTTCAGCTTTGCAACCCCAAGCTCCCAGCCAGCCCTCGCCACACGACCGGCCCAGACAGTGCCAAATAATGAGCTTGGCTACTTTAATAAGCCACTGCCGTCGCGGCCACTTCACATCATCAACCGCGAGAGTGTCGTTACCGAGTTTGCCGAGGATGGAGATGATGACAGCGCTTTTGAAGAACGGCCAAACATCGCACCCACCCAACAGAGGCCAACATTGTTCTGGGAGTACCAGGCCCCGGCTGCACCGACTACCTACAAGAGCGATATGAACGGGCAATCGAGAAACCAGCTCGCTCCTGAGCCGATTGCATCTGCTGCCGGCACCAGCCCACCCAACAGAACCCCCCGAACCCCCCCAATTTCTGCAGACGATACTCGACCGTATCCAACGTCTCCCCCCAAGCTAGGTTCTCCCATACAGTTTCAGCAGGAATCGCGACCGTACCTGAACCCAGACGATGCTTTACCACCATCCTCGTTATATTCCATGCCACAGCAGAGTGCGGGTGTTCGTTATCAGCTTATGGGATCTATGATACCAGGACCTTTGCATCTGGCGTCCCAGACAGCCGATGGTGCGCAAAGCTACCGGGACACTACTAGCATTGTGGGGGTTGGCGAAGATGCAGAAAGCGTGCAGATCAGACTGTCCAACTCACAGCTGCCTGACCCATCTGTGCCAAGGGTGCCGTCATCGGCTTACACGACAGCCTCGTCATTTGATCAGAGAGGCCGGCGGGACATAGGCGATCTCTCGCCCGTGGCTGAATCGCCTAGAAGGATAACACGCTGGCCGGCCCCGTACCCGCCAACCCCAGAGCAGGAGCAGTATTATCAAATGTCTAATTTGAGACAGAAGATGCCGCCTCGGCCACCTTGGATGACACCGTCTCCATCTCAGACATCTCCACTCTCTGACCTTGCAGATGCGGCATCCTCACAGTTGGCGATGAAGCGCGTGGGTGTCGACCGCGCTGCACATCTGAAACTTGGCCAGTACGGCGACGCCCAAGAATCACAGAAACGTGCCAAGTGGCGACAATTGGGAGATGATCCGCTGGTGTACCATTGAGCCTACTCTTGTCTTGCACACCATCTGCGGCTGCTGACGCCATTTACCTACTCTTTCTTTTGTTTCATAACATTTGACTTCACAGCCTAGCTGTCTTTGCTTATCAACTTGTAAAACTGTTGTATATACACAACTTTCTATTTCAGTTTCTTCTAGACAATTTTTACAAACCCCGTTTTTCTGTTTAACATGCCCTTCATTTATGGCCAATCACAACCGTTCGCCAGCAGGGCAGCCAACTTCTCTAGATGTCGCTGGTCCACCTCGTCAAAGCCGTTGAGATCTGCGCAGTCGATGTCAATAATGGCAACAAGCCGCTTCTCGCCGCCCGTGGATGTGTTGGCCACCGGAACAACGATTTCGCTGCGGCTTTCGCTGTCACAGGCAATGTGCCCCGGAAAGGCGTCCACGTCAGCCACTAGCATGGTCTGTTGTTGCTTGGCCGCTGCTCCGCACACACCACGACCGATGGGAATGCTCTGGCAGGCAACTTTACCATGGAAAGGGCCAAGAATAAGGGCGTCCTTCTGCAGGGGGTCGATGGTGTAGAATCCTGTGTGCGCCGACGAGTTAGGCTCGGCACACAAGAAAAAAAAAAAGAGGCATTCTTACCGGCCCAGTTTACTTGGTTACTAGGTGAGCCGAGAGACTTGAAGGCATGCCAAAGGAGAGATGCCGTATTTGCTAGGTTGCTGTTTTCAAAAATTAGGATTTCGTCGTGATTTGTCCATGATGATTTGCATGATAACGCACCAGACCTGACCAGTTTTATGTCTTGTCAGAAATTCTTCAAATGTACACGCGACGGAGAAACAAACCCAGTTCCTTTGGCCATCAAAGAGACCTTCTGCTTGTGATAAAACCTGCTCGTACGCTTCCTCTTTGGTGAGGCCCTCCTGGAAGTTTGATGCATCCGCATGAACCTGAAGACCGTTAGAAGCTTCAATACTGACAAAAATAAACAGTGGACAGTACTGGAATTACAAACCATTTTGAAATTCGATTGAGCCGAGACTGATGTGCTTTTTGGGGTTCTTTCTATTATTTGACGAAGATATTGAAGGCATACAAAACCCGCGTTAATGTCTGCCGTTTAAGCGCATGGCGGCGGGAAGCCCACTGTATTTGGGTCATTCGCCATTTTGGTCCAATTCCGCGCCATAAGGATTTCTGGGATATCACGTGATATAACTTTAACCGGTGGGACCCAGAAGTGACGTATGCGTTGCTGCGTGGCTACCTAACAACAAGAACCTCCACCGCTACATCGTGGTCATCGTCGTTTGCTTTTAGTTTCATTTCCAAAGCTCACAGCCGGCCTGATGAGTCTACGGGCATTACCTTGTGACTTAGCAAGTCGTCCGACCGAGACAACTTTCTTGGAGCAGAGGAGTGTTCCGTTCTTCATATTCAACTTTTAACACACCTGTCTTTCGATGGCCCATCCCATTTGCATTGCTTTATTTTAAATGAATCTAGCCAATTTTTTTTTCTATTTTTTTTTTTTAGATAAAGTGCTGTCATGGCGAACGACGGTGATACCGACCTGAGGACAAGCGAATCCTGGCTCGCTCGCGGCATTGCACCGGCCTCATCGAAGAAGAACCACTCTCTGCGACAGCCATCTTCACACCTCGCCGAAAGAAAGATTCTTGGTGTTGTCACATTGTTGATATTATCTGCCGGTTTTCTGAGGCTTCTTTTATTACCTGGGCTGTCTCACTGGATGGTGCTACCGTGCATCTGGGGCAAATGCGAAGGACATCTAGATGATTCCAATACAGGACCTGCAACTTTCTACGAAAGCGACAAGTTGGGAGATAAATACTTACTTGGTGTTGGAAAAGCTGACATCACTGGCCCCGTGGTTGAGATCAACTTGATGGGATATGCCGACCCCAAGCAGTTGGGCACCGGGTTGCGCCAGCGGCTCTTTTCTCGAGCCTTTATTGTGGGAGACCCCCGAAAACCTGCCGATCGCTTTGTTTATCTTGTTCTTGACACCCAGTCTGGAGACACAGCTGTACGTTATGGGATTCTTGAAAACCTGCGACGCTTGGGTGACGACTACGCCATGTATGGGCAACACAACGTTGCAGTTACCGGGACCCATTCCCATTCCGGCCCTGGTGGCTGGCTGAACTATCTGCTTCCCCAAATCACAAGCAAAGGATTTGATCATCAGGGCTTTCAGGCCATCGTGGACGGTGCCACTCTCTCTATACAGCGTGCCCACAACAGTCTTGAGCCTGGTTATCTCAGCGTCGGCACAACGAAAGTCGAAGGTGCCAATATAAACCGAAGCCTGTTTGCGTACTTCGCAAATCCAGAAAAAGAACGTGCTCAATACAACAACAGCAATCCTGAAACTGGAAATGGGGATGATGGCTCGGTTGACAAAGAGCTGACGCTGCTCAAGTTGCAACGTGCGTCAGACAACAAGAACATTGGCGTTCTGACCTGGTTCCCAACGCACGGCACCTCGCTCATGGGAAACAACACACTGATTACTGGGGACAACAAGGGCGTCGCTTCTTACCTGTTTGAAAAGAGTGTCCGCGAGAGTGATGACGGAACAGCCGCAGATGGGTTTGTTGCCGGATTCTCACAGGCAAATGTCGGTGATACTAGCCCAAATGTACTGGGTGCTTGGTGCGAGGATGGCACTGGCCTGCCCTGCTCTTTCGAAAACAGTACTTGTGCCAACGGCAGAGCCCAGGAGTGCCACGGCCGGGGACCTCTTTTCCGCGAGGACGACACCGGCACGGCATCGTGCTTCGAGATTGGCCGCCGCCAATTTGCACCAGCAAAGGAACTGTATGAGAAGCTGATTCGCAAAGCACAACCCATTCAGGGATCTTTGGTCAAGTCGTTTCATACCTTTCACGATATGTCCAACTATGTGTTCACACTCTTCAATGGAACCGTGGTGCAGACGTGCCCAGCCGCGCTCGGATATTCTTTTGCTGCCGGAACATCTGACGGTCCAGGGGCCGTCAACTTCACTCAGCATGATTCAGGCCCATCCAATACATTGCCAGTGTGGCGGGTTGTTTCACACCTACTGAAAACGCCGTCAAATGAGCAGCGTGCTTGCCATGGAAGCAAACCAATTCTCCTCGACGTTGGCGAACTGTACAAGCCATATCTCTGGACGCCGAACGTCGTTGATGTTCAAGTTTTGCGAGTTGGCCAGCTTGTGATCATTGTCAGCCCTGGTGAAGCCAGCACAATGGCTGGGCGCCGTTGGAGAAAAGCCGTCTCGGATGCGTATGCGGACATATTTGAAGACGAGGGAGAACACGCCCCCGCTCCAGTCGTCGTGCTGGGAGGACCTGCCAACAGCTACACTCACTACATCACAACGGAAGAGGAGTACAGCATTCAGCGCTATGAAGGCGCGTCTACTCTGTACGGACCGCACACGCTTGAAGCATATATCAATGTGACGCTGTCCGTCTTGCCATATTTATCAGCATCTGCCGTCGAACCACCGCCGCACGATTCCATTACATACCCCCCAGACAACAGCAATCGGTCATTGTCTTTCATCACCGGAGTTGTATTTGATGCACCTCCACTATTCAAATCATTTGGCGACGTGTCGCATGATGTGAATCCTCACTACAACCGAGGAGCTTGGGTGAAAAGTACCTTCATTGGTGCCAATCCTCGCAACAACTTGCGCTTAGAGGGCACCTATGCGTCGGTTGAAAAGAGAGAAACGGGCGACACTGGAGAAGAGTTGTGGGTGACATCGAGGGACGACAGTGACTGGAGTCTGGTGTACCGTTGGCGGAGAACCAATGAGGTACTCGGGACTAGCGAAGTTGAAATTATCTGGGAGACGGAAGGCTGGGCGGAACCGGGAACGTACCGCATTCGCTATTACGGGGACAGTAAAGGACTGGACGGAAATGTGACACCATTTGAAGGTGTCACCGGTTCTTTTGTATTGGCATAACTCGCATCCGCTTCATTGTTTCCAAGTTTGCTTTCCTTGAATTCGAATGGTTAGAAAACCATATTATGAAATTGTTTGTGAGATAGATACTTGAGTGAGATCGAAGAGTCGTTGGGGCAGAAGTAGTATGATTACATACACATGACTAAGCAACAAATTAGCTTCCCAGCCCTTCCACGTGTATTGAAAATCAATGGATTCTGGCCTTACCAGACGCGACAAAACGACTGACGACGGAAACCTGACACAAGCGATACCGAAATAAGAACAACGAAAGTATATCATCAAATACGGCCATAAACATGGATCCATACTCGGCCGAAGGTGAATTGATCAGCATCCACAACCACTTCCACCAAGGCCAGTTCCAGGAAGTGGTGGACTACGATACGGCGTCGTTGTCCCCCGAGAACGCATTGGCAGCGCGCATTCTGCAGCTGCGTGCACGCATCGAGATTGGCGAGGTTGAGGATGTGCTAGGAGAAGTGAAGGGCGAGACGGACCCTGCGCTGCAGGCCGTTGCTGCCTTGGCGCAGCTCAAGCTGGGAAATACGGAGGCGGCCGTGGCTGCGGTGCAGAAGCTGGCATCAACTGCCGGCGACAATGCAGCCGTCCAGGTTATCGGTGGCACCGTTTTGCAGGCGGGTGGACAATCGGAAGAGGCGCTGGCGCTCCTGTCACAGCACGACAGCAATCGTGCGTGCCTACTTTTTGACTCTGCCTCTACGCAAGACAATGCTAATGCTCTCTTCTCTTCACAGTTGATGCCGTTGCACTCATAGTGCAAATCCACCTACAGCAGAACCGGAACGATTTAGCTTCGAAGGAGGTGGTGGCCGCCCGGCGCTGGGCGCAGGACTCGCTGCTGGTGAACCTGGCTGAGTCGTGGGTTGGCATCCGACTGGGGGGCGAGCGGTACCAGCAGGCTTTTTATGTGTTTGAGGAGTTGGCCCAGGCGCCGGCATCCTCGTCAGCACGCTCGCTGGCGGACCAGGCCGTGTCCGAGCTGCACCTGGGCCGCACCGAGGAGGCGCAGACAGCACTGGAGCAGGCCACTAAGGCGGACCCTCGCCTTGCCGATGCCCTTGCGAACCTGTTGGTTCTGAGCGTCCTCACTGGAAAGGACACGGCAGCGGCGACGTCGTAAGTGCTCTGCAAAAGAAATAGGACATGGCTGTGATGCTAACTGAACAGGAAACTGAAGAGCGTGGATGCTAAGCATGCTCTCCTCGTGGATCTGGAGGAAAGCAGCGCATTATTCGACAAAGCTGCAGCGAAGTACCAGGCCAAGGTTCAATGAGACAAAACAGCGCATGACGTTCTTGCTGCGACGAAGGCACACTGTGGAATGGGAAATGGAGGCAGCATACAAGTAGACTGTTAACGTTGTTTAATGCATAAACCATCGTCATGATATTGCAATGCACCTATCGAGTCTAGCGTCAGGGACCAACTAAAATAAGCAACAGCTGAGCCCCTCTATTGCTCAGCTCCCTTTCTCGATTCTTGGCCCAAACGCCGCCCGTTTGACAACACACACATGCTCGCCGTTTCCACGATCACTCGTTGTGGCTGCATCCGTGGCCCTATTTAGCCAGTACGCATCTGCTAGCGACATTTCCCCGAGAATACGCCTTACCTGATTTCTCTGCGCCTCGGCCTACGTCAGCAATCCGTTTTCACACGGCCACCCCCCGCCTAAACCCCGGAATCTGGCTGCCTGGTGGCTGAGAGCTTGCGACCAAGAGACTTGTGGCTCTGAGAGATTCTTGTTGGAGGATTCAGTCGCGTGTCTAGCGCTCCTCCTGCTTGCATTTACCTAATATCCTGCGTAAGAAGCATATGACGTTTTTTCCCGCTGATTCCGAGCTGACCACTTCGGAATGCAGAAGCCCCTCATCTCGACAATTCCCGCACGATTTTGGCTGCTCTGCATTCAGCAGCAGCGTAAATCTAACGGAAACGGCACAAGGATCCTCTCTCTACACCGCTAAAGAAGTCCGCCCGTGGAGCGGGGCCGATACCCCCTCTTCTCTCTCTCTCTCTTCTCTCTCTTCCATAAGGGCATTTGACTTCTTTTAGCTGCCTCCTCCCCGAGCTCCCACTAAGCACATATGCACACGGGGATATAAGCAGGCATATACCCCGTTTATTCTCTTGTTCTTTTCCTTGGTTGCTTTGGTTTCAATTTCGCCCACGCGATCGTCTTGTTTTTACTGCCTGTGCTCTGTCTACTTATTCTGTCAACTGTACTGGACCTGTAGACATGGTCCGGATCATTCCTAGCCGTCTGAAGCCGTCTTCGAGCGTTTCGGGGGCCAACTCTGCGGCGAACAGCCGCAGCTCTAGCCCTCTGCGAGGCAAGGGCGATGGGGCTAGTCCGGACGGCCCAAAGGACCCCGGACTCACCCTTAATGTGGTGATCATAAAGGTAGGGAGCTGGTGGAATCTGTCAGCGGCCGACTCAAGAGATTACTGACTTAGGTCAATTTAGGCACGGGATCTTGCTGCTAAAGACTGCGGTGGCACCTCCGATCCGGTACGTTTCCGCAGACCCGAATTCACAGAATAGGGCAGGGGTAGTAGATCGATGGACTGACAGAAATATACAGTACCTAGTGTTGACTCTCGGGGACGCCAAACACGTCACCCATTCGGTGGCCAAGACCCTCAACCCCGAGTGGAACGAGATCGCCCAGCTACCGATCAATGGCATCCCCAGCCTCGTACTCAACGTCTGCTGTTGGGACAAAGACCGCTTTGGCAAGGACTACCTAGGCGAGTTTGATCTTGCCCTCGAGGAAATCTTCGTCAACGACCAGACGGAACAGGATGCCCGCTGGTTTCCTCTGCGAAGCAAGCGGCCCGGCAAGAAGACAAGCATTGTGTCTGGCGAAGTGCTGCTCCAGTTCACACTGCTGGACACGGCCGACAAGGCAGCGCCAAACAAACAGACTATTGAAAAATTCAACGCCTTTGTGAAGACGGCATCGGAACTGGAGCTGCGCGGTTCCACGCCAGCATTGACGCCTCTCGCCTTGTCCAAAACCTTCGCGAAGCCCAGCAGTGGATCCGCCGGCCCGACGCCCTCGCTGAGTCGTCGAGCTACTGACAACGACGAGGATGACGAGGAAGACACCTACGATGACGACCTGGCGCTGGAGGACGAAGACTCGAACAAGCCTGAGGCAGTAGAGAAGCGAAAGCGGCGCCTGCGCATCAAGGGCCTCAAGCGCAAGCGCAGGAACAACCCGTACGAGTTCACCAACAGTGCAAACGATGTCCTTGGCATCATCTTTTTGGAGATCAAGAACATCAACGATCTACCGCCCGAGTCCAACTTTACCAAGACCAGTTTTGACATGGATCCCTTTGTCGTGGCGTCGCTGGGCCGAAAGACCTTCCGCAGCAAAATCATCCAGCACAACCTGAACCCGGTCTTCAATGAAAAGATGATCTTCCAGGTTCTGGGCCACGAGCAGTCCTATTCCATGCTGTTCACTGTCATCGATCGCGATAAGTACTCTGGAAACGATTTCATCGCGTCCACCTCGTTGCCGATCAAGGAGTTCATCGATCGAGCCCCCAAGGCCGACCCTGAGACCGGCTTATACGACCTGGGCGATCTGCCCGAGTACGTCCCGGTCTCTCAGCGAGGGCGATTTAAGCGTCTGGGCCTGTCGCGCTCGTCATCTGCTCAGAGCCTGCCCAGGATTGGCCGCTCCGGCCTGGGCAAGGCAGCGTCGGGCGCCTCGCCTGCCACCACCAGCGGAAACACGTCTGAAAGCCAAGCCCCTTCAATTACTGGTAGTGCTGTCGATTTGACTGCCGCCCAGGACAGCTCTGGCACTGCCACGTCTTCAACGTCTTCGAGGCCCATCCCGACCCCGTCCAACGCCAGCAGTGACGGCGCCCTATCTGCGACCCCACCGGCTCCCAAAATACTTGTTCCAGCAGAAGCAAGCGGTGCCAGCACGCCATCGGCTACTACCTCTGCGACGCCGTTTACCGAATTAAGCCCTGATGCAGAGGACCAAGACTTCAAGACGTTTACGCTGCCGCTGAAGATGAAGAACACGGACAAGTGGGAGGACAGGCACAACCCCCAGCTGTCCATCCGTGCCAAATATGTGCCGTATGCCGCCCTGCGCCAGCAATTCTGGCGGGCAATGCTGAAGCAGTACGACACGGATGAGAGCGGGAACATCAGCAAGGTGGAGCTGAGCACCATGCTTGACACCCTCGGATCGACCCTGCGTGACAGCACGATCGATGGATTCTTCAACCGGTTTTCCTCAAAGTCCAGCGCTATCACCGGCTTGCCGGACGAGGATGCATCTGATTTGACTCTGGATGAGGCTGTTATCTGTCTGGAGGATCAGCTGGGTGTGGAGTCCAAACCGCAGGCCTCGACCTCGACTCCTGCGCTCCTGTCCGTGCCTGGCCACACCACGCCGACGCCAGGAGCTGAGACAACACAGCCGGAATCCGCATCGCCAGCGCAGCCCGCATCTGCGGCATCCGACGTCGAGGGAGCAACGTTGTCAGACAATGGGGACGCTCTTGAACGGGACGACTTGTATGACCGTAGCGAGGAGCACGTGGTTGAGATACGGGAGTGTCCCATCTGCCACCAGCCGCGGCTCAACAAGCGCAAGGATGCGGACATCATCACGCACATTGCCACGTGTGCAAGCCAGGACTGGCGCCAGGTGAACAACCTTGTCATGGGCGGCTTTGTAACGGCAAGCCAGGCTCAGCGAAAGTGGTACTCCAAGGTTATCACCAAGATATCGTACGGCGGCTATCGCATTGGAGCCAATTCCGCCAACATCTTGGTCCAGGACCGCATCACGGGCCAGATCAACGAGGAGAAGATGAGCGTCTACGTGCGCCTGGGAATCCGCCTTCTCTACAAGGGCCTCCGATCCAACAGCATGGAGAAGAAGAGAAGTGAGTGCGAAAAGAAGGGGGAGAGGCTTCGGCTTGTGCATATTGCTGACCACGCGTTCTAGTTCGCAAGCTGCTCAAGGGACTTAGCATCAAGCAGGGCAAGAAATACGACGATCCGGCATCCAAGGCAGAGATTCAAAAGTTCATTGAGTTTCACCAGCTGGACATGTCCGAGGTTCTATTACCTGTGGAGGAGTTCAAGAACTTCAATGAGTTCTTCTACCGAGCGCTGAAGCCGGGCTCGCGTCCGTGCTCGGCACCAGACAATCCGCACATCATCGTCTCGCCGGCAGATTCGCGAAGCGTGGTGTTTGACCGCGTCGATGTGGCGACGAAGATCTGGATCAAGGGGCGCGAGTTCTCAATCGAGCGTCTTCTAGGCGAGGATTCACCTGAGGACGCGAGCCGGTACGAGAATGGATCTTTGGGCATCTTCCGGCTGGCGCCGCAGGACTATCACCGGTTCCATATTCCTGTGGACGGTGTGCTCGGCAAGCCGAGGCTGATTGCGGGTGAGTACTACACGGTC
This sequence comes from Harringtonia lauricola, assembly GCA_014183025.1. Taxonomy (NCBI): domain Eukaryota; kingdom Fungi; phylum Ascomycota; class Sordariomycetes; order Ophiostomatales; family Ophiostomataceae; genus Harringtonia; species Harringtonia lauricola. The sequence goes on from JACBXF010000035.1 coordinate 763,989, forward strand.
AACCCGATGGCGATCCGGTCAGCTCTAGACGTCTACGGCGAGAATGTGCGGGTGATTGTGCCAATCGACAGCGAAGTGCACGGCCGGGTGATTGTGGTGTGCGTGGGCGCGATGATGGTGGGAAGCACGGTCATCACGCGGCGGGAGGGCGAGCGTGTGAAGCGGGCAGAGGAGCTAGGCTACTTCAAATTCGGTGGCAGCACGATCGTGTTGCTCTTTGAGGAGGGCCGCATGCGGTTTGACGACGACCTCGTGGAGAACGCGAGTGGTGCGCTGGAAACCCTGGTAAGAAGCCCCCCCCC
>JACBXF010000035.1:764335-801481 GCA_014183025.1 Harringtonia lauricola
CCTTCCCACTCTCAAACCCCCCACGCACTCATTTTGTCTTATGCATTGGAAGCTAACGCGGGAATAGCTACGTGCAGGCACGTCGGTGGGGCACACGCCAAGCCAGCCGCAATGGAGGGCGGACATGAAGAAGGACGAGAAGGAGGTGACAGCGCAGGAGCGGCTAGAGGCGAAGCGGCGGATCCAAGGGAGCACGACGGAGGACGTGTCGCCGGACGACAGCGGGTAAAAGGTGCTAGAAAGACGCGTGATGAAATGAGAGTAGAGCGAGAATGGAAATTAAATGATAAGCTGTATGAGTATGGAAAAAAGTGGGAATGCCGATCAGTGGTGCCAAAGCACTCGTACTTGTTACTACTTTGTACAACTTATTGCCGCCACTACGGAATCAATAATGCCCGACGACATGCCACAACTTTCTCCTCCAGCCGCGATTCGATTCTGTTCGCCACACGGGAGCCCCATCTCCGTGCCCAACGGAGATGCCCGCTATAGGGCGGGCCTTCCTATTGCCTGGCCCCTTTGGCCTGCTTGGCTTGGGAACGAGTAGCGCGGGCCGAACTCGGTGAACGATAAACCCCCCCTGTGCGCGAAAAAAGCGGCGCACCGTGGAAGGCTCGTATCGAAAAGGGGCGTTGAGCAGACCAGCGCGGCCCCGAACATGCGTCGTGCGCATAGAAAAGAGAAGGTGGTGGGGGAAAATGGAAGAAGCCTCCCCCGACTGAAGAAAAGGCCCAGCTGGACAATGGCGCGTGCCCCCCCTCCTGCCACCACACGACAACGGCCGGCGGCCTGGCTTGCTGTGCAGGGGCTTGTCTCGGAATATGCATGTGGATGTTGGTTTTTGGAGTGTTGTCTTGTACATGCTGTGAAGCGAAAATGCCACGTCGAGAGGCGCGCTGTCACTACTCGCCCGAGTCGGAGCCGCGGTCGCTCTCCATGGACCGCTTCTGGGTGGACGTAGGCAGCGGCGGGCGGTGAAGGTACGTGGGCTTGTAGTTGGGGAGGGCGCTGGGAGAGATCGGGTAGTAGAAGGCGTTGCCAGCCGTTGTGCTGGCGCTGGCGCTGCTGCTGGCCTCTGGCCGCTGCTGCTTCTCAGGCTGCGCGTCTTGGGCGTAGTGAGACTGGCGCCAAGAGGCGTAGATCTGCTTGCACAGATGTGCCGACATGGTGTAGGTAGGCGACATGGTGGAGAGTGATTGTGAGAGGGATTGTGAGATCGGTCAACGAGGAGGCGTCGTTCAAGCTTGGGGTCAAGGAAAGTCGAGGAAAGTCGAGGATCAGCTAAAGAACCATAGCTAGACAAGGCAGGAGGAGGCAGCAGACAGCCCTGGTTATATTGACCCCTCAGCTTGGATGGTCCCCCCTCCCTCCCTGCGCGGAGGAGCCCTCTGTGAGCGCACCACCACCCCCAGCAGATTGCTCGTCATCCGCTGATTGCGTCGCCATTGGGCCATTTGTTGTTTTTCCACCGTCGAACAGGCCACTTTAGGAAGCCCCACTTCCCGTATCCGGTCTGCCCACCAAATAGCAGCCAAATAGCAGCCAAGTAGCGGCCTGGTGGTGGAGGCCTGGTGAGGAGCTGGTGGGGACGTGGCACGACGTCGCACCGCCACAGCAGGGAAGTGGCATGATCGCAGGCTAACAGGTGGTGGGGGCCCACCAATGGCAGCACCAGCAATGGCACCTGCCGATATCACCCATCCCGCGCACGTTGCAATGGCAACAGGGGAAAAGGTAATGACCTGTGGCTGAACGGCATTTCCCGCTACCTACCTTTCTGGGGGCGCAAAAAAAGATGTAATCTTGCGACTTCCATTGGCCGGAGGGGAGCGTTTGGAGGGTTTGGCAGTGTGCTTTGCCGGGCTGACCGTCTTTTTCGGTGATCCCTGAAAGGAGGGGAGGAGCTCCGCCGATCGCTGGCCCTTTTTATGCGGCGGCTCCTCCTCCTCCGGGCTGTGCTGCCCGACGTCAGCGGGCTTGCGCTTGCTCGCTGGGCTCCCTGTCTCTTTCAAAGCCTCGTTTGCCTTGTCCCTCTGTCCCGAGAAGAAGTTGGCAATGTTGGCCCTGTTCGCGCTGCTGGCCACTGGCACGATGAAGCTCGGCGAGCTGTGGCCCACCTTGTTGACCTCCTTACTCACCGCATCAATGTCGAGAACAGGTCCATCGTCTGGCCACGGCCGTAGCAGCGCCTGCAGCGTGCCAGACCACTCCGACAGCGACGGCTCGAGCCAGGTCCGAAGCGCGGCCGAGTTGAGGTCGAACATGACCGGCATGCGGTCGTGCAGGAACCGCATCTGCTTGTTGGCATCTGTCGTGACGATGGTGTACGTGTACGTGTATGATTTGGCCTTGGGCTCATCGTCGCCGCCATCATCAAACGACGCGCAGTCCCACAGCCCGGCCAGCAGCAGCGGCTTGCCGTCGCGCCGCCGGGTGTAGTACGGCACGCGTTCCTTGGGCCCGGCCTTGAGCCATTCGTAGAACCCCTGAGCCACCACTACGCACCGCTTGCGCCCGCGCATCGACGCCCACATGCCGCCCTTGGCCAGCGAGTCGCTGCGGCAGTTGATGGTCTTGAGCATCGCCCCGTAGTCGGGGCGTTGCTTCGTCCACGACGGAATCAATCCCCATTTCATCGTTTGCAGTTTGTAATGCAGGGGGTGCTGCATGCCGTCTGGGGGCTCCGCTGCGTCGTCAGTCTCCTGCGCGGCCTTCCCCTTGCGCTTCCGGAGGGCCGTGCCTCGACAGACAATGCCTTGGTAGCCCGGCGCAACGTTGTAGCTCGGCCGGAACGGGGGCTCTTTCTGCGAGTTGCTGGCCTCGACGTCATCGCCACTACCTCCTCCATCTCCCCTTTCATGCTCGTGTTCACCGTCGCTGGGATACTCGTCAATCACCATGCCATTCTCTTCCAGCACTCGGCAGATCTGGCCGCAACGCTACCTTTCCGTCAGTGATCCAGAATGGCGACAGACCGATCGCAGAAACTCACCATCGCCAACACGTATCGGCCGCACATGGTGGATACTCCAAGGTCAGCCCTGCCAACGGCGATTTTGCGATTGCCTCGCGGATCAGGGCAATATCATCAGGAATATCCGGTACAATCAGTTCAACTCATGGAAAACCACGAGGAGAAATACAAAGCATTTCTCACCCGATCACGCGGGGTTCATGCCTGAGGCATCAGCTGATTAGTGCTCTACTAGCATAAGGTTTGGAAAACATTACAAGCTTCCTATACACTGATGAATGTACAAGTACTGTAGTTTATAATAAATGGATGAAATGACATTAAGCCATCTTTTCTTATACCAAAGTACCAATGAATTTGGTAGATTGGGTGACCCTAAGTTCCACTCAAGGCCTTCTACTTTGCCGGCAACAACTCTACGACCATGAACATGACCACCTTTCTGTGGTTTCTGTGCAAGCATCCTGCAAGTGAGCGTCGCCTCTCCTCCCTCTCCTCTCTCGCCGATTACCAGCTCGTCCACATACGCCACACTGCGCAACGAGGTGCTGGCGCGGGCCGACGCCAGCGAGGACATTTGCCGTTGGCCCGTACCTGTGGCGTCATTCTGTGTCTGTTCTGGGCCATCCCCATCCGCCTGCCGCGCATCGTTCCCACCGGTGGCTGGCCGTAAAGCGACTACGTCTTTCCTGCCGGCACATCGGTCGGCGTGACCGCATTCCAGCTGCACCAGCACGAGCGTGTGTTCCCTCAAGTCTACGCCTTACAGCCCGAGCGCTGACAGCAGCCGACCGAGGAGATGCTCACCCATTTTTTCGTTATTGGTAAAGGTGACCCCGCCATCGATTAGAACCATGGCACAACCGAGTTCATGATGGCAACGGCCCACGTGGCCCCATGGCAATGCCCTCCCTGGCGGCAAGGTCGTGGGCGGCCAAATTGAAGTCTACGAGTGGTTCAACTCGCGGGTCAAGAATGACGGGAAGATCCATCTGCAGTTTTCGTAGGCTGGTAGACTGCTAGATTGGACTGTCGAGGGGGTTCTGGGTCGGGTTAGATATGATGATGGTACCGAAATTGAATTGGACTGCTGCCATGATGCTTCTATCCGTGCTGTAGCCGTACAATCGTCACTTGCGTGATCTTGTCTCGAGGTTGTAGATCTAATGACTAACATTTTAATGCTGATCCCGTCACTGAGGAGTGGATCATGGTCCCATAACGCCGACATCGCTAAGGTACGAGGCGGCATCGTACACTGCGACTTTGCATCATCACATCTCAAAAACGCTCATCTGCGTACATGCAAAAATGGCTCCAAAGCCTCCTCCACCGGCGTACGACCCCATCCCCATTGACAAGGATCTCTACCAGAGAATTGCCCAAACGGCAGACGCTCCTGGCCAACGCAAGGCTATCGAGTCTTTCGTTCTGCCCATACGCAGTGGCGAGGCTTGGGTTGTCAAGGCCGGCCAAGTGTGTCGTATCTCCACCCCTGAGGGCCCACAGGTTGGCGATTTCAACGTCTGGAACCTGCACAACCCGCGCGAGAGATTCTGGGCTGCTCGAACACGCCAGCTGCAGCAGAGTCATGTGAAGCTGTTCGACCGGCTGTGGAGCTGTCTTCCATACCTACGCCCCCTCGTCACCGTTACCGCGGTAAGCCTATACGTCTCCTAGCTTATTTCTGGTTGCTGAAATCGGTAGGACTCGCTCAGCAGCTACGGAGTCGACAGTGTGGGTGGCCGTGTGCATGATCTTCTGGGGACGCGATGCGACCCTTACGTGAACAAAATGATCAGCGGTACTTCGTTTGATTTCCAGTGCCATTCGAACCTTACACGGGCCATTCTACCCTATGGGCTCAACGAATCAGATGTGCATGACGTTCTGAATGTATTTCAAGCCACGGGCCTCGACAATGAAGGCCGCTATTTCATGTCTGTGGTCCCGAAGAATCCGTAGTACGTTCACAAAGCACGGCTGACTTGAACAGGGAACCATGCCCGGCTAAGCCAGGCGACTACTGGGAATTCTTCGCCGAGATCGACGTCTTGTGCGCGCTCTCCACTTGTCCCGGTGGTGATCTGACCGCTTGGGGTTGGGGTGAGGGTTCCAAGGCCTCTGGCACGGACATGGTGGATTGCTGTCGCCCACTGGCCGTGCAAGTCTACGATCTGAGAGACAGAGAGTCTGTCCTGAAGAACTGGAAGAGTCCCGAGCCACCTGCCTACAAGGGCTTCCACGGTCTAGTCCACCCAAAGGCGGCTTAACGTCTACAACTCCAATCGAATAAATATATTCACAATCAGCATGTCTTCACGTCTATGGACACACTCTTACTAACAGGATCTATTCATCATGCGATGTGAAGTCTGCGCATGCGCAGATCACTCTATTCTCACATGCCGATAGATGGGGTTTCGAACCAATTCTATAACTGTTCACGCACCGTGTCCTCGTAGTCGTCAGTCCCCTTCATCATACCATCAAGACCCAGGTTCTCGGTGCCAATGTGGACACATTTGGTGTTATACGCCAGCTCCCATACTGATGTGCCGACAGGAAAAGCTGTAAGCGAGATGTAATCGACGAAGAATCATTTCTTGGAGAATTGGAGGATAGTATCAAAGCCGAGGAATACTATGGCTATGGCTGCACAAGTCTCGCCGATGTATGCCGCTGTTACGTGCTTTACTGAGTAGAGGGTAACCAGTACGACGTCTTACCCGTCACCGGGCTACTGTCTACGAAATAGAAGCAATAGCTGAGTTGGTGCATATTGTAAGAGATGGCCCGTCAACCGCTGAAGCGGTCGATGGGCTCCCTGTTTATATTCGCCATTTACAAGAGTGGAATCCCCGTTAACCGGGGTCCTACCAGCCGCATACGGCTGGAAGATGGTCTTGCAAGGAAGCGTGTCGCGGGAGATACCCTGCCTCTTCAGGTTGTAATAGAGGTGCACGTACCTTATGTTGACATAGAGATAGTTGAATTGCTGTCTCGGAAAATGCTTTATTCTTTCGCCCTGGGTCTCGGTGCCGAAGAAACATGCTTTGGCAAGTACGTTACGGCGCCATTCGTGTCCATCATTCTTACTTGCTCGCCCATCTCAGTGCCGAGGACCTCAACAGCCCTGGTGCTCATATCTACCACACATTCCCAAAGCCTGACACGTAAAAATTATCTTCCCATTCTAAGAACTGCGATAGAATATCCCAGACTGTTAGTTTTCTGGAATACGTGGCCAAAGCAATATAACGTATCCAAATATTGAGAGCTGGCTTTTGACAGGCCGCTCGACCAACACAACATACACAACCGGCCATTTTACTTATCGTGAAGGAGTCACGCATCCTAAGGCGCGTGACTCCATTTTGTTCGCTAACGTTCAGGAGTTCTGTTGCCTTGGAGGGAGAGAAATAAAGTTGCCCGGCTGGACAACTTGCTGGACAGCTTCGGAGGTTTTGGTAATACTCTTGAATTATGATGGTGAAAGGCCCGTGGTTCTCTTCTCCACTACATCGTATAGAATTTCTGTAGTTGTACTGGGGCGGGAAAATGTTCTTTTGTCTGTAGGGACGTAGAGTTGTCTGATTAGACCATTTATCCTTCAGACAAAAATGATTCCTAGTACAAATAGGTGTTGGACGCCTACGCATTTCATATCTTCTCATCTTGCCCAGCGATTCGTCACCTCAAAAGTCGGTCTTTTGGACGACTGGGCGTGAAGCAGGCAGTATAACTGAAAAGCTAGAGCTTCTTTACACATTATCACTAAGGGACCAACACTGCTCTTCTACAAGTATTGTACCCAGATATTGAGAAAGAAACTGTAAGCACCGCAAAATCAACCTGGCACCGAAAAGTCTTGTTCCGCGCATGCTGATATACGAGTAATACTCCAAAAGAATCGCCATTGACTATCGTTCCGGTCACAGGACTAATTAACAAACCGAAGAAATCGCATGTCTTCATCCCTTTTTGTTTTACCGTGAGAACTCCTTTAGGCACCATTTCCATTGTACGACACCAGATTAGGGCTGCCCGAAAGAGTCCCAGTCACCTTATTAGAGGTACCCAGTGCCTTGATGCGATTGGTAACAGCAGCAGGGGTGCTGAGACCTTCCAAAGCCTGGAGATACACAACCAGGCCCGCGACATGCGGCGTAGCCATCGATGTTCCACTGAGGCTAGCTGTGGCGGTATTGGACCCGATGTATGACGAGAGAACACTGACACCAGGTGCAAAGATGTCCACTCCAGCTCCGTAGTTTGTGAACGACGCCGGCCTCCAGGATGAATCAATCGCGGAGACAGTCAGAGCGTTAGGGGCGTTGGCCGGGGACTGGGATGAGACGGGCAGTGGATTGCCGGAATCGTCGCCATTGCCGGCAGCCACGACGGCGAGGACGCCCTGGTTATAAGCTGCTTGAATAGCAGAGGTCCAGGCTGTCGAGGCGGGACCGCCGAGGGACAGGTTGAGAACGGAGACTCCAGTGCGGCCTTTGGACACGATATCGTTGACGGCCCAGTTAAAGCCGTCGAGGATGATGGAGGTGGTGGAGCTCCGGCCTAGGAAGACCTTGACGGAGATCAGGTTGGTCTTGGTTGGGCAGGTCAGTATATACTATTGCGAGCGTTTTCTGTTTTTTTAACGAGCGAGAAAGGCAACATACTTGTTTCGCCACGCCATAAGTAGAGCCGCCGATTGTCCCGGCAACATGGGTGCCGTGTCCGAGAGTGTCTGTATGGGCACCGCCAGCCGCATTGTAGCCAAGAGAAGCTCGTCCACCGAATTGCTGATGCGTGGTCAAGATCCCACTGTCGATGACGTAGGCGTACGTGCCCGCGCCAGCAGAGGTGTCGTAAATGTAGCTGGTAGACCCGGAGGTGCGGTGAGAGATGGTTCCCAGGCCCCAAGTGGAACCCGACTGGGTGGTCACCGCCCGCTTCTCCTCGGTATCGTACAGATACATGACATAGTCGGGCTCAACCGTAGCAACCTGCCATTTATGGATTAGCCAAATTAATCTTAATAACAAATATCAGATTTCTTACGTCGGGATTAGCTTTGATTTCCTCAATCGTGGCCTCGTCGAACTCGCCAGCATAAGCGCTCCAGGTGCTGATATTGTACGTCTTCTCGATGCCCGCAGTGCTCCGACTTCCGAGAGAGCGACGGTGCAGGTTGGTGACCCAGGTTAAATGGGAATCCGTATCGGTGGCCACATCATCTTTGAGGGTGACAATGTACTTGCCGGGAACCGCCTCTGGTTCACGCCTCTGGATAGCTGTGGGAGCTGCAAGAGCTGCTGGGAGCAGAGCTCCAAAGTATAAAGCAAGGCGACGAAGGCTGGCCATTGCAATTGCAATAAAATGAAGACGAATGAGGGAACTCTGTGAGAATTTTGCAGTGTCTGCAGAGGATGCAGGACGAAGATATCGTGGACGGGGATGCCCTCTTTATAGATGGCAGATGTCATCAAATGACACTGTGAATCATCTGGCATCATCTGGCATCAAGGTCGTGCTTGATGCCTTGATCTGTGGACTGCCAAGCCCTCGCTTCAGTCTGTAGTTGCCGCTTTTGCAGAAGTCTAGAGGATATCGGGGCAAGACATCATGGCATACGATATCTTCAGTTGAAATGGCGCAAGGCCAAGCCCTCGCGAGGTCACAAAAAGTGCCACCTTCCTAAAGACGGCTCTTGAGTTATTCTTTGGCTTGTGATCATGGATACACAGATGGCAAGCCAATCACTTACTCCATCCTCGTATTTTACGCCAGCAAAGAAATCATCGTATATAATTCTCGTAGACCATGTTACAAAGACCGTGCATGATTTCTTGGCGCAAAGAAAGCACGATACTAAACCGAGGTCAAGATGGGGAGATCAATGTCAAAGTTTGTTGCATTATTTTGCCATTGTCCTTGGCATGGCGAAGACGTTATCAATGAGTTATCACCTTCTCCTTTAGTCAACAAGCCCGAAGCAGGGCTGTAACGCGCAACAGCCCCCGCCGTACAAGTCGAAATAAGGGAATCGAACACATTGCTACGGTTAGTAAAAATATTACTAATTATTAAGAATACAGCACCAGTACTCCGTAGCCATGTATGCAATGATGCTCGCTTCTGGGGCCCTGACGATTGTTTATGAGGCCTGTGTCGTAGATAAGGCTAGACCGAATATGGCAATACTTAAAAACAGCCAAGGTTTTCCAGAGATCCAGTCATGACGCAATCTGGTCGAACCCTCCGAATGACAACAATGGGCCACGCAGTAGGCAGCTTAAATGCAATACGCTTATTTGCAATAATATCACCCCCCCCCCCACCAGTCTCTAGCGAACACAGTTTAGAGTCGGCACTACGAGCATTTCAGCTGCTTAGCCCACAGCTCGTAGCCCTTACACATCAAACCATCAACAAGAGATGAGAGACACAAGTTTAATAATGTCGACGTAGTTGTATTACTTTTTTATGTTTTTAATGCTTATGCTCTCGTGTGTTTTTATTAATAAGACCTCTTCCCGCCTTAAATATGCTACCTCCTCTCCCTTAAGTTATATGTTTTCTAAACTTCTGCCGAGTGCTGAATTCGTTAACTGTCCCGGACCGCCGTGCCAGGACTACCACTGCCTGCCTTGCCACCCACCCTGCAGCTGGCCCTGTCAATTAACGTCCCTAGATTACCGCCACCGTATACCGCTATCACAGATATTTCCCTGAGCCGCATCTGTCTCCTGGACGCCGTCTTTGTCTACAACCCACCACCTGCCTGAACTCATGCAGAAGCCTAGCTTAGATAAATACACTCTCATGCTTCCCGGTCTCGTCCCTATCTACCTGCCGACCCGCCAGCCGTGACACTTGGACATTTAAAAGTAACCAGACGCAAGGCCGTAAAGACAAGTACTAAGGATAAAGAACCGCTCTGTTCTGAATAGGTTGTTCGTGTACAGGCTAGCTGTAAAAGGAGCAAAGCCGAACCTGTTAAATGTTATGTGTGGGCGATAGCAACAATGCAGTTGAAGAGGGCTGCTTACGTTCCGCAAACCAGGGCGCCTTTAATATCGACGTAATAAACCAGAACACCGGACAGGTAGCACGATAAGATCATTCAGCAGAATAAGATGGCATTCGACGAGTTCACCAGATGCAGCGAGGCGGCACCACCTGCACCCAGCGAGCTTATCGCACCCCATCGCATCCCAAATGCCCGGGGTAGAGAAGTTTAAAAAACTAAGGACCGTTATGCTGTCAGCTGGGACATGAATTAAAATGAAACCGAAAACAATAATACAAAATTTAACGAACCCACCCCCCCAGAATAAGCAATACTTACTACGTGGCGTGGGTTCAGCCGATGTGATGTGAGGGGCTCACCCACGATGACTACTGCTCGAGGGGGCCTGAAGGAGATAACATTGATCGTACAGAACGAGAGGAAGAAGCTAGGTACATGGGGGAGTTCTTCGTCCTTATGTAGGCGTGAGTGTCTGGCGGTGAGGGCCCGACGAGTGCTTCTGTCGATCCCGCTCTGGGCCCGGAGAGTTGCCGGTGATTAGTCAGACCGCCGTTGTGTGTGTCCCCTACAATGTTCTTGCCTTAAGGCTCAGGCTTTGCCTGAGCCCTTCACATGTGACACCCTATTCGATTTCGTCTGATTCGCTCATGACGTTTATGTTTATTTCTTTTTGGAATAAGATTTAACGATATGGCTGCATCCAGTTCTATGGGATTGACTGCGGATACTCATATTTAACAGAGAACTAATGCCAGGAAGACTGCTTCTTAGGAAAACTGTCCGCTTCATCCGAAAACGACACCTATAATAACAAGGACTAATCGGATTGTGGTGTCACATTTGCTTTCCTAGCAAGATGAAAGACCCATCGCAATGTAGATACATGTCGTTCCCGGCCGTAGTCGGAGTAGGCGCACATGGTTAATCTAGGCCCTCGTCTGCTTAGGACAGAATCAGCCAACTAGATTTCGTTAAGGTATGGACAGACAGCCTTGATAAACCCACCACCTGTCATCTTTCATAATTTAAACTCCCGGAAATTGGTACTTGCTATTTAGTTCGTTTCATATTGGATGTTTAGATATTGCGCCAAATTAGGCTGCAGGTTGTCATCGTGAGATTCCTACAGATGTAGTCATAGTGGGGATGCGTTTGTTTAATAAGCAAACAACTATGTATTTTCTTTCTTTCTTCCTTAAACTACAGTGCCACCTCTTAATTACGCAATGATCTAAGCATTTCTTGCTCTTGCTTTCCCGTTCACTAAATCATATTTGAGCAAGTAGTTATGTCAAGTCCGCCTTTACTCTCCATGCTCTGGAAAGCAGAACTGTATTCTTGAGAAAACGGTGACATGCAGCCTGCCGAAAGCGTACCATCCACAATCGTGTCGAAAATTTGAAAATACAGCGCTTTGCTGCTGAGAAAGTGGCGATTGCCTTCAACGAAACAGTCGACGGATTTGTAGACAGCTTCAAACTGACGATTGTTCGTGGGTTTCACCCAGTTCCACGCGTTGTTGTCGACACCCAGCACGGACACTGTGCCAATATCGATGCCGCCTTCGTCAAAGTAAAAAATTTCCCGCCGTCATTCGCTCCTTGCTGCCAGAGGCAGTGCCACTGCCGAAGCCAAACTTGAAAGTATGCGTGATATTATCCTTGTCATTTCTCATGTATGCAAAATGACAGTCCTGGCCGTGGCTTCGATATCAAAGACGTCAAACAAAGCATAGGGCCTAGAATCTCGTGTCCGGTCCAAGAGCGGCCCGTCCCAAGTTCCAAGGTGGCGCACCTCGGCCTGCAGTGCGTCTGTCAGATCCTGCGTCCTGTGTTTTGATCGTCAGTGATCAGGGCCTTTGAGGACTAGCAGGCAAGAGAGAATGGGGAAATGGCAAGAAATGAGCATGCAATCGACTTACATTTGGACAAGCCACTCGTCCCGCTTTCTATTGATCGTTGGGACGGTGATCCCATTGTCGCCAAAGTGTCTCGCTAGCCGGGCCCGTGCAAGGTAAAGATGAATCGCAAAGCCTGTGAGGATGATCGCTTCCCCGATGGCACCAGCTGCACACTGGACGCCACTACTAGTTTCTTCTTTAAATTGGCGACATGACTCCACAAGGCCGTACCATGTCACAATTCCAATAGGTACTTTAGCGAATGCCAATGCCATGAGGATGTTTTTGAAATAGCCAATGTCCTGACGGGAAGTGATCGCAACGTCCCTCTGTCTCTAGACACTTTACCCAAATTTGTTGAAGCCAGTTTCGGGCTCATGTTAGGGGCACTTTGAATGCTTCTCAACAAGGAGATGGAAGAGCGTTTGACCAACTTATGCTAGGCCACCCCTCCGGAAGGTCAGGCAGATGGCCAATGTACTGGAAACCGGAACGTTTCTCAGATTTGGCCATTTGGCCATTTGGCTGGTCACGATTCAGTACTGATCTCAAAGAGTCCAAGCTCAAGGACCGTGGTTGGCCAGGCCTGGCAACCAGAGCCAATGCCGGGATCATGGCAGAGCTGAGGATGATAAAGTGTGAGACTTTCATATTGAAATGCGAGGTCAGTATACGAGTGAGTAGTTGGAAGGCATGGATGGGCTTAAGTAAATGAATCAAACAGACAAATGGAAACAATAATATTTGTACTGATTCTCCTCGATTCCTACGAATGCATCTCCTACCAGAGGTTTCATAAGCAAATGCAGCCAAAATATCTTTAGCAAGATGCAAGCACAGTTGCCACCCCCAATGACGCACTTCGCACAATTCGCAGGATATCAAGAAGCACCTAATATCTTAATATAGCAACTCTCGGTAACGCAAAGCCAATACGACCACTGCGCCGAATATTTGAAACAGCTTTATTCCTCCGAACACCCTGAAGACATCCATCATCCTCTGTTCTGAAAGTAACGACCCCCAATACGAACCGGTATCCATACCTATAAAGAAACCCCGCTGGGAGTTCTCTTCCTGGAGTCGAATGTCTGCGTGCAGCTCCTAAAAATAGCGATGGCCAATTATCGAAATGCTTTGGCAAGCTGTCGAGGCAGGGGTGCACGGACCAAGTATGGCAACAGGGAAACCACCAGTTTACGAGTAGCCATCCCACTCCTCAAGAAACTCACACGGTCTGAATACATACAAAATATCCACAAATTATTGCAACAGAAGCCACATTTGCCTACAGAATATATGACCCCAGCACCGTCCATAATTTCGTACAACCAACCACATGCAATCCTTTCCTCAATTCATTCCTTGCTCTGGAACTCAAATAGAAACCGCTGAGGCTCACAAATGGCGTCTTCTCCCCAGGACGGCACAATTGACAATCGTGGCAATATTACAATGTCCTGTCGCCTGGTGTTTGCGAACACTTCTGACAACTGTAGCAAACATTGTTTCGCAGGAGGATATTGAAGGTTGTGTTCACCTCCTGTTGTTGGCCGTACAGCACTAGCATTGACTGCGACTGGATAGTTGTGATAAAGGCAATCCGTTCAGCCGTCGTGTCCCTTCGGGTATGCTCTGCCTTTGTCGCGTGGAAAGGCTATGATGCATACCAAGGTTATGAAAGCTGGACTGGTCTAAGTGGGAAAAGCAGATTGTTTCTCGTTTCAGGAATGATCTTCCCTGTTATGGCAGTTGCCTTTACAATATGGTCTGAATATACCATTTACCAGTATAGGCAAAAGAAACGACAGGCAAAGCTCAGATAGGAGAAGCTGTGGATTTTTTTCATGGGATACGTCACTATTTTTTTCTTTCACGAGTCAAGTCTGGTCTTTCTATTGCCTTTTTTTCTTTTCTATCTGTTTGTTCATTAGTTTTCTTTTTCATTTGTTAATTCGGGTCCGCAGAGTTTCCGCACAGTTGTCAGTCAGCTGGCTTACATGACAATATTTCTTAAGGCTTAGGCAGCTCTTGAGCCCTTAACAATCTTTTGACAAACACTCGACGACAAGAAAGAACCGTGCTTTGGTTAAGAAACGTGCTTTCCCGCCATCATCTAACAACAATCTTCAAAATAAGCACGAATGTAAATATCCGACAGGCAAGTGCCACTTTCACATCTTATCAAGAGTCGGAAACCCACTTTCCCAATTTAGGACAAGCTTCTATATGTAGGGTCTTTTGCCAAGACGAATGCAAACGCCCACTCCGGTGGGCACAACCTATCCATACACAAGGCCTGCTGTATCGGCCAGACTAAGCTGGCTTAACCATCAAAAGAAACGGGAAGGGTTTCCCGTGCCTGGTGGAAGCACCTGTGGTCGAGCCTGTGTCAGCCAACCCGACTAATAATATCTTCGTCGCTGACGACCACGGTCACTGGCCAGTCTCACAAGGGAGACGTTTAATTTCCCAGTATGTGCTCACTCTCCTAACTACGCCCACAACCCTCCATGTTCTGAAGTATGCAGCCACCGTAGACAGTGCAGCAAGCACTTCTACAAGGTCTGGACAGTAGGGCTCAAGTCGGTTCCAAAATACTACTACCAGATTCCTACTGTCAACGACACCACGGAATCGGATATTCTAAGCTTCATGACAGCACGTGCTGCTAGCCGCAATAAGCCCTTCTCTGTAACTATTCTGAATAAAAAAAAGCTATACCTACGCTCAGAAGACTTTCCAGAATCCCAGTCAGGTCGTCAGCGACGGTCCACATTTTTTTTTCTTTTTTTTTTTCGGCACAGTGGCAACTTCAGCTATATATTATATGAACAACTAGCACTCTAGTATTCCGTCCTGCACCGATAACTAGCCTGTCTACGACGACGGCACCTTCGGGTAACTACCCAAAATAATACAGCACGCCCCTTCTGGCAGGCGAGAAGCCTAACCAAGGTGGCCCCAGCAGCGAAGACATAAGCGTGATGTACGAGGCAAACCAGGACCTGTGTCGGGAGGGCCTTCCCAGCCTATTAAAATATTTGGTAAAACAGATGAGTAGTGATAATACAAGACTTTGTGGAACTTACAGCCACTTCCTTGAGCTTGCTCTAAAAACACCGGATTAGATAAAGTGTATAATTTTGGGGGTGGAGGGGAGGGGGGGATGGCGATCGCCTAGCTTACATCCACCACTTCTCGGGCACCATCTAGCTTCTGGACAAAAATATGTAACCAAATTCGCACTGGTGTAGCATTCATTTGGGGTTTCTTGCCGCATTTCTAAGGAAAAACTAGCCATTAGAATAAAATGTGGTGGTGATACGGACAATCTAGGAGTGATCTTTAGGATTGCCAAGGTTTGCCCGAAGAACCTCGAAGTTTGGGGAACAGCCTCTATTTCTCTCCTTCGGACAAAAAGGATCTAAAGTACAAGTAGTGTTATACACCAAAACACTCAATAGCCATGTATATCTCGAAATAGCCATGCACATCCAGAGACTCGCCAAGATTGTTCATTGCTGAACACATAAACACGCCTTAGTCTTGCTACGCTTAAAACCGAATCAAAAGTCGGGCTACTGGTTGACGTGCCGCCCAGACGTGATTGCCATAATCCGTTGTCGGAACGAAACGGGGGTTCTAACATTGACATTACTTCAGGACGGTATTCGACTACCTGTTTCCAAGTGTCTTCCCGTACATATACCATGGAAATTGCTTGGTATTGATTGCCTTTTTTACTCTTTTGTACCAGTGGGATGTTGAGAGAGCTTGAATGCTTCTACGACAAATAAGAACGAGTTGTTGAGGCTACTGGTATGGTGACGCCTCACTCTTTTTGTTTTTAAGCCATATAGAAAACGCGTCCGCAAACGGTGCCTCTGTAGTAAAGAGCTGGAGAAACCCATAGCGGTTAGGACTGCGTTGTACGGTGGTGGATAGTGAGTGCTTGACAACAGAATTATCCACCAAGCTTACCGTATGCCCCACCATTTTTGACCCAATTGAGCTGAATTCATTGCAGCTGTGGAATCTCAGGAGTACTCCATCATTTGGGCTGGCTGTGATGAATTCCGAGGTCTTCGCATGCTACTTGCTGTATTCACGTATTACCTCACGGGCCTACGGAGTGCCAAGTACGCCCGATACATTCGGCGTTGTCGGTTGGAATAGGAAATGACGGCATAACGTATCCAAATGGACCAATGGCATCACTTGCTATTGTGACTAATCGCCTGTGTTTCCGTCCCCCACGGTATATTTATTAAGCCCCTCAATTCTCGCCTCGGGTGGCCTCATTAGACCAAACCAAAACCCCTCACAACACGAAAAAAAAAATCCGCATTGACCGCTCATCATGGGTATCCTCGACGATCTGAAGCTTAAGCCGGGCGTCATCTATGGCGATGATGTCCTCAAGCTGTTCCAGTATGCGCAGAAGCACACGTTCGCCATCCCCGCAATCAACGTAACATCGTCGTCGACGGCGGCGGCAGCTCTTGAGGCGGCCCGCGACGCGAAGTCTCCGATCATCCTGCAGACTTCCAATGGAGGCGCGGCATTCTTTGCTGGTAAAGGTGTTACCAACAGCAAGGAAAAGCAAGAGGCGTCAGTGGCAGGCGCTGTGGCTGCGGCTCACTACATCCGCTCCATTGCTCCCACCTACGGGATCCCGGTTGTTCTGCATACCGACCACTGGTACGTTCTGCTCGTCTCGCTCTCTCGTGCATGTCTTCGCATTTTAACTTGTCAGCGCAAAGAAGCTTCTACCCTGGTTCGATGGCATGCTCGATGCCGACGAGGCCTTTTTCAAGCAGCACGGCCATCCGCTCTTCAGCAGCCACATGCTCGATCTTTCGGAGGAACCGCTCCAGGATAACATTGACATCACGGCCAAGTACTTCAAGCGCGTGGCACCGTGGAAGCAGTGGCTGGAGATGGAGGTCGGCCTAACCGGCGGCGAGGAGGATGGCGTTAACAATGAAGATGTCGACAATGCTGCGCTGTACACGCAGCCAGAGGATGTGTGGGAGATCCAGAAGACGCTGAGCGCCATCGCCCCCTACTTCAGCATTGCAGCTGCATTCGGCAACGTGCACGGCGTGTACCACCCGGGAAATGTGCGCCTACATCCTGAACTCCTCGGAAAGCACCAGGAGTATGTGACCGAGAAGCTCCAAGACCCCACGGGAAAGCCCGTATTCTTTGTCTTCCACGGCGGCTCGGGCTCGTCCAAAAAGGAATTCAGCGACGCCATTGGCCACGGTGTGGTCAAGGTCAACCTGGATACGGACCTCCAGTGGGCGTACCTATCCGGCCACCGCGACTTTATCGTCAAG
Organism: Harringtonia lauricola; assembly: GCA_014183025.1. Lineage (NCBI taxonomy): Eukaryota > Fungi > Ascomycota > Sordariomycetes > Ophiostomatales > Ophiostomataceae > Harringtonia > Harringtonia lauricola. Next base: position 781,591 of record JACBXF010000035.1, read on the forward strand.
AATATCGATTATCTCAAGACGCAAGTCGGCAACCCGGAAGGGGCCGACAAGCCCAACAAGAAGTACTACGACCCGCGTGTTTGGGTGCGCGAAGGCGAGAAGACCATGAAGGCCCGTGTTGTTGAGGCTCTTCACGACTTCGGCGCCGCTGGGCAGCTGTAGATGGGTGCCATATCTCTATGGCCGTTGTTGGCAAAGTAACAGGACAATTCAGTAGAGGAAGTAGCGGTGTGGTGCAAACGATAACATGAAAATAATGGCGTGTTGTGGCATGTCTCAGCCCGTGTGTGTTTGAGTACGTTCTTAGTAATACTGACGCCCCTGTTCACTTTTCCATGATTTCCGTGATTTCCTGTCCAGCGCGTTTTTGTAATATACAAAAGCCCGTATATTTCCAAAAATGGATTTTTTCTGCAGACCCACAATGCATGGCCCGATAATACTACGAGTATTAGGACGGTCCAGTCAATGGGAGAAAAAAACTACGAATGTTGCAGCGGTAAGTTAGCGACTTGTTAGAAGTATCTTTTTAGTAAGGTATGTGTATGAAGTATTGAGGGCCCTTGCAAGTACCGGGGAAGGGCGCGATTTCTTTGGTCTGCCACCTTCGTAAGTGGATGTTCTGAATTCATGCTCACGTTGAATCGATAGCACTTCACGGAAATATTGTGTGCACCAGGATTGTATACGCAAACACGCCGAATTCTGCATGGTTAGTTTATACATCGCAGCTTCTCTGTTTTGCTTTCAGACTGTTATGTTTATACTGCAAATTTGTGAGGTTTGATGCTATGTAAATTTAGTTAACGTTTGTTATGGTGTATGATTATTCGAGTCCTCGACGATATTCATAATGGAGTTGAGGTCTTCCCGTGTATAGAATTGCCCGGCTCGCACACCTGGACTTAGTTGACTAGAATGGGTCAAAGCAGCGAACCAGCGCATCCTACAAACTCTTGACATCTTTATCGGGATACAATACCTCCCAAGGCCCCACACGCGTCCCTCCCTTGCCTTATAACCATCAACAAAGTACGACGCGTACAAGGAAACCAATATCTGGACGGACGATGTAAAACTGGACAACCCCCAGTATTGGTTCGGCATGCACCCTCTGCTCTTCCCTTAGGCTGTATCGCGTCCGATACACCGTCCACCCGCCATATAGTAATCACAACGTCGCCAAGCAGCACAGCCATTGTCAATTTTAGTTAGAACCTCGTTAGAGTAGTGCAGCTTCACTGATTCTGGAAGGCACGAAACCATAAGGTGGCATTCCAGCATACCGAGCCAACCATCCTTCTTGTCAAGAAGGGAGCCACGCGCCCTTGAGCGCGTAGTTCCGTACCCGTTTGCTAATGGCTGGGAGTCCTGCTGCGCTGGAGGGTAGTTCCAATTAGACGACTTACTAAATAGCTTATAGAGGGCTCTTGTGATATTCTTTTTATTTTGATGATGAAAGGTCCTTACTTCTCCCTTTCTCTAAAGGATTTACATAATTTATGCTTTCATGAAAAAAAGGTTCTTCCGTTTTGCAGGGTCGTGGAGTTGCTTGATCAGACAGCCTCCCCTCCAGAAAAAGAATTCTTTAGCACAGGTGGGTGTTAGGGCCCACGCACTCAGTAGGTTGCACACCCACTGTAGCCTTTGAAACGAAGACCGAACGGACTAAAAAACATTCATAGGAAGAAAGAGCAGAGAAGCACCTCTGATGCCTTCCGAAATATCTAGCCCCTCTTCATGCATGCAACACCGCACACTTCCGCTTCAGGCCTCAGGCTAATTCTAAGGCTGGCCATTCCGTCTTAGCGCCCGGTGCTAATTTCAACGGGGCTAATCATGCAACCTAGACTTCACGTGGGTTTGTAGTAGAACTGTAATCCTGCAAAATTTCTTTGTCGACGACAACAACAACAAAGAAAAGGGCAAACCCAGTTTGTCATTACTGATATAACATTTTGTTTCTTTTAAATATTAAATAATTAAAATACAGACTTTTGTTAATATGCTCTTATTTCCTGCTTTCTGTCTAATTCCCCCCATCCAGCCACGATGTCCTCCGAATCCACCGATAGCCTCGAGACGCCGCCCGTCATCGACAAGAATCCTGCCCTCCAGCAATACTATGGTTCTCCAGAGAGCCGCATAGACTACCGGCTTGTTCTTGGCGGCACCCGCCATTTTAGCTACTACAGCTCACCCCGCTCGTTTCCCCTCCCAATCGACCGCGCCCTGCGTCGCATGGGAGCTAAGCTACTAGAGGCGCTCTCTCTACCGCTAGGCTCGCGCGTGCTCGATGCCGGCTGCGGTGTTGGTTATGTCGCTCTCTACATATCGCGTAAGGGTGGCATGAGCGTTACGGGCATCGATGTCGTAGACCGGCACATTGCAAAAGCGAAGCGCAATATTGCTGAGGCAAAGCTGCCGGCGGGCCAGGAGGTCACTGTTCAAAAGATGGACTATCACTACCTCGAGCCGCTCCCTGAGGTGTCTTATGAGGGCTTCTACACTATGGAGACGTTTGTTCACGCGACGGATCCAGAAGCGGTAATGGCACAGTTCTACCGGGTGCTAAAGTCGGGTGGTCGGCTGGTGCTCTTCGAGTACGACTACGAGATAGAGTCGGACCACTCGTCCGTGTCCACAAAGCTAACGCGGACCATGCGCGACATCAACAAATACGCGGCCATGCCGACGAATACGCACTCGAACGCGGGCATGTACAAGGTGTGGCTGGAGGCAGCCGGTTTCGTCAACGTCGAAGTGCGTGACATCTCGAGCGACATCCGGCCAATGTTGCGGCTGTTCTGGGCTATGGCCGTCATGCCGTACTTCCTCATCTGTCAATTGGGTTTGCGGAAGCACTTTATCAACACGGTGACAGGTTACCACGGATACCTAGGGCAGCAATACTGGCGATATCTGACGGTGATGGCGACTAAGCTGGGTCCGCCAATCGAGGCACCTAAGACGCTTCACACACGGCTATGGCGCAGTCAGCGCAAACCAACACAGCCTGTGCAGGCCTGTTCAAAGATGCTAAGTGTCTGTACTCGTCGCTAAAGATGACATTAAATTACTAGAAGTGAAAATGTCAGGATTCGTCTTCTATAACAGTCCAATATACAACCCGAATTCGGTCATTGGAAATTTCCTATTTCGTCTACACTCCTGTGCAGACCTGTGCTGCTGCTGCTGTGACCTGCTTAACGTGTACGCCTTGAAATTTTGTGGCGCAGCCACAGAGCCCGAATTCTGCCCCCCTGCTCCATCGTTATAAATAAATAACGTTGTAAGATCCCTTTCTAGACACCTATTTTACAATGTCCCTATCAGCGCTCTTATAAAAGTAAAGAATTCCTTGAATTAAAGCGAAGAAATGATAGTAGAGTTAATAGAATAAATCCTTGCCTTTGTTGTATAAGGCCGGCTGCCTAAAGCGTATTCCAAAGGTAAAGGTCAGGCGGGTGCGGTGCCCTGGCAGGTGGACCACACCCAGTCGGTGTTTCTGCCGCTCTCCCGCGAAGCCAACGGCCGCTACGTGCGCATAAACACGCGCCTTTTTGTGACGGGCCTGCCACTGGCGCTGCGGCCGACGTTGCCCGCGACGCCATTGTGGTTGACTGCGCCGACACCCACAAATCGAACATACTCGACCCCTCGGCGGAGGTGGCGGTGCCGATATTTACGGCGGCGGCGGTGGCGCGGCTGGACCCGTCACGTCGTCCCTACTACTCGCCTTTCGCGAACCCGTTTAGATCGACGTGCTCGGTACGATGGGCACGGCCTTTTCTCACGCGTCGGGCGCTGTGGTAGCCACTCCGGACCAGCCCGGCGCCCGCTGTGGAGCGGTGCTTAAAATCTGGTACATGACGTCGGGAGTGAATTACGTCCTCCTGGTGGCGGGTCGATGGAGGGCGCCGACGGCGGCGGAGGCGGAGGTAGACCTAGAGGCGGAGGCGGAAGCGCGGACGGGACCGGCCCCCGTCGTCGAGCGGGCACTGCAGGCCGGCACGCTCGTGGTCAAAGAGAGCAAAGAGAGCAGAGAGTGCCGTGCACGCAGCACCCGTCTGCCGTCCAGAGTCGACGCGCTGGATTTCATTGCGCTGCTGGAGGGTCTGCCCTCGTACTTCTTTGGGGCCTGGCGCCGGCAGGCGCCCTTGATGGGTGTGTGCTCCTGGAAGCACGAGGGCCGCCGCCGGACGGTGTGCCTAGTGGTGCTGTGCCCCCCCGAGACGACGGTCGAGTACGGCACGCCGCACGGGTCCCGAGCTGCGTACGAGGACGATGACGGCGACGACGACGACGACGACCCACTTCACATGTCGAGTCGCCCGATCCTATCGCGGCGGACTGGCTCGAGACCTTGCCGAAGTGGGCACGACCAAGCTTATCACATCGCAGAACCACACCGTCGACGTCACGATAATGTCTTTCTACGGCCAGGCCGACGGCGCGCAGTACTATGACGTGGTGCGCACCAAGGATCACTTCCGGTCGAACCAGTACTTTGGCGGCAACATCCACCCCTACGAGACCGTTTTTGTCAAGGTCAACCGCGGCATCGAGCCGGGCCTGATTGACTACATGACCGAGTGGCACATATGCATGAACCACACGGCCTAGGAGGTCTGCGGGCCGTGAGCGCTGCGGTCGGGGCGGAAAAGAGTAAGAAGATGGGATCTGTGGGGATACGGCGGGTTTAGAGGGGGGAAAATGGGACATTGGGCACTAACACACATGGAGTAACATAAGGCGCTTGTAACATAGAAGGCCGGCATGGGTTCTGGTCTAAATATGGGATAAACTTGTTCACTACGGTCCGGTGTGCCGGGCGAATCGGGCAGCTTGTTTCCTTTCCGCACGACTGTGGGTGGTCTGCTGCTCCAGAATGCCTGGGCTTTCAGATCTGGTGGCATCACCCCAGAGTTGGCCAACTTTTAACAAGGCTGACTGCTTGGCCACCTAAATTAGCACAATAAGGCATCCGTTTAAACTGGGTCGTAGCAGCCAACCTGCCGTCCTGCCTATCGTGCCCATTCCGCCTGGGCCAACGCATCTGGCTTGGATGACGTTCCATTGATACCCTGTACTGCCCGTCGAACGCGGGTGCATGGTTCGTTTCTGACCCCTCCGTGGGGGGGAAGAGGAGGCAGGTCGGCCCAATCCCGTCCAACACGGCCGTCGGCCAGTGGGGCCCGCTGTTCATCGAAGGCGGCCGGCGTACCGGCCGCAGCTTTACCGTAGTGGAGGACCATCTGCAGGAAAAAGCCGCCACGGCTGCCGGCTTTAAGGACATCCACGTCAAGCTTATCAAGGTGAGAAGCCTTGAGATCCAGCCTTTGTGCATGGCAAAACACTAACCGTCGTAGGCGCCCACGGGCGAGTGGCCTGTCGACCCTCGCTTAAAAGAGATCGGCCAGCTGGCGCAGCTTTCAATCCTGCAGGACGTTGAGGGCTTCGTGCTCTTCTTGACCAGCGTGCTGGGCTGGCCCCGCGAGACCGTCATCGTGTACATTGCGCACCTGCGCAAGGAGCTGCGCGCCGGCAAGCAGCACCTGTACACCAACCAGAACGTCGTATGGGCACAGAAGCCGCTGGCGTGACTGCCGGTTTTGCTTTGCGTGTCCTTCCTGCTTCCATTCTACCCGTTTTGAGAATTCAGCGCGCCTGTTGTACCGGACGGCCAAATTGCTCCTTGTTGTCCAACCAGCGATCCATTGGAATAATATATGAGCATGAGTGAATGCGCGTAAAATGGCCTCTTACGTAGAGCTGGCGATAATACGTGCCGTGGTGCCAATTCAAGTTGATGTACATGGTTTCTGGCGTGTTGTGCCAATGCAATCGATCTGTTTGTTCAAACTGGCTGTCACAAGCGGAATGGCTTCGTTAAGAACCATCCCTTACACCGCATACTACTCCCACATGTACCAACTAAATACGTCCGCCGTCTGCACCAAATGCACTAGCGCATCCTCTCCCACCTGGACGGCCGGGCTAGTGTGGCTTAGTACGCGGCAGGCACGCCGTGGCGGCGAAGCTGCAGAAGGGGTGCGCGCAGCAGAAGCCTAAGACGAGGCGGCCGGCGCCCCGGAGTAGGATAAAACTCCACCAGGAAACCTGAGGAATCCTCCTCTGCTTTCCTTCTTTTGTATCTTTAGTTATTTCGACCAATTGACTGTTTACGCGTTGCCTTTACCGCCGAACCGTCACAGAAAGCACATGCCCTCGCTATCACAAAGGCAAGGCTTTCACAAGAAGATCTGGTTTACTCTTATCTAAGGGATAACTGGCTTGTCTTGTTTATTTTACCGCTTAGCCTAAGCTCTTAGCGTTTCGTACGTAAGACTTTAAAGTTGGTTGTTATTGTAAGCCTTTGTTAAATCTTAATAACGCTGTGTTGCAGTGACCGTTTAAACTTCCTTGTAATGGTTTGGCGGCAAAGGCAACGCTTAGGCCAATCAGTCAACAGAAATTAGCAAACAAGCAAATAACTAATCATAAGGAAGAAGAAGCAAGGAAGCCTCCCCAGTAATCTTTCTGGCTGCCTTTATCTCCTTAGGGACGAAAATATAACGTGGTTGATAAGCGAGTGGCGCAGACAAGCAAGTGGCGCACTTCCCACAACCCTCACAACAATAAAGCTCAATTACACAACCACAACAAGTGGAATCAATTCAAACTATTTAAAACTGTATACATTAGACATCTCTACTTCCTTTTGACAAGTGCGCGCATTGTGTCCTCTCTCACCACAAGTACCACAGCGCCGTCCGCCCGGCTTAGCCCTCCTCTGCCGACCACTACTCGCTTGCGTTTCTTGCTGTACTTACTCCTAAACATCCTTCTCGTCTAGTAAATCATGTCCTTTTTAAATTGTAAGAGATCCTTTAAGCTGTATACGTGTTTTTTTGGCTTTTCGGCGTTTGCTTAGTGCTGTATTTGCTTGTTAAAGTGCTTAAACTTTGGCTGCTAATAAGGCGTATAAGTGTATTATTGCTTGCGCACCTTTAGCAAACTGGTTAACGGCACGGAAAATTAGTGTTAGAGAACTGCCTTGGTGACTAGCAATACGACTTTTGATGAATTTAGACTGTAAGACTGCCTTTGTTAAGTTGTGTAGTGTTTAAGAGATTTAAGGGTTGGCGTTTGTTAAATAAGAGTTAGGAGGTGTTAACGTTTATAACTTTATATCTAGCTTTAAAAAGATAGCCTTTAAATTAAAAGGTACTAAGCTAGCTTTTTTAAATTTAGCCTTAACATTTTCTTTTATAAAAGTAACGCGAAAGGCTGCTTAAAAGGCAATAAAGAATTCCGTCTTAGTTATGTAAGTAACGTAAGATTTTATTAACACTTTAACTTTGTAACTATACGCTTGTTTTAATAGGGTAAAACATTTAACGTTAAGTGGTTAAAGAAGATGTAACAAGTATAAAGGTATACAGATAGGTATAATATCTTTCTCTTTATAAAAGCAGTTAAAATCGGCTAACATATAACTTTTATAGCCATTAATTACTAACATTTAATATTAATTAATTTTACGTTAAGTTGTGTGTTAATTAAAATACCGAATCCAGTCTAAGCCTGTCTTATTATTAGTCTATCTATTATTAGTAGGCCTAATAACCTAGTTAGGTAGAAGGTTGTACTTAGTATACTAGTTAGTAAGGTGGTAGGCCTCTTTTACTACAACAAATGGCGGAATACACTAGCCCTTTACGTTTACTCTTTAAATCACCGTAGCCTATTCTTAATTACCTAGCTAGACTATCTTTACTTTTCTATATCGTTTAATACACGTTACTATGAATTCTGGCGAAGGTTACGCGGAAGCGGCAGAATTCACGAAAGCGGTGGAAAAGATTTCCTGTAATTTTCTTAATCGTAAGAGTGAAAAATAATGAGTTGGATAAAGATAAACTAAGGGTCCTAATTCAAGCTGCAGTAGAAGTCTGTATAGTCTTCGTATGCAAGTAAAAGATATATCATCAGAACCGCCTAATTCCATAGTATTGTGTACATGTTTCTTTAGAAGCATACGGTCACGTGCTATGACGTAGTTGATGACTAAAGTAGGAGGGGTAGTTCCAAGAACTCGGAAATTATCCATGTGTATATATATGTCTCAGATTTGTCATCAAAACCCACTTTTATATAAAATATATCAACGTGAAGTAGATTTTCCGCTGATCATAAAGGTGGTAACAAAATCTCCGTAGCTTGTACGGTTAAAGAGATATAACACTATATAGCCGAACCGGCTATATTAACAGTTACAATTATAAACAAAGTAATAATACTAATTATAAAGCCAGTCTTGTTAAAGTTATACAAGTTTGTGTTAACAATACCGTACTTAACACGTAGATTCTACACTAACGTAAACTACGCGTTAATTTTTTTAGAATCTTTACAAAGGGCTCTCTAGTAGTTGTAAGAACGATTAAAACGCGTCCGAAGGTTTGGTTGTCGTTTAATAAAGTTAAATACCTAACGCTTTCTAACGTGTTCTACGTTACGCTCTGCTAGTAAAACATTAGCCATATCTTCTACGTCCGCCAACCTAGGCGGAAATCCTCACGCATCTAAGTTGAGAATGTATTAAAGAAGAGCATTTTCTTTAAGCTCTTTTAATTTAAAAGAACTTACACAAGTGTCGTGTTAAGCGTGTTAGCCGTTTATTCTATAGCGTAAGGTGGTTTAAGAACATTGTAGATTTTTACAGTAGCTTGGCGACTTAGATTTTTATCTAGTTGGATAGCTTGGATGGTTAAGAGTAATTGATTTTCTTTTAAAGTTAATGCCATTGTTTGTTATAGAGGAATGTTGTGTTAAAAGTAGAAGATGAATATTTTATAAAAAGTGCGCCACTTGCTTGTCTACGCCACTCGCTTATTAACCACGTTAACCTTTTTTATAGGTCTTTGTTGACTTCTCTGTATAATATCCCCCCCCTCTTGTAAGTCGAGTACGCGACAGTATCCCTTATTAAAATGTATGGAGACGTGTCGTCTTTTAGACAAAATATCGTAGATAATCCAAATATCGCCATGGCAGGTGGAAAACGAAAGGCCCCGCCCTCAAATGGCAAAAACCCTATTAAAAAAAACGTACTACCCCCCCCTCTTCGACTACCCTCCCTTCGGCCGCCCCCCCTTAACTCCTTCCTCTTTACCTCCCTCCTTTCCGTTACAGCTAATTTAATACTTTACTATAGGTAACCTTATGGATAGCTTGCGATTTAAGTTATTTTAAAGGCTTTTTTTTAGCCGGTAAATCTTTAAATTACCGTAGTCTTTTTTTAATATCTTTGCCTTTTTTTACCTACTTTCTTTAGTTTAGGAATAGGTTATATATATTAACAATAAGAGGCTAAGGCTATAAAAGACCACCTACCTAAAAGAAATATACTTGTTCTTTAAAATACTATTTTATATAAGCTTTTACCCTCTTTCTTTTATGAAAAAGTATTAGGATACTACGTTAATAACTATAATTTATCTTATTACTAGATTTATAACCTAGGATTGTTTTTTTAAACTATACTAAAAGTTTTACACATAGGATATAACAGATAATACCGTTACGTTAACTATATTTAAAAAAATTAAAGGTTAAAACGACTACATTTAAAATATTAATACAAATTACTAAAAGCCTTCCTTAAAAGTTAACGTTAATAAGGCTATAGTACGTTTTACTAATAAAAGTAAAAATATCGTTAATATACCTAATAAACTTATTTTAGTTAAATATAAAGTTTAAGTTATTATAAACTTTAGTTACTTTTTAAAATAAGTTTTTTATTTAAAAGGGCATAGTCTTATTAAATATAACGGGACGAATTACCTAATGTTAATACTAACGTAAGGCATCGTCATTAATCTTTTAAATAAGCTCCTTCCTTTACCGTTAATAAACTATAAATATTACTACTTTATAAATAATCATTTTATAATACCTTAACTTTTTCACGAATTACAGGATAAGGGCATTACGGTAACTAGTATAACGCGTTTAAATCGCATTAATAATATTCAACTAACAAAGCTAAAAACGTAAGAAAATACTTGTAATACAATACCTTAAAAAACTGTATATACACGTAAGCATAAGGACAACGATGTTATATAACTCGGATTTAAAGATAATGCTTTTATACTTTTATTAAGCACGAAGTACGACGGCTAAGAAAAATCAATTTAAAAACTCCGTTACTAACCTACAAAAACGTTTACTAACGTAAAGACTATAAGGGTGCCTTTTAATAAAAAAGCTACAAAGGTACTACTAATACCTAAAATCATTAATTTATATAATTACTATAACTATAAATAACGTTAACGTTAATAATTAATTACAAGTAGGCTTCTCTTTAAAACAACGTATTAAACGCGGTAAACAACAAGCTCTTCTATTTCTTTTTCTTCTTAAAGTTGTTATAACAAATACGTATTTACTACAACGGCATAGCTAACAGACACCAATTACTAACCAGTCTGTCTTCCGAAAGCGGTTATTCACTAAAATCTTCGAGAAAATTCGGTTAACAGGTTGCCTTTTTAAATAAAGGACTAGCTATAAATTATCACGAAAAGTATTACGAACACTAGCAAGTCCGCCGTGAAAAAAGAGCTTTTTACGCCTATTACTCTTCAAAACAGCGTAATACAGTAACTAGCCAGTTACCTGTAGTTACAACCCCCCCCAGAAGGCCTACATTATTACAGGGTGTAGGCAGTGCGGCGTGGCGTTGTGCAGTAATGGGAAGAGGAATTGTTGGGACAGGTGGCATTTTCAGCCTGAACGAGGGTGACTTTATTTTTAGTCTGATTTGTATGTATTCTTTTGTACTAATGGGTTAATTACAAGGGTATTATCCAATTGAATCGTCAACCAAAGAAAAGGTTATATTTTCGTCCCTAAGGAGATAATACGTTCCTTCCTCGCCGCTGGTTGGCACGTGCGTGCCCCCTTTCCTAGGCGTAATTACGTCCGTGCCCAGACCGCCTCATGGCTCGTGTCCTGGCCTGGGCAGAGCTCGGGCTTCCTAGGCCCCTCGGCCCATAACAAGTTACTGAAAATCTTACGTCGACTTACGCATTCCATAGTTATCTGAAGGTCTCTATTGTATGATTTTTGACTCTTGGGCTTCAACTTTTTCCGGGCAGGGTGCGAGTTAATGGTAGACTGATTAGGGAGCCCGTTCTCCATGGTCAGGGCGATCACTTAGTCTGGTTCAGTTGCTGTCCTTCCACGTTTAATTTTGCGAGAGTCCATAGTTTGTGAAGACAATTTGCCATACCAAAAAAATGGAATGAGAGGACTGGGTGAATTCAAGGCCTCGGTACGCTTTTGTTTACGAATACTCCTTATTAATAATAAAATTCCACTTAAGCATAAGCATAGCGGATGGATTGAGCTTGACGAATTAATAAAATGACGTATTAAAGCCATGGCTGTGATACAAATGCAAGGACTCATTTTCGACCCCTTGGGGACGAGTTTCAGGCTCCCTCGGCTGTAGCTGAAGTTATTCACACGGCTGTGGCGCAGCCAGCGCGGGTCTGCGCAACGCCTGCGCAACGCCTGTGCAGGCCTGTGTAGTGCCTATGTAGTGCCTATGTAGTGCCTGTGTAGTGCCTGTGTTCGGCCCCCAAAGGCGACATGGGATTGGCAGGGGTAAAAATGACCGGATTCGGAACAGATAACAAGGAGTAGCCTCTACCCCCAACGATATCGTCATACGTTATGTACCAGCAAATGTTATTGGTAAAGAAAACATACCTTCTAAATTATCATTGAAACAATACGAAAAAAGGAACACACGCTTTTTAGCTTAAATATTGGCGTTATGCGACCATTAGGAATCATCGCTATTGTCAAGGCTCAAACTTTGCCTAAGCCTTAGATCATCACGAGAAAAGCACGTGATCTAACTGGCTGACAACTCTGCAGTGACTCTGCAGACCTGGGGCGGGGTCTGCACGTCTGCCCGGTTGGGCTTGACCGCCACCATCACGGAGGACCACATCAGGACAAAAACCTCCTCTAATAGCTAGCTTCTTCTCTCTCTTGCATCTACAAGATTAATGATATCCCCCTTTGGCCCCTTCGAGTAGTCGCATCGCGGGCGCAAGCCCTTTACAGTTATCTCCTTGTTAAAGCGCTCTTTTGCATGTATAAAATGCACCAGATATTTGCATATAAGATGCAGCAGGAATAATGAGAGTTTACTGCATTTTTCGATGTATTTAGGAGACACGTGGTTAATAAAATATGCAAGGAGATAATGTCTAGGTTGAGTACTCTTGTATAGGACGACGGGCAGCTTAACGCCTTTGATTAGGCTCCTTGATCACATTGAACGCCTTGGCTAAGTGAGCTGGTAGGCTCATCAGAAAAAACGATAGCTTAGGAGGAGCTAAGTATGCGGATTGTCTTTCCAAAATGCCGCAGGCAACTGGTCCGGCCGACGCTAGCCAGAAATGGAAGTTCATGTTTAGTCCAATGGTTGGTTGATTAATTATGACTCCTTGCGCATCTGGCTCGCTTCTTTTTTTCCGGGTTTGTGGGAATTCCCCCCCTAGGATGATCATGCACCCCCACAATCAAAGACCTCTAAGCACGTCTTGGGGCTTCCAAAGCTCTCATTACCGTTGGCTCGCAGTCACCCAGCGCGATCCGTCAGCCCACTCGTCATTCCTGTACGGTGTCAAGTCTACTCAGATATATTGTCGCCCGACGTGCCCGGCACGCATAGCTCGACGAGCAAACGTCATCTTTTTTGACACAGCAGATCAGGCACAAAAAAATGGGTTTAGGCCCTGTAAGAGGTGTAAGCCGGACGACCCAGCCTTCCGTGGAGAAAAAGAGGCAGTCACTGCCAAGGTGTTGGCACTCTTGTGCGCTCGAAGAGATGGAGAACCGGCAATCGGAAATCTCAAGGAGCTGGCCGGTGCGGTCGGCGTCACGACAAGCTACATGTGTCGTGTATTCAAGGCGACAATGGGAGTTACCATTAGAGAGCACATGATCCAGTTCGAAAGGGCGGCGCCACAAGAAGAGACAGCGTGTCAAGCTCCCTGTCAGACAAGAACGACAGTCTTCGCGTGCATGGAGAATGAAGAGAGTGCGTCTGAGCATGTCGGTAGCGTGTCTCTTGCTGAGAATTCGGAGGCGGCCTTCAATATTGACGATTGGATCCAGACAGAGTGTTTTTCCTTTGATGACATTCTTAGATAGCTTTGCGAGTATTGAGTTGGATAATTTGAATAATAGTATCTTCAGCATTGTGATTCTTTACTGTATAAGACCAAGAAGGCCAAAAATCCAATTTCTGATACAAAGTAGCTACCACTTTCTCCAATTCCATCCCTTTAACTTGATCCTAACCCACACAAAGCATAACAAGGCAACTACATAACTAAGTCCAGAAAAGAGCGCGATACCCCAATATTTCTCCTTTCCTATCGCCCCCACAGCATTGAGCAAACCTCCCGCAGTAGGAATGCTCACTAGTATACCTATAGACACCATTGTGTAGCAGCTTGCATAATATCTGCCATAATCTTCAGTGTCACATAACTGGCCCAAACAGATAGGTGTCAAGCTGACGTTTGAGCCGCTGGCGAACCCAAACAAGACGACGAAGACAATCAAAAAGGCACTGCTGTCGATATTTGGAATGACAATATCTGGCAGCCAGAGGCAGAACACGGCCGCAATGCAGAGGAACAGAGACACGATCATCGTGTTGTAGTGACCGAATCGGTCGGCCATGTCACCGGCCACACACCGTCCGATGCATGAAGCGGCATTGAGAATGGCAAGCAGCTGGTATGCAAATGCTGTCGAACCTATCAACGCCTCCGTGCGCGCAAGGCCCTGCCTATCGATGTAGTAGCTTGGCACATACGCGACGGGGATGAAGTAGGCTAGGTCTGTCATGAGAACCCCAGAAGTGGTGGCTGCCATGGCTCCAGTGCCATCGATAAATATTCTCCAGTCCGGCAGTGTGTCTCTCCAGGTTGTTGCCTCACCATTTCGTGGCAGAACTCTGCTTCGGCAAAGCGCCACGCTGGCGACACAGAGTATATGCAGCACGAACCCGAGAATTCGAATGGACCAACCCCACCCAACACGCGGGAGAAGCGCTTGAATCATCAACGGGAAGAGAACGCCACCAAAGCCACCGCCTATGAAGGCGACGCCACTAGCTAAACCGCGCCGCTTCATAAACCAGTGGGCCACGCAACCCATTGCCGGCGTGATGAGAAGTGACGAGCCGATTCCTGTCAAGATGGAGAATGCTAGCAATATCTGGTAGTATTCTGCCATTCATGTTAGTGAAATATAATAAGTATTTTATGGGTACACGGGAACATGCCTCTGCAGACACTGAGCGAGAAGATGCCAACAAGCGTGCAGGTAGTTCCCGCTGCAAGAAGGGTGCGCGGACCCATGGCATCAAATGTTGGCCCGACCTGGACCCCAAATATCCAGGTCACGAAGCCATAAACTGAAAAGATCCAGCCAAGAGTGGACACAGATTCGTCAGGCAAGATCGCCTTGGAGATAATGATTTCGAACACGCCCGCCGTGTTGTAGATGCCCAGCGAGGCAGTCAACCCGCACCAGGCGCCTAGCACAACCAGCCAGGCATCCCGTCCGCCATCAGGATACGTAATTTGTGTATCGAAAAGTCCTGCTTCGACCTCGGCGGGACTAACTAGATGACAATTAGTACCGTGCAATTTTCCTTTTCCCGAGAAAGTTATTCTACCTCTATCCACTGCGCTTGAAGTATCTGGTCGACATTGACACATTTTGTCTTTTGTAATGTGATGAGATTAAGCGAAAATTTGGCAAATGGAGTGGGAAAGCTGAATCGATTCCATACATTCTTCTATTATACAAAAGACACCATCAATACCAATTTATAAGCACAGATAAGAAAAACGTTGGTCGTTGTATTCAAAGTGACCAATCGGCGGCAAATTCTTAACCAAGCTTAAGTCCAATTTATTAATAATCGCCACGATCTCTTATGAGAAATAACAATTATACTAAGGCAAAAAGTTGTAATCTGCTATTAAGATCTTTAATTTATCTAGTCATTTTTTCAAGCTTGCCTTGTTTTGATTTTAAAGAATAGATTTTTATTTTAAATATTTTCGCTTAACGTAAGTGTATAGCGAGTGGACATGTATAGCAAGTGGACACCCTAACCCCCTTTATACACTATTTTACCTTTAAACACTAATTTCTTAACTAACAATTATGGCCACGCAACAAAATAAAGTACAAATACAGCTTGCCCTTCAAGCTTTTTAAAATAACCTAAAACTTAGTGCTCTTTTAGCTGTAAAGATCTTCTTGGTTCCTTGTACAACATTAGTACGCTGAAGAAACAGCACGACTGCTTGCATTAACAGCATGCCTAATTCTTCTAATCTAACTCTGTTAGAAAAGGAAGTTGTCGTTTAAGAGTTGCTTAACTTGAATGTGTAAGGATTTCCTTGTCGGCTTAGTAATGTGGAAGATATAGCCAATTTGCTTTAGACAACGCGTTACGTATTACCCGTTGGACACCGCTGGGCGGCCAGCTTTATTAAGCGACAACTATAGCTTTAGACGCGACTGTCGCGTTTATACAACTATTAGAGAGCCTTGTGTAAAGATTTAAAGCTGATTAGCGTGTGATTTAAGCTTTTTTAAACTATAGTTGTATAATATGGTATTGTTAAGTTGGACATTTGGAATTTTAACAAGACTGGCTTTTTAATAAGTTAGATTATAGTATTCTTAGTTGTTACCTTATTTAAAAAACGTATAAAGGCTAAAGTAATACAGCTTAAAAACTAAAAGTAAGTTACTATAATTTAAGCCGTTTAGTTGTACAGTTAAGCTATACCGCTTTTTATTATAGTAAAAAGCTAAAATTATCTTAAAGATTAGTACTATAATAACTTATTTCTACTTAAATAGGCGATTGTAGTAAGTGAAAACAGGTAGACTATAAACAAGCTTAGTCTTTAATAGCTTTATTACTTTAATTAACATAATAGTTCTTATACAATAGGTTAAAAACAACTGTTAGTATTAAACAGTTATAAAAGCTACTACTTAATGGAATTTAAACAGTACTGTAAAGAGAAGAACATTATTACCTTTTACATACCTTTACATTCCTCTTACTTACTTTAGCCACTAAATGTTAAGTGTTTTACGCCTTTAAAGTAGTTGTATAGCAAACAAATTAAAAAATTAATGTAAGTTTATATTTACTATATTACAAAACCTAACTTTTTTTCTACATTTTACACTGTATTTTTCAAGACTTTTAATAAAGGAAATGTATAAGAAGGCTTTTAAAAAGCAAGGCTAGTTCCCTTTAACCTAAACACTATAATTTTTAAACTAAATATTAAATTTTATACACTATTACCGCCTATATCCCCTCTTTTAATAAGCAACCTTTAAATCTCTAAAATACTACAAAACTTGTACAAGGCTACTTCCTAATTTAAGTTTATTAAAAACAAAATCGTTTAACATTAAAACAACTCTCTAACTACAATTCTTAACGTAATAGATTAGCTAGTTAAGTGTACGTAAACTATAATATACAAAATAGTGTTAATGTAAAAACGGGTTAGCAAACTAAAAGCGGCGAATTAGACAATAAGCAAACGCTAAAGGGCTAAAAAAAGCCGTCTCCAAAAAGAAGGATTACTTAATCTACAAACTACAACAAGTTTGTTAGACAACAAAGACATAAAAGCACAGCTAACGACGGAAGTGCTAGCAAGTCGTAGTGGAAGAAGAACAAGGGCGGCGATCGTACAGCACTGTAGCGCTTACGGCAAGTCGGGGCATAATACGCGGACATGCTAAGAAGATAGAGAAATGTCGGGTGTATATGGTTCTAAGTGATTTGAATTGATTGGTAGTGTTGTAGTGTTGTTATTTAAGAGAGAAGTTGTATGAAGGGGGTTGGGGTGTCCACTCGCTATACATGTCCACTCGCTATACACTTACGTTAACTAGTTATTCTACACATGTTTTTAATAATGCGCTAAGTTGTGTCCACTTGTGTCTTTTGCTGTGTTACGCTACTATAATCCACAACGTAGGCACCCTTATTTGTAAAGCACTAAACCATGCTTAATTCCAGTATTTGATAACTAACGATAAGTTGTTATTCTTTTGCATTTTGCGAATAAAACGTAATTAATGCCAGTATAGGGCCGAGATACCAGATGGCAATAGTGGTTCTAACAGAGTCAAGCTGTGATATCGAGAACTGGCCTTCTGGCAGGATGGTGGGGAGAGGCCTTTTTTTTCTCTCCTTTTCTAAACCGTACAGGATTCCCATAGTTATACTTGAATAGAAAGAAAGGTTCTTCCGTTTTGTAGAGCCGTGAAGTTGTCTGATCAGACAATTTTTCCCTTCCGGCAAAAAGAATCCTAGCACAAGTGGGTGCCAGGTGTTACGTGCTTGGCTGAGTATGGGTAACCGGTACGGCGTTATAACCCGTCACCGGGCTACTGTTTACGAAGTAAAAGCAATAGCTGAGTTCGTGATAATAGCAGAAGATGCCCGTCAACCGCTGAAGCGGTCGACGGGCTCCCTATCTATATTTGCTTTAGAGGGCTCTAGTCGTGAGCTAAAAGCTGTCAGGCCTCACGAAGAGTGCACGAGCAGAGCGATGACTAATGAAGGAAATGGGGGCCTCCTATTGGTGGAGGCCCCACCTTTAGAAAGAAAACTCTGCTGCCCCTTGACAGCCAGGTATCTAATAGAATCTATATTATCTCCTCAGGGCCGAAAATATGACTTTTTTGTGGGGCTTTGTTGACTTTTGTGTACGTCCCCTCCCCCCCTGCACCCCCCCTGTCTCCCTACCACAACCCTGTACGTCGCGTACAGGACGTAAACAGATAGAAAACTGTATGTAGTTCTGTCTTTTTTTAGACAGGAAGTGGTAGTCTGTACTGTAACTATCGTCATGGCCAGAAAACGCAAAACTACGCCGTCAACTAGTGACAGAGTTGACAACTCAAAGCGGCCTTGTACCTCTCCCCCTTCGTCGCCATTAAAACCACTACGGTACCCTACAATAGCCACTTTGTTAAATGATTATAGGCCTGCGTTTAAGCTTGTAAGACTTCTACCTTTTACCCGTTAAATCTTTGTATTACCTTTTACACTACTTAATATTTTCATGCTTTTTTACCCTCTTTTTTTAGTAAAAGAATAGGTTGTTTATATTAACAAGCGTTGTTAAAAGCACTGGCAGCCTACTTATTTAGAAGAAATCTACTTATTCCTTAGAATCCTAATCTATATGACCTACTGTCCTTTGCCTTTTATAAAAAAGTATTAGGATACCTTGTTAATGGCCATAGTACACCCTATTACTAGATTTATATCCCGGGACCGCTTTTTTAAGCTACACAACCGCTTTTGTATATAAGACACTATAAACAACGTAACAACATCTTCTATATTTAGTAAAATCAAAGGCTAAAGCGACTATATTCAAAATACAGCTACTACGTACTAGAGGCCCTCATCTAATGTTAGTGTTAACGAAGCCATAGTCCGGTTTACTAGTAAAAGTAAAGATATTGTACATTTACCAAGTAAGCCTATTCCTGTTGGCTATAAAGTTTAGGTTATTACAAACTTTAGTTACTTCCTTAAATAAATTTTTTACTTAAAAGGAAATGGCCTAATTAACCTTAATAACAACAAATATCCGTCTTTAACACTAACCTAGGCTGTTATAATCGATCTTTTAAAAAAACTCCCTATACCACTATTACTACAACATAAATACTACTACTTTATAAATAATCTATTTATAATACCTTAACTGTTTTATACTTTTTAAAAGAAAGGATTTACGGCAACAAGGACTACTCAGCTTAACCAAATTAATAGTATATAGCTAACAAAGTTAAAGGCATAAGAAAAATCACGAGATTTTATATAATAAAGCACGCTTTTTACCTAAAAGTATAAATAAAACAACGTTATGTAAATAAGCTTTAAAGATAATGTATTTATGCTTTTATTAAGCACTTTCTTTAACAGTTAAAAGGACTTTGTTGAAAGGCTTTGTCGCCGGCCGGCTAAGTCGTTAACAAACGTAAAGACTACACGAGCGCCTTTTAATAACCAGCTAACAAAAGTCCTACTAATTCCGGCTATCATTAATTCATATAACCATAATATAAATAGCGTTGATATTAGCGATTAACTACGTGTAGATTACACTCCTTAACAACCTGTACGGCGCAGCAGGCAACAAGCAATCCTTTTTGTTTTTCTTTTAAAAGTTATTGTTACAAATTCATATTTGTTACAACAACGTGGCCGGCAGTCTCCTATTAACACGCAAAGCGCATTTCGAAAGCAGCTGTACAGCCAAATCTTCGAAAAGTTTAGTCAACAGGTCGCCCTTCACAACAGTGGGTTAACAACTCACTGTCATGAAAAACAACATTACGAACACCGGCAAATTCGCCTTGCTAAAAGATCCTTTTGCGCCTTCTGTTCCTCCAAGCGGCAAAACACCGTGATAAATCAACCGGCACTGGCAAAAGCACCTCCTCAGAAAGCCCGTATTAATACAGGCTGCCAGCAGTGCGGCGTGGCTTTATGCAATAATTTGCGGAGGAATTGCTGGGACAAGTGGCATTCATAAGGGGGGGCTAGTGGCATTTGTTTTTTTTTTAGAGGGAACAGGGGTGACCTTTTTTTTGGTGTATTTTTGTATGTAACCTCATGTATTTCTGGGTCCTGTACAGGGGTTTTATCCAATCGGGTGATCGTGAGTTAAAAAGGTCATATTTTCGGCCCTGAGGAGATAAC
>JACBXF010000035.1:801546-877652 GCA_014183025.1 Harringtonia lauricola
TTTTTTACCAGTTGATGCGTTTCTTTACAGGTTTGATTTTGATTCTTTGTTATAAAACAGCCGTCTTTTTCTCTCCGTTTTTGCCCACGATGCCGCCGGCAATTAAGTGGTAGTTGTTTTTCTTGGTACCGTCCTTAAATTACTTTCTAGCCCTTGAAAGACCCTGAAAATACAGTGCGTTACTATTCGTACGAGTACTACCTAGCCGCCTACGGAGTAGGCCGGCATCCTGTTCACTTGTACAATCGATATACCAGACTCCGCGGATTGACCTGGAGGCAGCGATCAGAGGCCCTGAGCGCAACCGATACGATATCCAGCTAACCGCTATACCTTTTGACAAAAGCACAGACCCGTATTACTACGCGTAGCCCTTTACGACGTTACTTTTTCCTTCTTATTACCTTTAACCCGCGTTTGGCTCCATTCCCTCTCTCTATCGCCATTTCACTTTACCAAAAAGAAATAAACAGTTACCAATCTGTTAAAATTCTCCTTTAAGTCGTTCTAATACGTCCGCTGTTACTAATGTATATTTGTGTAGGATAAAATTATGAAAATTAATGTTTTTTTTTTTTTTTGGTCACAGCTTTCCACGGTAAATCGGGAGCCTATATCTAATTTAACCAACAGACTTGTAATTGTCAACATGGACATTACAGGTCTTATAAAAAAGCCGGGGTGTACGGTGGATACAGGCTAGGACCATACGGTGCGCTTAAGCAGGAGATCCTTGCCAGACTCACAGCAGTAGTACAGCTTGGCTCCTTTTCCAGGATCATAATCAGATGTACCACTTAATGAGTAAGGCCATTTCTTATCTTAAGCCAGACCAAAGGGAGCTTAAATGCACATTGAAATTAGTCCGTTTACAACATCGGCAAAACCCGATCTGGCTATCATAAACCTTATCTAAAGACTACACAATGCTAAGCGAATGGACAGTTGACTCATTATTGGTCTTCAAGGTACTCCGTACAATAAACCAAACGAGGGTGCACTTGTGAAAGTTAATGTATGAATGAGTGTGAATGTGCTCGGCAAAAACAGATATTCTTGCACCAAACCAATCGAGCAGAGTATGTGCTTTGATTAAAGGAGTTTCAGAGAGCCATTGTCGTTTGATATCCTCTCGTCCAAGATGATAGAACTAGTGTTCCAGTTGCCGTCGTCACGACGCAGCTCAGCTTCAAGCCTATGTCCATTGTCTAAAAGGCGGACATTCTGCGCTGACGCGCCAAAGCCGGCGCTGCCGCCGGGGATTTGAATCACCTGTCCCGCGTAGACCATGTCAGGATTCTGGATGTTGTTGATGTGGGCGATGTCCTCAAAGGAACAGTTAAACCGAGCGGCAACGCTCCTTAGGGTATCACCCTGCTGGATAGTCATGGTCTGACCGACACCACTTGACCAGCGAAAGCTTCCATGGTCGTTCTCGAGAATTCTGTTTAAACTTATGGTACTCCGATGGTATGAGCCGTCTTTTCCCCTGCATTCAGCAGTCAGATTGTAGTCGCCGTACGCGTCGAGATAGACATCCTTGGCCGACTGGCTATAGTTCCCAGCATAGTTGCCCATAGACCTGTTTTCACTTTGCTGATACCCGTAGCTACCATGACTATCATGGCCATAGTCACCGTGATTATGATCATAGCCGTGGCCGTGGTCGTTATCGTGATTATGATCGTAGTCGTGATCGTATTTGTGTTTATTCTCCTCCTTTTTGTCGGCACGCCAGTCAGACACGGTATCCTGGAGCTTGTGGCCGGCAATAGCACCGGCCACAGCGCCGATAACGGTGCTCATCTTGCTATGCCCAGTCATCTTGCCGCCGACCTGGTGTCCTCCATATGCGCCTGCTGCACCGCCAGCCAGTGCGCCCATTAGGCCACGTTCACCATCTGGGCCATCGTTCCCATGTTGGTTCGGAGGATATCCTGCTTGGCCAGATGGTGCGCCAGAATAGTAGGAGTCGGCTGCGCCGCCGGTACGCCCGCGCTCGTAGTCGAACTTTTGTTGGTCGGGCCTGTTATATTCCATTTTGATCAGAAATATGTGAAGTGTGGTCGAAGTAATTAGTTGATGTTTTTGAATGGGATTTCAAAGAAATTTTTGTTGAGAAGTGTCGGGTGTTAAATTTTTTTACATTTTTTACGTTGGGTGACCCTTCTTAAATATTCGTACTTGATCTTCGCACTCGGGAAAGTCTACAGCAAAGGTTGCAATAATACAATCCATCAGCAGACTTAGTGGAGGGAGGCTTGGCATGTTTACCTCATATGCATTCATCCACGTCAAATCCGGTAGGTATACCGAAGTGATTGTGGCCCACCCATCCTTAGGGCTGATGACACGTAGCTCTCTTTCTCATACGCGAAGGCCAAACAGGTATTCTCTAGCTCCTAGAGTGGTGGATTAATATACCATACAACTACCGAGCACTTTTGTCAGATCGTTCGACAATGTTGTCATGTCTGAAAATTGATATAGATGCCACCTGAAAATAGATAGGCTAGAGTATGTAGCTTCGGCCTATTCGCAGTTTCCCATGACTTTTTGTGCTCTTATACACTTTTCTAGAGTACTAGAGTCATGATTATTTAACCCCAGAACATGGAGTATCAAATGATTGCGAGTAGTCGTCGGTTCATTAGCACCCCCTGCTTTTGGTCTCTTAAGGGGCTATTTTGAATGTCGGTGACTGGGTGGGTTTCCAAGTCTGTAAGGCGCCAAGATGCAATGAAAAGGAGACGGTTAAAGTGGATCTGGGTTTGGCTCCATAGTGGCGACTTTTCATGGCTGTGCTGGCTTTCTCGTACATTCTTGCTCGTATTTCCGTACAGAGAACTTCCGTTACTCTTAAAGCTTCATTGTTTTATGGATACCTCCGATTTTACGGAGTACCTTGTTCCCTTTTACAAGTATCGTAGGTGAATAGGCTCCATTAACCGAAAGTGCCGGAAAAGAAAGCGGCACATGTGTCATAGTAATACTTAAGAAGCTATAGCCTTTAAATATTATAGCTAATAACGTTGTACTTTTTCTTAACAACGCTTTAAATAAATGACTGTCTACAGCTTCTACAATATAAATATATGCTATAATCAACAAAATATTTAGGAGTAGTGTTTTGAAGAGAACATACTTGTAAACCTTAAATTGTGCTATACAAAGACAAGTGAACAGGATGCCGGCCTACTCCGTAGGCGGCTAGGCAGTAGTAATACACTGTATTTTCAGGGGCTTTCGAGGGCTAGAAAGTAATTTAAGGACGGTGCCAAGCGGCGCAAGAGAAAAACAGCTACCACTTAGTTGCCGGCGGCATCGTGAGCAAAAACAGAGAGAAAAAGACGGCTGTTTTATACCAAAGAATCAAAATCAAACCTGTAAAGAAACGTATCAACCGGTAAAAAAGAGACCCAAAAGTAATTTATGAAAATCGGGGGGGGAGGTAGTCACGGGACTGTCCATGAATTACTACCAATGAGATTGCAGGGATTTACAGGGGTTAGAGGTTTTCTGTTATAATATAGATGGGTAGCTCCCGTTACTACTGGTACTCGTACTTAAAAACATACATTTAGACAGACATGACTGTAGCGCATAGTATTATTTCGTAGTCGGCACCCCGTCTTTTATAGTTTCGTATTTACTAGTGAGAGTGGGGGCTGAGGTTTAGTAAAAAATGTCGATAAGCGCAACACGCAGGAAAGGGAACAAATTGGGCGTGGTGAACGTTCAAATGTCTAAAATTACACAATTAATCGTAATCGTGATTTAAGTTTAGATTGTTATAAACATATGGAAATTATTTCGGTTATTCTCATGCATTGGATTTTGACCGTGGCAACTTCCCTCTTCTGCGTAGTGAATGATGATTCTGACTTAACCTTCGGAGTACTCTGTTCTAGTTGCTCATTGATCGTATAGTGCTGGCCTGTAATTACCGGCCAGATATTTTTGCGCCGCCGTTGACGAGCGGATGAAAGTTACCCACGAACAATGTGGACCAGGGGTAAATGAGTGCGACGATTACGCAGGCCTTGAAAAATTGCAATTCCTCCAAAAGAGTGGGCCAGAGCGCAGAATACCGATTTGGAAAGGACCATCTTGGGACCATACATCGGAAGAGGCTACAGAAGGGTGTGGCCCAAAAGGCAGCCCGGTGACTCATGCATGATATAAACATTTTCCGTGCGGGTGTAAACCACCTCGTTATGAATAGACGTTTGAACTTCATGTTCGCCTGTAGAACGGATCATTGAAGACCACCAAAGTAGGTATTATGCATACTGAGTGCACGGCAGAACAGTTATAGCAATGATTCATGTTGTAGCTCGTGGTCGAGATATTTTCGTTTGTAAACTAATGTGATTGGGCAGATTTTCCCCGATCTAGATGAAATAAGTAGGAAGAGTTAGAACAATTCGGTGAGTGAAGTGATGGATAAAATGTACATGTTATTAATACATTCATTCCTGATTCGTCATCGACCAACAGCACGCCATCAAGATGACTAATACCCCGCGTTTCGGATGTTTGACATCAGCTTCTTTTCCCTTCAACCTCAATCTAGATGCTCGTCCCGGGATTTCTCTCAAAGATGACTGACGCATATACCCTGGCCTCCCGAGTCAAGGTAAGATGCGTTCGAATTTATTGTTTTGTGCATGTAGCTGAACGCTACTACAGCTAGCCACAGAGCAGACCATTCCGCAGATTCAGCTGGGCCTTTACATGATGTCCCGTCAAGAGGCCCAGCAGTCTGTCGCCTGGGCCCTTTCTGCAGGTTACCGGGGCATCGACTGTGCGCAGATGTATTACAACGAGTACGAAGCTGGCCGGGCTATCCGTAACTGGCTGGCTTCGGCCGAGAACACTGGCAGGCTCACGCGCGAGGACATATTTTACACGACAAAGTTGGCAACTAGCAGCACCGACTACGATGCCGTGCGTCTAAGCATTCGCGAGAGTGTGGCCGCAGCTGGTCTAGGATATGTCGATCTGTTCCTGTTGCATAGCCCTTATGGCGGACGCCAGGCCCGGTTGACGAGTTGGCGAGCTCTAGAAGATGCGGTGGAAGCAGGCGAGGTGAAAATGGCAGGTGTGAGCAACTATGGTGTGCGGCATGTGTGTAATTCTCACCAAAGTCTGTGACCTCTTCTAACAATACTAGATCGAAGAGCTGATGGCTTCCAGTCCGAAGATACAACCGGTCATAAACCAGATCGAAGTCCACCCTTTCAATACTCAAGAGGCCATCCGGGAGACGTGTGCCAAACATGGCATTATTATTGAAGCATATGCACCGTTGGCCCGAGCCATGCGCATGCACCACCCGGTTATTGTCGACTTTTCAAAGAAGTACAACTGTTCACCAGCCCAACTCTTCGTCCGGTATGTGAATTTCAACCCAATAAGCAGAATTTCCCGCTAACCACTGCTACTTGATAGATGGTCACTCCAACACAATATGGTCACGCTGCCAAAAAGTGTCCATCGTAACCGGATTGTTGAAAATGCTAATGTCTCGTGGTTTGAGATATCTGCCGATGATTTGACTACCCTAAACCAGCTGGACGAGGGCCTCGTTACAGACTGGTAAGTTGGCTGTTGACTAACGTTGATTTTTGCTAACAGTTTTAAAGGGACCCGACAGATGCGCCTTAAGTAGCAGTATGCTTGCAAAAATAACGTCGAGGGCTCAAAGGTTGTCTAAGCATCAACAAGGATCGTCGCGTATGGGGCACGTGAATTCGCTGAACAATGAGAACTGTGCGGACCTTGGACAGGGCCTGCACTCCTACCCAGTTAGGCCTGACCGCCACCGGCACGAGGACTATATGGAAAGACGAGAACGTATTCTTGCAGATAATTCTTTCTCTCTATCACGCTCCTGACAAGATTAATGATACTTCCTTCTGGTCCCCACGTACAGACATCTTGCAGGTGACCCCGTCACAAATAATTAGGCAAAGTTCCTGAAATATGACCAGAGAAATGTTTAAACATCTCTTTAGAATTGCTGCTACGACGACCAAGTGTCCAAATATATGTCCGCCGTTTCCTTGCCCATTTTCGTCTTCTTTGCTATTTCAAAAGCTAAACTTGCGCGAAAGGCCTCTGCCAGTAAGCGACAAGATATACTATAATTGATTATAGGCTAAGTTTTATCTCCTCACCCAAGTTTTTATGATTCTAGAAACGACCTGCTTATTACATCATAATACAAATGTACTTGGTAGAACGCTTTTTATATTGCGTAGTAAACCCCTTAGTAATTAATTAATTGAGTTTAACGCAATTGGACTCGACTCGACTACTACTCAAGTTTATGTCCTTTTCCTTGATGAACAGCATTCACTTAATAATCTTCTAACCTAAATATATTTACGTATGTTAACTAATGCCAACACAATAAAAATTCTCACCAAATAAGACGATTGTGAAATATGCAGTAAATAATACCGAAAAGATCTACTATCGGTAAATAACAACCCCTTATTAACGAGTTCACATTGTAATAGTCAAGAAGTAAGTCGGTTACGTATCATATTTATTTGTCAGAAAATGCTTCTAGACTAGAAGATAGCAAAGTAATTCGAGTAAGCTGTATAACTAGCTTTAACCTACCAATGTTAAAAATAAATTCTTTTGTTATTCATGCCTAAAGGGAACACATGCGAGTGGGGCTGGGGGGCTTTAAAGAGCAGAGATCATACTTTGACTCCTGGTGCCTCTAGGCCCTCATGAAAACGTGAATTGACCACCACCGTCAGGATGTAAGCAATCATAATCATAGCCAAGTCGAGGTTGACTAACCAATTCAAACAACAGCAGGGGCGGTGTTATTTGTTTTGAAAGCAAGCAGAGCTACAATGATGGGCAGGTGAAGAAACACCACTATCAATAGTCTTTACAAAAATCTTAAAGACAATTCTATACTTCGCCAAACCGGAAACAGCACGAGATGCTTAGAACAGTAGATAAGTACAGCTTCGGGCGGACGTGATACTAGATGTGAAGGGCTCAGGCAAAGCCTGAGCCTTAAGGCAAGAACAGTGCAGGGACACACAACGGCGGTCTGACTAATCACCGGCAACTCTCCGGGCCCAGAACGGATCGACAGAAGCACTCGTCGGGCTCAGAGCGGGATCGACAGAAGCACTCGTCGGGCACTCACCGCCCCCGACACTCACGCCTATATAAGGACGAAGGATTCCCTCATGTACATAGCTTCTCCCTTTCGTTCTGCACGATCAATGTTATCTCCTTCAGGCCCCCTCGAGCAGTAGTCATCGCGGGTGAGCCCCTCACACTAGAAAGGGATTAACCATCATTACTTTCTCCAAATAGTATTAACACACACTAAATCATTGTAAGGATCTGGAAAAAATGGATGTTGACTCAGTGCTATAGACACTTGGGTCTTATTGTTAGACTTTTACTGTGGCTAACGTAAAGCCCAATCAGGAAGCACTATAACCGTGCGAGGTGGATATTAGAGGCCTAATCGGGACTCTCCTAAATAAAGAAAACTAAGCCTCCTGCACATCAAAACCCAACCAATCGGATACCTGAACTGTGGCATGCCTTAAAACTACACATTACGGGTGCATACTATTTCTGAATAGTACTAGTAAATCCTTCTGAACTTGACAGCTGTAAATAAAGTTCGGGCTGCTTACTCGCACAACGGAGAGCAGCAGGATCGGTGGCAGGGGCTGTGTTTAGTGGGTCATTTATGTCAGCATTCTTCTAATTGTAATGGCAGTATTTTTCTAACCGCGGTCAAATTTGAATAATTATGTGAATTTTATGTTACTTGCGACAATAATAGTTATATAACACAAAACGTTGGCAGTGCTCTGTAAATCTTTCCGTATCTATTTTTTTCTACACTTGGTGAAATCTATGTATGGTACACCTTATGTAAGCATACAATTGAAGGATTTGGTAATGGCTGAGGCTTATTACATTGCTTCCCCACTAGGCTGTCTCCACTGCATCACAACTATTTTAAGGAAATGCCAAGGCTGCGATCATTATATAATAAGCTTCCATATCTAGTCTTTTACCATTGCATTATTTTATATCATTAAGCTAAATTATCCTTTGCTATCACTGTTCACCATCTTATCTAACTCGCATAACCCTCTCCGTCCTACAAACTTCAACCCTCTCAATGCTTTCTTTTACATCCCTGTTTTCTAGCGTCGCCTGTCTTATGGCGGTTGGCAGCGCTATCCCTACGACAAATGCCAAACAAAATTTCACCGACTGTGCGGCTGGGACTTGGTATTATCGGTGCGGCGAGTACAATGGCTGCTTTTCCAAGTCTCCTTGTGATTCGCCAACCAAAACTCCCGAATCGCCCGTGGGCCAGTGTCCTTCTGCCAGCGAAACAAAGACTCACCTTGCGCCGTCTGGCATTTATGATATATTTCCTGGAAATACCAGCCTCGCTCGGGGCCCAGGATCTGCCATACGCCTCGAGACTTACACAAACGCCTCACAAGTCGAGCAAGCCCTCATTTTCACCGGAATTCCCACCCAGGCTAAGAACTGTAGTTTCGGCTGGAAGCAGGGTAGCCGGATCGAACGTATTTTTCTCGTTAAGGGTTTCGACGGTGTCACCGAGGTCAAGCAGTTATCCGGCTTTCCGGCCGAGGGCCAGAACGTGACGTACGATTCAATCAAGCCTTTCGATACGTTTAACAAAAATACCGGTTCCTTGGACTTTACCAACTGGGACGACCTTGAAGCCGCCTCACATCAAGCTGGCAATATTGACTGCGCCGAGACTCTCTTCTTTAAAACAAACTTAAAGAACCCAGACGGCAACACTAAAGTCTATCTTGGCCAAGATCAGAACAATGGATACCACGTAACGTATTCATGTTAAATAGATGGTGGAAGGCCGGCGTTTATATTTTGGAGACAATAATTACTAGGCAGACCCAACTTTAAATAATTAGCAATCATAACAATCATTTTAGAAATCCGGTGAATTTAGTTTTATGTAAATTTGTTTTGGTGCAGATTTGTAAGCGAAATGCCAATGTTTTTGGTAGGCCATCTTTTCTGCGACAAAATGCCCACAAAAGGAAGGTGCAGCTTATCATTTGCCAAGGCTTGTGCCAAGTGCTTAATTTTTTTTGCTTCTCTCCATGCCTTGTTTTCACCCCGTGTAGGGATGATCTCGCAGGGTCAACCAATACGGTACAGGATAGCACGACTTGGCGCGTTATTTTCCTTGGGTTTAGTTATTAGAAAAGGTGTTTGCCAATTGTACCCGCCCCTAAAGACGCAATTTTGCTTCTTATTTGTCTTTTCTCTCAGCTGATGTCACATTTTATGTGCTCTACGACGAGCCTATCTATATTACCGTAACTCATATTTCTCTACGCACTTTTTTTGTACTTCGTTCTTTAAATAATACTTTTTCTTGACGCTTTGTTTATATTCTGTACTCACATGGCAACTCCCCTCGGATAAACCCGAAAAAGAAACATCGCAACGCAACGCAAAACGCGACTTGTCAACTACTTTCATCATGGCCTCGCATGATATCAACCCTCTTACATCCCCACACTATTCCGACCCAGAGAAACCGATCGGCAAAAAGGAGACCATTGGAGCTGTGCAATCTCACGTAGGAAGCACAGTAGGTTCCTCGTCTAGTGTGTCGTATGATGCCACCCATCGTCGGCTCAAGTCGCGCCACATCCAGCTCATTGGCATTGGTGGTACAATCGGCACAGCTCTTTACGTAAGTGACCTTGCGATTCTCGCTCATTGAGAAACTGAATGTTCATTACCGTGTCTTCCACGCAGGTCCAAATTGGCAAGGGCCTTATAAATGGTGGTCCTGCCAGCCTTTTCTTAGCCTTTTCCATATGGTGCACTTTCATCCTCGCCATCACCATGTGTATGGCCGAGATGGTGACGTTTCTACCTATCTCATCGCCGTTCATCCGTTTTGCTGGTCGCTATGTGGATGAAGCAATGGGCTTCGCCGCGGGATGGAATTTCTTTGTTTTTGAGGCCGTACTTGTTCCTTTTGAGGTGACGGCCTGCAACTTGATTCTCCACTTTTGGACCGACGTGATCCCAACTGCTGTCGTGATCGTCGTCATCATTGGACTTTATGCGATCATCAATCTCTTAGCCGTCAAATGGTATGGGGAAGCCGAATTTTGGTCGGCAGTTAGTAAGGTGATACTAATTGTCGGTCTGATTTGCTTCACTTTTATCGTCATGGTGGGCGGCAATCCGCATCGCGATGCCTTTGGTTTCCGGTACTGGAAGAGCCCGGGCGCTTTTACCAAGCTATACTACGAAGGCAGCCTTGGATGTTGGCTTGGATTTCTCCAGTGCTTGATCCAGGCCTCCTTTACTATTGCTGGCCCTGATTACGTCTCGATGGCAGCTGGCGAGGCTGAGAATCCGCGCCAGGTGCTGCCGCGTGCCTTCAATGCTGTATTTTACCGGCTCACAGCTTTTTTCTCTCTTGGGTCTCTTTGCGTCGGAATTTTGGTCCCTTGCAATGACCCGGAAATGACTGCTGCATTCAAGAATGGACAGCCTGGTGCCGCAGCCTCGCCCTATGTTGTCGCCATGAACCGCCTCAACATTTCCGTCCTACCCCATATCGTCAACGCTGTGGTCCTACTCTCTGCCTTCTCTGCAGGAAACTCATACGTATACTGCGCATCCAGGTCACTTTATGGTATTGCGCTTGATGGCAAAGCTCCTAGGTTCATGGCGAAGTGCACCAGGAACGGAGTGCCTATCTATTGTGTAATTGCAGCCCTGCTTGTCGCACTATTGTCGTTTTTGCAGTTTTCAGCAAATACGGCTGAAGTTATTAATTGGTTTGTATCTCTTGTCACTGCTTCACAGCTCTTGAATTTTGCGGGCATGTCCCTTACATACATCTTTTTCCATCGAGCATTAAAGACACAAGGCATCAATCGCGACTCTCTACCCTACAAAGCATATCTTATGCCGTTTTGCGCATGGTATGGATTGATCGGTACCTTCGTCATGGTATTTGTGGGTGGTTATACTGTGTTTCTGCCCCTTGAGGGATATTGGAACGTACCTGACTTTTTATTCTCGTGAGTGCTAACCTGATCTTGAGTCGAAAACTGCGTACATTTACAACAGTAAGTTAACATCATTCAGATATACGATGGTTGGTGTCTATCCCGTCTTGTATGTCGGCTACAAGTTGTTCTACAAAACAAAAATCCGGAATCCTCTCGAGATCGACTTCCATGCGTACCAAGCAGCCTTGGAAGAATATGAGAGCAGCTATGTCCCACAGCCACCAACGTGAGACACGCTCCCATCCGCGTGAACCCTGATGTTACTGACATATTTATTTAGTTCTATATTTGAAAAAATTCTTGATTTTCTATTCGGTTGATAAATTCTTTTAAAAAAATCTAGATCGGCGTAGGAGGAAGTACATACATGTTTCAAGGTATAGCCCTAACCTAGTCCATATCTATACTCCAAGAGCAACCTGCCTAATTCTACGTGCGGTGATTATTTAAGATATATTCATCGCAAGACACAATAGCCACACTGCTCATCACCAGTCTAACTTGTTGGTGGCACATGTCATAGCTTGGCATACTGCGCGAATTTTGTCAACTCGTAATTCTAGTAAGGCGACAAGCAAATAATGGAAACATACTACTTTCAGCCTGCATAAAGGCTACGCTACGGCGTCGTTGGATTGCTGCAGGGTATATTTCGCGTCCCTCGATGTACTCGGCCTCGCGATGTGCTTGGACAAGACTAGCAATGTGGGCATGACCATCTAGGAGTTTTATTAATTAGATGTCGTGCACTAGAACTGTGTAGGGGGGCACAAAGCGAAAACTTGCATATAATGGACATACAGTTATTCCAGCCCTCTTGGGGGTCATTTTCCATGGGATTGGTAAGTTGAGTGTATGCACTTTCGTAGGCCTCGACTAGGAACTGCAGGTGCTTTTCCATGTGATATTTTGCAGGGCCCTCGAACCCGTCTGAGCCTGTTTTATGGTTTCTATATACTTCACACCGCATGGTCGTTTGTCGGGCAGAGTCCGGCGAATACATGATGTGGTACCAGAAGGGGCTGCCGGCCTTCGTATGCACAGTCATAAATGGAAAGAACTGAAGCTGACCTATAGGAGCTATGCCGCATGCCGCAAGCGCTTGGGAAAGGCCACCCATCGTAACACCGGAGAAGGCCGCCTGGTGCATCGCGTCATTTTTCTTCCAGCGGTCGTGGGCTGTACCAATGTCAGCGCTGGGTATGGACCAAAAAAGAAGTAGGACATACCAATAACATTCCAGTTGAACCGGCCTTTGTATTCCCAGCTGTACACGAGCTGGGCGCTTTTGTCTATGCGAATAGGCCATCTACCTACCTTTGCACTTTCGACTGCACTGTTACCTGCCTCTTGACTGCCGCTGAAATTGATGTGCAGGAAGCCACGGCTATCGGTCTTAGTATGTATGGCATACAGCCCGTTCTCGGACTTCTCAAAGCCAGGAATCTGGTCGAACTGTGGCGCTTTGATGAGCTGGCCGAGAGAGTTGTAACTCCAACCATGATACTGGCAGCCCAATACCATGGTTGATCCAGACGCCTTTCGCGTCACTGGAAATGCACGGTGGCGGCACAAGTTATGAAATGCGCGCACAACATTATCTTTGCCCAGAATCAAAAATATGCGGAAGCCAGCAAAATCCTGCGAGACATAATCGCCAGGTTTGACAAACCGGCCCCGATGGCCAACACAAATCCAAGTCTATTGTCTTGTATAAGCCTTGATTACTCTGAATGATAGAAAATAATGAAAAAAAAACAGCTTGCCTTGCTGAAGACAGCCCGTCGTTCAAGCTGAAAATGGGAGTCGGACGTCCACCATCCTTTCGGTGCTGCCGTCACTATGTTTGTTGTAGTTACTGTGATTGTGGCCGTAGACGGGGTACCTCCGTTAAGCCAAGCCCATGATATGGCCTTTTCGGTAAAAAGCCATAGCGTGGCAAATGGGACGACCAAAAGGACAAGGGCGCAAACAATAGCGCATGGTTCGAAGTCAGCCAGGGTCAACATGTCGGCGATGGCTCGGTTTGCTACCCCTAGAACAAGCTTTACAGAATTCGAATAGAGCACGGCGCTCTAAGAAGCAGTGAGTTAATATACTGTTGTTCTTGTGTGCGAAATAGATCAGCCATAATCGTCGCAATCATTCTCCACTAGGCGCGATAACTGGGCGTTTAACAACACCAAAAGGGGAAAGTCGGTCCGCCCAATGGCCGATCAGAGCTACGGCCCGGACTTTGAGACAGATGACACCGTGAGCGCGTTATGCTCTTCGTAGAGAATTGTGGCAGTAGATATCACATCTACCAGCCCTTTTTGATTTAATGACAAGTCGAAACCTCTTGTTCCATATTCGGAATCTTGCTGTCAAATAACGGCCCGACGTCAATAACGACACCACTGCATCGCCTACCCAATGTCAACATATCAGCTCACGAAAACGAATTCCGACAAATCTATGCAACTATCATTATAGACGCAGAGGAAGTGCGCTTCCCAAATCCTGCATGGGAGCTAAGAGTGCTGAACACTGATAAAGCCGATGTACGCAATTGGCCGAATGGGGGCGGATTGGATTCCCTAAAGGAGAAGTCCGCTGCGCTGCGCGCGCATAGGTTGTATATCTGTGGTCACTGCGTTCTGGGTTGGCGAATCTAGACAGAAAGGGTACGCAAGCTAGATAAACATGGCAACTTGTTCAACAACACTGCCGGCCTCGTGGTACACAAGCAAGGCAATCTACGCTTTAGAGAGGCAAGCTGTGTTTTTGAAGGTGTGTTTTCTGAGTACATGTTTCCATGTCAAACCACTGCTGACTTATTCAGACATGGATGCTATTGGGTGCCGTCACCAGATGGCATGAAGTTGGCAAAGACTACGTCTACGATATGGCCCAAGTCAAAGTGTCTGTTCGACGTGTTTCCGAGAACTGGCGAAGCATTAAGGTTTTTCTGGAAGCTAATGTATGGCTGTGAGAAAGAACCATTTCGGAGTTTAGATTTTGTACTAATGACAACAGGGATCGGTGGTCCGCAGCCACTTGACGGCTACGGGACTACTCTTTATTACGCTGTCGGACGAGACAGTCGGGTTTGAGGAATATTTTCCCGGCCTCGAGGATTTGATCAGAAACATCGACTTTACACAGTTCACCCCTCAGCGCAGCCTCAACTACGAGGGCCGCTACAACTGGAAGACGATGATCGACGGATTCCAAGAGTGCTTGCACTGTCCGTATGCCCACCCAGGGTTCTCCAGGGTGTACACATTTGTAACCTACCAGGTGCTGAACAGACACAACTACTCGCAGCACCTGGCGGAGACAAACAAGCCCAACGATGGTTTATTCCTCTATTTTTTCCCGAATTCGACACTAAACTTATATGGTGGTGGGATGTCTTCATTTCGTGTCTGTCCGTCTGACAATCCGTCGCGGGCTACCATGGACTTTGACTACTACCATATGACAGCAGCAGGCTCAGAAGAGTTCGAGACGTACTTCAAATTTGCACGGACGGTGGCCATAGAGGACCACGACCTCTGCGAGAAAGCCCAAGAGAATCTGGAAGTGGGCATCTACACCGAGGGTATCCTCAACCCAAACAAAGAAAATGGCGTTGCGTGTGAGTGCATACCAAGATGCATATAAGCCGAGAAACCAATGAAAGCGTGCGCTGCTAACCTGTTAGACTATCAAAACCGTGTCCGAGAAATGTGCACCGTTTATTACGAGAAGAAAAAAGAGAAATTGGCACAAGTCCTATGATAAGGCGATTGTGCAAGTAGTTGACGCGCCTGTTTGATATTTTAGCTCTGCGTTGTGGTTTCTACAGATTATCACAAAGGATGAGTGGCAAGAGGAGTCACGAGATATGAGGGTATAAGGGCAACGTAACCGGCTGCAACATTTAAGTACAAGAAATCAAGTTTATACCAACGAATCTAATCTACTTTGCCAAGATGGGCATCTGTCTCCACCGAGGTTCACGATGTGTGATGCTAGAAAGACCACTGAGTGTATCGGTGCCGTAATATCGGCATCGTCATTGGTTCGCTTAAGATAACACTAGGCCGCGAACGGAACTATTATCCGGAGGAACCCGCGTTTATCTCCACCGACCACGGAGACGTGCTCCCAGTCAAGTCAGGCATCAACACGCGGCGTCCTCGACTAGCGCCGGCTCGAGCGAACAGGATGAGCCGCTACCGTGCCCTTAGGAGACAGCGACCACAACGCAAAACCCAGAACAAGAGATATGCCTCCCCGGTCATCAGGAGTCGCTTGCGCAGGCTGGGACGAGATGCCTAGGCCGCGAGAAGCTGAGGCGGCAGCGACGGTGCACAAGCATACCAAAAGCCGAAATGGTTCGTTGTGCAGGCGTGGCAGGTGCAATTCAGCGGCGCTGATCAACAACCAGGATGCGTGACGTGCAAGGCAAGACGGCGCAAGTGCGACGAAGCCAAGCCATCGTGCGCCCAGTGCGCTCGTCGTCGGGTCCCCTGCGGCGGCTATAGCAAAGACCTGCGGTGGAAGGAGTTTCAGCAGCCTGGGTCCGCCATGTCTTTGGTGCGGAAGAGTAGGCAGGCGGAAAAACATCGTGGTACGAACACAGTGGCCAGATCGCCCCGATCCGGAGGTCAAGATCGGGGGACGCACGGTCAGCCGACTCCCAGCCCATCTGTTGACATGCTTCCCGACATTTCAATTGGCCCGGCTGAGCCGCCCGTGGATCTTGACCTCTTGTTCGCCAACATGCACACGTCCGTGGACGCTCCAGTTCCCACGCCTATGTCTAATGACGACGAAGCGGCCACAATAACATCCTTCTACCATCTTTTCAACAGCTCTGCCGATCTAGACTCTGCCTTAGCCGACATGTCAGGTCTGGATGCATTGGCTCTCGACGACAGAGATACTGAGTGGCAGATGCCGTTTGAAGAAATGCCCCAGCCGTCCTCACCTCTGACTCTGCCAACACACCCCTTATATGAGCAGCCGCGCCTTCACAGCGACAGTCCCGAGCACATTGCGTTCTTGTTTCACCGTCGTATCTGCAAAGTTCTTTGCATCCGCGACGGCGCCGCTGGCAATCCGTGGCGACACATTGTGTGGCCACTGGCCCAGGAACACACCGCACTATACCATGCCATCGCTGCCATGACCTGTTTCCAGGGCGCCAACAGGCTGCCGCAGTTTCGAGCCAAAGGCCTAGGGCACCTTAACACCAGCATCCAGCAACTGTATGGCGTACACGGCAGCAGCAGAAGCATACGCCTGGAAGTTGCCCTCGCGGTTACACTCGCACAGGGCTTCGCACAGACGTGGTACTACCCGCGATCCTCTACAGGCATCCGCTTTGTCAAGAGTGCGAAGAATATGCTGCAGAAGGCACTCGCCCGCTACCGCCCCGCACGGTGGTCGCCAACCTCCCAGCCGGATGATTCTACGCACCAGCGCAACAGCAGCAACAGCAGCAATAGCGACCTTGCCTGTCTCCGCTTTCTGGCAAACACGTGGATATACATGGATGTCATCACGCGCTTCACTTGCCGCGATGTGCAAAGAATGGATACTCGCTTCATGACCGCCTGCCGCCTACTCGACGCTCAACCGCATACAGCACTGCATGTCCTCCAGGTAGATCCACTCATGGGGACAGCAGAAACGCTATTCCCCTTGATAGGACAGGTGGCTGACCTTGTCAACCGCGTGCACAGAATGGCACTGTCGCCCATGTCGGATTCTGAGGTGCTCAATCTCAATCCGCCTGGTCTAGTAGCCGAGGCAGTCGAACTAAAGATGGCCATTGAGCGTTGGATGCCGCCTGACCCGGTCGACGCCGACCGCGTGTGTGACAATGAAGACAGTAGAACCGGTACTGGCATGGCCGGCACCGCCGAGTTCACCGAATCTGACTCTGAAACCACGACCAGCGCGTCTGACCTGGCGCAGACGGCCAATGCCTACAAATGGGCCACACTACTGCTCCTACACCAGGCCGTACCTGAGCTGCCGCGAACTCTCTCTCTGGCCCGCATCGCGCGCCAGGTGCTCGTTCTCCTGGCGACGGTACCGCTGGGCTCACGTGCTATCATATTCCCGGTGCTACCGCTTCTCATTGCTGGCTGCGAAGCCGCCGAGCATGACGATCGCACCTGGGTGCGCCACCGTTGGAATGCTCTCGCCGCCGGCAACAGCTCTGGCATTGTTGACCGCTGTCTCGAGCTGACCCTCGAGGTATGGCGTCGACGCGATCATATTGTGGCGAGGAAACAGATGGAACATGCCATGCCACACCTAAACTGGGACCAAGAGTTGTTCTTCGGCGGAAGCCCTCAAGCAGACGGCGGCCTAGGTTCTACGATAGCAGTGCCATCAGAGCCAATCCCAGCGTGGCCGACTTCCGGCATTCTCGATGCAGCATCTCTTATGTCGGAATCGCTGGAGCCGAAACCTGGCCCCGAACCAGGGCTAGAGCAAAGCAGCATCGCACCCCCAGAGTACACTGTCAAGAGCAAGCAGCACTGGCTCAGCGTGATGCGTGACTGGGGCTGGGAAGGTACGACAGCCCCGCCCATCATATTCGTTAAGACTAACTTTTCTTCAGTAATGTTTGGCTGAACTATTCATGAGGTGTAGAGAACCAATTTTTGCTAAGCTTCCCGTTTCGATTGTATATTGTATTCAATACGCGCCCATATTACTGTCGTTTACTGTTTCGTTGTTGTTTTTTACTAGATTATATCAACGTTGTCTAATTCATCGCGCTGGATGAAATTTCCTCGGCTTGAAAATAAATCGGAACCCAATTTATGTGGTCTAGGAAGACAAATGACCTTGACAGCAAGACAATGCAACCAACTGATTTATTAGTAAGTCTTGCTGTCCGACACACCACAACCGGATTCAATTTTGCCTTCGATCTACTTGTTTCCAAAAGTGGCATGTCGAGATTTTAATCGAAAGGCCAAGTGCTTTAAATACGCCTTCGGGTATACTAGTAGAGTGACGGAAAAGTTTCTAGGCCCGGTAACTATACAATCCTACATACAAAATAGCCCTTTTCCGTCTTGGTATAATTACGAAGATTCCGTACGGTTTAGAGATAAGAAAAGGCATATTCACTATGGAATTCAGAGCATTCCCGAAGCCTCCAAAGATTAATGGTAAGTTGTTTAATTAAATGACTTTCTCTCCTACCCCTTATGCAGTCTAAACTAAACTATTCCAAGCTTGGGTAATATATTGTAATTTATACCTACAAATGTACAACACCAACTTGCTACCTCATAATATATATCTTCTAGTAGAATGGTGTTGAAGATTGCATCATATGGGCTGTTAACAGATGGTGATGCCTTTTCTGGCTTAGAACTGGGGAATTGTAGTCCCAACCCCGCGAGACATCCCTAGGTCAATAAGCGCCCGACCAATCGAGAGATCCATGATTCCAACGCCGACACTTTTGTACACAACATTGCCAGAAAGAAGCCAAGCATGTAGGATGCTTTTTTCTGGCCCACCGGTGTTCCATGCCTTCAACAACTCCCCTATTTCAATGAGATGGCTGTCAGGTATCCCTGCTTTGACGAGCTCTCCAGCTTCAAGCGCGCAAGCATCTCGGCTATCTACAACAACAACGCCATTCTGATATGATCCTGGATATGATTTGTCCGTGGTTATAGTCCGTAAGAAACCAGGATCCAGCTCCTGCATGTCAAGTTTGTAGGATCCGATAGCCGAAATATATCGTGTCTTCTGGAGGCCCTGGACACACGTGAGCCATTCTCTAGGGAACAACGGGACAGTTGACGGCGTTGTGCAGAAGATGACATCGGCCTGTTGAACCGCCGTTTTGAGGCTGTCGTTGTTGTCGAAAGGCATGACTGAAAATTCGACGAGGTCGACTGAAAAGCCTGCCCCCTTGCCCATTTCTCGGAGATTGACAATTAATTCCTGTGCACGGCCGGCCGATCTGTTCACAATGGTCACCGTAGCGATATCTGACTTTCGGAGAGCCAATGCCAGCCACACGTGCCATAGTGCCTGCTTACCCGCGCCAAAGACAACAATGTTTTGTGTAGTGGTGCGGTGTCGGTACAGCAAAATAGAGCCCAGAGCAGTACGGAAAGCAGTCAGGGCAGCGGCATTAAGCACGCCCACAGCTCTTCCATCCTCGTCACACACCAGGACGACACCATTGAGTCCCTTGGATTTGGTGCCACCGTTTTCAGGCGAAGTTGGAGGGGGCACCCCCACAACCTTGACGGAAGCGCCGTTCGGCAGTGTTGCGGGCATGAACAACATGGTTGGGGCTCCTGGACGAGATACGCCTTGGCGATGGCACTGATACTGTTTTTCCCCGTCAGTGGAATACGTCTGAAAAGCGGCGCCTAGGACGTCGAAGAGCTTCTCCATGTCAGCCGTGGCGAGGGTGGCTAGGAGGGATCGAACGTCATCATCGGATAAGACGTGAAGAGGCATGGTTTCTATTGTGACAAAGGGAAGGAAGAAGATGTAAAATGGCTAGAGGAACTAGCGTGATAAAGCGGTGGTGGGAGGTAAAGAGCTAATTAAATCCAGCGCAACGGAGCTAATAAGGCTAAACACATGCCGAAATCGGCCTACGGTTACCCATTAAATTTTAAAAGCGAATTCTAAAATCGCTATTTACCT
The DNA here is from genome assembly GCA_014183025.1 of Harringtonia lauricola. Lineage (NCBI taxonomy): Eukaryota > Fungi > Ascomycota > Sordariomycetes > Ophiostomatales > Ophiostomataceae > Harringtonia > Harringtonia lauricola. The sequence goes on from JACBXF010000035.1 coordinate 821,337, forward strand.
TTAATTAACCACCACTATTACAACCACCACAACCTTACGAAAACGAATTAAATAAGAAAAGTAAATCTTTAAGAATATATAGCTTTAAAACGGCCTTTTAAGTAAACTATATTAATATTTTATATACTACTTATTTATAACAATAACAGTCAAAAGTAGTTATTAAAAAAGTACTTTAAAATTAAAAAGAATTAAGTAAAGAATAAAGTATATTCTTAAAAAAAGTAAAGGTTAAATTAAATACAAAACTAATTTTTACCTTAACTACTATTCTTAACAAACATAACTTTTTTTAACTTTATATTATATATAAAATGGTATTTATAACCTAAGCGTTTTCCTTAAGTTTAACTCCTTATAACAACTTAAGTATTAGTTAAAAAAAATTAACTTATAAAATACTAATAAAAGCGTAATTTCGACTAACACTTAGGTTGTTATAGGGAGCTGAACTTAGGGAAAACGCTTAGGCTACAAATGCCGTTTTGTATATAATATAGAGTTAAAAAAACTCCATGTTTGTTAAGAATAGTGGTTAGGACTTACAGAGGCCTTGAGTGTTATTGCCGTTATTTATCCACATTCCTTTTCTTTATGTTTGTGTTAACGAGCCGATTAGTCCTTTAATTAATAATTATTTTAGGTTTGCCGTTAGTCCTTAAGAGTATAAGCGACGTCTACTATCGGCTAGCATTTACTTATGGCTGCTCACGGCTGCTTACAACGCCAATGCCTTTTTAGCGACATCTATGGTTAGCTCCTAGCTACCCTTAACTTACTAAAGACTGCCACTTAGAACAAATTAAGGTTTCTTGTGCCCCCTTTTCGGGCAAATTCTGCCTCCAGTTCCTTGGTCGCTGTCTCGCATATCACATCAACTATCCATAAACGATGCTATGTGCTGGTCTGTCCGTGACCGAGATAACTGGCCTGAACACTATGGAATGGGAAGGGGTGGTAGCCCTCTGCTTTCCAAGGACGTTTGCATTTCTGTCACTCTCCATACTGGCAGAAGAGAAGGATTTTTTGCTCTTAATAATTTTTTTTGTATTTTCTATCTTTTATGGTCCCATACCGGTCACTTGAAATGGTTTCTCTCCATTGCAATTTTGTCGCTACGCAAACTCCAACCCCTGCCATCCGCTCTCTCGGCATGCTGCGCACCGCTTACGGTACTCCACGGCACTACCGGCGTACCGAGCCACGCTTCGCACCGTCCGGCCACGAACGTTCTTGTTCACGCCCGTCATCCAGCTGTCAATCTCGTTAATTAGCGAGCCCTTGCTGGCGTCAACGACATGAGCCGACCAAGAATCGGCTGCCGCCTCGGTTGCCTCTACGACTGCATAGCCGCGGTCATGGCAGTGCTGAAGCAGGTCGCCGACGAGGGAGACAGCATGTTCAATGTTGCGGGTGGCGTTGCCGAACGGCTGGTGCGGGCCCATGACCATTAGCAGGTTGGGCATGGACGGCACTGCGACGCCGAGGAATGTACGGGGGCGGTGGTCGATCCAGACGGCGGTCTCGCCGGCCTGCTTGCCATTTTTGGCACTGTTCTCGCTGTCCCCTTCGCTGTATCCTACCAGAGAGCGCCCCCCTCGGCCGTGCCACTCAATATCCGCAAATGCCCCCGTGATGGCACTGAAACCCGTCGCGCAGACCAATACATCTAGGGCGTGCTCCCGCCCGTCGACCGTGACGATACCCTCTTGCGACACCTCCTTGATCGGCGTATTTTTCAGGTCCACCATGTGCACATTGGGCTGGTTGTAGGACTCAAAGTAGCCGCTCTCCAGCGGGATGCGCCGCGTACCGATTCCGTGGCTCTTGGGAATCAACGACTCCGCCACCGCTGGGTCCTGCACGCGCTCTCGGATCTTGTCCGCCATGAACCGGCTGTACAGATCATTGGCCGCTCGATCCGAGTACGTATCGCGAAACAGCCCGATCCACTTACCGAATCCGGGCTCGGCGTACAGCTTCTCGTAAAAGGCCTCGCGAACTTCGGGTGACACGTCAGACGTGAGGCGCGGGTCGGGCGCGTGCAGGAAGCCGCCTGGTGTTATAGCGCAGCGGGCAAATATGTCGTCATAGCGACGGCGGATGTCGGTCATTTCCCCGGGTGTTATCGGGGAGTTGCGCAGGGGCGCGGACCAGTTGGCGGTGCGCTGGAAGACGGTGACGTCGATATCGGGCTGGCGAGAGAGGGCCGTAATTGTCTGGATGCCGGAGGCGCCAGTGCCGATGACGCCGACGCGCTTGCCGACGAAGGCGGTGGTGTAGTCGAGGTCCTGGGGCCAACGCGAGGTGTGGAAGCAGGGGCCGGCAAAGGTGTCAATGCCGGGGATCTGGGGCAGTGTTGGGGACGAGAGGAAGCCGATGCAGGAAACGAGGAAGCGGGCGCGGTAGGAGCGGCCCTGGTCGTCAGCAAGCAGCCACGAATTGACTTCGGGCTGCCAGTCGGCGCGGCAGATGCGGGTGTTGAACTGGATGTCGCGATAGAGGTCTTTCTTGTCGGCAACAAACTCGAGGTAGCGGCGCAGGTCGGGCTGGGCAGCAAAGGTGTCCTTCCAGTCCCACTCGTTGATGATTTCCTTGTCAAAGGAGTAGGCAAAGGCGATGGACTCGGAGTCGACGCGAGCGCCTGGGAAGCAGTTCCACATCCAGACGCCGCCCACGTTGGGGCCGGCCTCGATGCCCTTGACCTTCCAATCAGGGAATCGGTTGCGGATGTGGTGTAGGGCGCAAATGCCTGACAGTCCGGAGCCGACGATGAGGACGTCGTGGAGGACGTCTTGATCGAGAGACCCCATAGTTGTGGATGGCAGGGGTCAAGGGGTGGAGGAGGGATAAGGGAATCGGGTGGATCAATCAAAAGAGTAAGACTTATTTCTGCGTGGTAGCCTCTTGGATTCTCTTCTGTCTTGCTTTGATTTGTGTCTCAAAGATTCCCTCCGTCAAGTGCAATTAGTCTCTTCAAATATATACAAACGGCCATAGCACGAATAACTCAGTTCCTTTTTTTCTTTTGCCCTATTAAGGACTCCAGACAAAATAGAAACAACATGCCACAGGACGGCCGGATTAAAAAAAAATAGAAAAAAAACAATCATCCTCAACAGCACCCAACCTTGCTGAATAGAAAGTATTCCCTTTTCGTCCCGGATACCGTTGTCCAGATCTGCAGCGCTCGTTTCTGCCTTGTGACAGATGCTTGGAGTCACGGCAACAAATTAGGAAAGCTAACCCGGATAACGGCTGCAAGAAGGTTGTGGGGGATATCGTTGTCTCCACTCGCTTTTAGTCAAACAGAGGCTAGAGTCCTGGTAAGTTATGGTAGTTGTGGTAAGCCATCTCGACACCCTTGTCAACAACGGCAAGCTTACCCTTCCAGGGTTGTCCAACAAATGACTGTTGCCACCCCGAAATCTGGTCATATATTGGTTATCATGGAGTTCCATGGCAATGTGGCAGGGAGGGGAGATGTGTGCTTGCCAATACGAATGTCTGCTGTTATCTCACCGAAGCACTAATACAACAAAACATAGCAAACACACCACCACTAACACCAGACGCTTGCCATAGCCACTTCCCACAGCCAACCCTTGTCAGCTACCAACTCCAGCCTCAGCCCTCTCTCTCGGTCCCCGAACTCACGCAGCATGGACGTGCCCGGCTTTGCCCTCGTCACCGGTGCCGGCTCTGGCATTGGCCAGGCCTGCGCCCTCGCCTTTGCCAACGAGGGCGCCGCCGGCGTGGCTCTGTTTGACGTACAGGAGGCTGGCCTGCGGGCCACAGAAAAGGCGATTCGCGAGCAGCTCGGTCGCCGTCCGTCGTCGCGGGCCGACTGCCGCATATCTGTGCATGTCGTCAACGTCACCGACGAGGACGCCGTGGACGCGGCCGTGCAAGCCGCCACAACCGCCTTTGGTCGGCTCGACTATGTCGTCAACGCGGCCGGAATCGCCATGAAGCACCCCGGTGGTGCCGCCTACGCGGCCACGGCCGACTGGAAGCGCGTGCTCGACGTCAACCTCAATGGCTGCTTCTACGTGCTGCGCGCGGCGGCGCGCATCATGCTGCAGCAGGAGCCGATTGCGTCGGCCATTGACGGGCGGCCGCTGCAGCGTGGCTCGATTGTCAACTTTAGCTCGATTCAGGGGGTGGCGGGCGTGCCGCTGTCGACGGCGTACACGGCGAGCAAGCACGGGGTGCTGGGGCTGACACGGACGGCCTCAGAGGACTACGCCAAGGCAGGCCTGCGGATCAACGCCGTGTGTCCCGGGTACACGGAGACGCCCATGACGACGGCGGATCCGCTGATTCTACAGGCGATGGAGGAGCGGGTGGCGACGGCGGTGCCGATGGGGCGGATGGGGCGGCCGCAGGAGATTGCAGACGGGGTGGTGTACCTGGCCGGGGGCCGGAGCTCGTTTGTGACGGGAACGGCACTGCTGGTCGACGGGGGATTCACAGAGCGCTGAGCCATTTGCTCAGGGGTGGCTGTTCGGACAAGAAGGAAAGCTCGGGAGAGATAGAGGATAGGCACAACAGAGCATACAACAGTCGCGAGTGTTCGCGAGTGGATGGGTTTGGGTACAAATAGACCCGTAAACTGGATTTAATGATGCAATGCTCAATATACTCAGTCTCTCATGTCCCTCTTAGCATACCCACCCCCCATCTACATTGTACACAGCGCCCGTCACAAACGAAGCCTCGTCGCCGAGAAGGAAGGCCACGACGGTGGCGACCTCTTCCGGCTCGGCTCGTCTCTTCTGCACCGTTACTTGCAGCTCTCTCTTGACGTCCTCTGGGTTTTCGCCCTGGGAAAGCGGTGTGTTGACAGAGCCTGGAAATAATGTTAGGACGACAAGACAAGAGTGTAAGGGTTGAGATGAAGAGAACCCACCAGGAGACACGCAATTGATGCGGATGTTGGGGTTCTCCTTCGCCGCCGTTCTGGCGAGGTTGATCACGGCGGCTTTGCTGGCGCAGTAGGCCGCGTTACCGGCCGCCCCAAACTGGCCAAATGTGCTGGCAGTGCAGACCTAGCAGTTTTAGTCTTGTGTTTTGTTTTTTGTTTATTTCTCGTTCCTTTTTGTGCCGTTTTCACTCACTATGCTCCCACGTTCCATGGCCCGGAGCTGCGCTCGCAGACAATAAAACATACCGCTGCAGTTGACCGCCATGGTCCGCTCCCACTCGCCGCCCGCGAGGTCAACAATGGGCGCCGCCGGGGCGATGATGCCTGCCATATTGACAACGCCATCGAGCCGCCCCAGCTGTTGCACCGTCTGTGCGATCCAGTCGTCGACAGATGCGGGCCGACGCACATCGACCACCGTGCACAAGACCTTGGTTTCCGCATTCTGCTGATAATTGGACGAAGCATCAGTGGCAGCATCTCGCACTGATGAAGCGGCCTCTTGCAAGGCAGCCTCGTTGATGTCGGCCAGGCAGAGGATGGCGCCGCGGGCGGCCAGCAGCTTGGCCGTAGCAAGACCCATGCCGGAAGCGCCGCCAGTTATGGCAATCTACGCTTGGTTGTCAAGAATTGAGTTCTGGGAAGGGGAAGGTGGAAAGGATGGAAAACGGGACCATCTTACTACTTTGCTCTGAAAAGTTGCCATAGTGTCAGTCTTATTCTTATTTCTTCAACTCCAACTGTGACTGGAAATGCCTGTAAACTGGTTGGCAAAAAGGACAGGAAAAGAGAGCCTATTAATCCTACAGTTGGGGTCTCCTCTGCTCGCTGCAGCAATCGACTTTCGTAAGTATCTGGGTCTTATCAACACGCTGACTGAATAGGAAGGTTTCCCAGGACACGTGAAAAAGGCTTTCTACACCACAGGCACACGCATCCATCACTTACACCGTCACGAGCCAGTTTTGATTCACCGTGATCTAAAGTTTTCCAAGACACTATCTGACTCTGGCGCTGCCTACCTCTACTCTACTAGCCCATGATCAGAGTCAGCTTGCTCCAGATCAGGCGCAGCAGCCCTTTGGGCTTTTGCACCCCCAGAACCGCGTCGTACTCCCTCCAAGCGGCCTCGTCCGCCTCCACTTCGGCCACCCCGGTCACCAGATCCATATCCTGCAGACTCCGCACCCATGGGTCTTTGCGGCCGATCGTGGCCTTGTGGGTGCCGTACAGCACCAGCGTAAAGGCGATCCCAATGTACGCCGTGACAAACTTGCTCGCTGAGAATTGGCCCGGGAAGAAGACGGTGAAGCCATTGCACAGCAGCAAGACAGAGAATAGCACCACGCACAGATACGACGCCCACGGCTGGAACCGCGACCGGTACGGCACCTGCACGCCCCGTGCATCCACGGCCGCCCGGAACCGCAGGTACACGATGCTGCTCAGGATCCACGATGTGTAGCCGCCCGTGTTGGTGATGCTGATAAAGTAGTTGAAGACGGTGCCGGCCTGCTGGCCGCAGTTCATGTATGCCAGCAGTGCAAACAGGCTCGAAGCCGCCACCGCGTATATGGGCCGGCCATAGCTGTTGCAGCGCGCAAATACGGTAGGCGCGCTACCGGCACGGGCCAGCGAGAAGAGTGTGCGGCTGGTCATGAAGAGGTAGGCATTGCCTGCAGACCATGCGCTCGTCAGCATGCCGGCGTTGACCACGGACGGCAGCGCGTGGATCCCAGCGTTCTGGATGCCGATGACCCAGGGCGAGGCGCGGGCGTCGCCGGTGCTGGTGGTGAGGCCGGCGGCCGAGGAGCTGCATATCATGCCGACGGCGAGGGTGCCAATCATGTAGAAGACGACCATGCGCCAAAAGAAGCGGCGGGCAGCTGTGGGCAGGTTCTTCCGCGGGCGGCGCATCTCACCAGACGCAAAGACGAGCTGCTCGGGTCCAAAGTTGAAAGAAAATACGGAGAAGACCCAGACGTACAGGAACGCCGTGAAGCGGCCGCCATCGCCGGGCACCAGGTAGGACTTGACGGCACCCGGGTCACGCCAGTAATGGAAGCCGAGGCGCTGGTGGTTGGGCCCGCCGCCGAGCACGAGAACGAGCGAGAGCAGCAACAGGCCGATAATCATGATGACCTTGACACCCGCGAACCAGAACTCGGACTCGCCGTAGATGCCGACGGGACAAAAGTTGAGGCCGACAATCACCACCATAAACACGGTGATCCAGGCGCCGACGGGCACGCGATTCGGCCAGTAGTCGACGAGGATGCTGGCGGCCGTGATCTCGTAGGCCACCACGACACCAAACGTGTAAAAGTACATCCAGCCCATGGCGAAGCCCAGCGACGGCGACACGAAGCGCTTGGCAAAGTAGTTCATGGACGCGCCGGGGACCGGCAGAAAGGTACCGATCTCGATGATGGCCGTCACCATAAAATACACCAGGCACGACGTCAGCACGTAGGCCAGCAGCAGAAAGGCCGGTCCGCTGATGGCGAGCGCCTGGCCAATGGCGAGGAAAAAGGACGTGCCGATGGCGCCGCCGAGGGCAATCATCTGGGCGTGGCGCGACTTGATCTGCCGCTGGACGCCGGCGGCCGTGACGGTAGTGGGGCGGTGGTTGACGTGCTCGCCCGCCGAGAGGCTGGTCACTCGGTACAGGCCGTCTTCTCCAGACTTTTCGACCGCGGGCGCTATATTAAACGCAGACGTGGCGTCTTTTTCAGGAGGCTGGTAGTCGGTCATGATGGCAGAATGGAGCCAGGTATGGGATGGAAAGTGAAGAAGCAGAGGGAACAGCAAGCGGGATGCAAGATATATTTACGCATTCCGTCCACAAGATGGGCATGCACGCAACGATGGCAAAGGCGATGCAGAGAATTTGTGGTGGCTCTTGACCACAGCATATATCTAGTAATTACCCATGTCCCCCTTCCCCCTTTTTACGGTGTACCAGTACAGTGTGCGGTGATGTCCCCCCTGTCATCTCCTGCTAAATTTGCCCCCCCTCTTTTCCCATATCTCGTAAACCACGGACACAATGGAGATACCGACGGAAGATGTACGGTTTGCAAGGGGGTGAGGCTTTTCGGCTTACAACTTACAGCCAGGTTAGCTTTCCTCAAAGCGCGAGAGAATGCGGGGAAATCAAATCAGGAAAGCCACACCGGGTGCCACAGTTACATCAGATGGTTCCACAGATAAGATGCCGGCCGATGAGGAAGCCCGCGTTTAGCAATTTAAACTGGTGCTCTCCTGGACTTTCCTTGTGAGGGACGAACTTGCCAGAACCACCCACTGGCCCAGACCTGCCGTCGCACGGAACAGACGAACCCCGTTTGCCATGACCAAGGCTTCTCAAAGAGGGCCTAAGGGACCCCCTCCGTCGAGGAATCGCGGCAAGTCAACCCGGCCTCGGTCGTTCAGCGGTTGCCACACGGTAAGTGAGATAGACTGGAACGATGATTCAGATAAACCCGATCGATTAGGAAAGAGGACACGGGGAAACCTTGACAAAGAGAAATTCCATAATGCATCGTGGCAAATCCCCCCGGGCACCACTGAACTGACAAGGGCGTGGAATCATTCGCAGTGTCGGATACGTCATGTCAAGTGTGACGAGCGGCAGCCTGTCTGTCTCCAGTGCCAGCGCGCCGAGATTGCCTGCGGTGGCTACCGCAAAGACATCTTCTTCGACGCTGCGCAGTGCACCGCCGGAGGCAGCGATGAGCCCATCCGCTTCCGCCGGCCTCTCCTCACCGTGGCCGAGCGCGGGCGCATGAGCCAATGGATCACCGCCAGCGTGGCTCCCGCCTCTGTCAACCGCGTGCTTGCGCGCATCGACGAGCGTGCCGAGCACATGCCGCCCTACCAAGACGGCAGTGATAGGATCGACATTGCCGACGGGCCGTTCACCGTATTCCGGTCGGCGGGTTTGGGATCGGGCTCGATGTCCAGTTCGGGATCGCCTTCTTCAGAGCCTCCGACAGGGGAAAACCTGCCGTCGAGCAGCGATCAGAACGCCGATCCTAGAGAGTGGGACAATGTGCCTCCGCTCCGAGCGCCGACGTTCCTTCCGTGGGACTTTCCGGACGCCGTGCCGTTATCAGACCTTCGTATTCCGCCATCGGACATGGAGAGACTCGCAGGACTGGTGATGGGCGGGTCCGGACAACTGGCAGCCGCCGTTTCTCAGTCATCGTGTTTCCGACACGACCTTGGGACCGAACCAAGTGGGGCTGGAAGCGACATGATGGCGGACATTATGGATGCCACAGTGGCGGAAGCACCCGCTGTCGATGTCGCGGGCGACCTGGACATTCTAGGCGGTGCCATCACGCCGACAGCGAGAGGGCTTGTGCAGAGTCTTTTTGACCAGGACGGACAAATGGGTCAGAATTTGATGACTGGTCATGCGACATCGACGTCAGTGCAGACCAGAATGGACATGGCCATGCCAGAGCACATGTCGGAGCCGTCAGCCGGCGCATTTTTTGCCCTTCCAACCCACTCGTCAGCGGCGCGCATACCTTCCGGTCTAGACCGTCAAAACCGGCATGGCCAACACCATGACGATGATGATAGCAACGATGACGACAACGATTATGAAGAGCACTCGACCTTGGCCTCCCCAGACTGGATATCCATGCCGCTGTCCCTGGTCCCCGGCGACGGCCAGAAGCATCTTCTCGGGCAGGCCATTCCTCTTCTTCAGCACTACGGCATGACCGTCGTCTCATTCATGTCGCCTTTTCATCACCGCCACACGCCCTGGCACTCTATCTTTCTGCCGCATGTCAAGAGCATCCTGGCCTGTCTGTCCCTGCAGGAGCCCCTCAGCGCTGCCAATCTCACCATCTTTTACGGCACCCTCGCCGTGAGCGCGCTGACCCTGGGAGCTGCGACCGAGTCGGCCGAATCAGACTCCTTTTGGCGCGAGCCTGCCCACGCCTTTCACCGACAAGCCCGTCAGCAGGCGCGTGTCGTGCTTGAGATGGAGTACGCGCCGGACCATCGGCGTGGACACCGGCAGGGACAGCAGCAACAGCAGCCATCCTACAAGGAGACCCTCATGGCCCTCCTCACCATGGCCCAGGTGGCTACCTTCCAGGGCCACAAACGCCAGACAGAGGGCTTCCTGCTCGAGGCGGAGAAACTAGTGCGGCTCCGGGGCCTAGCCGTGGCCCGCAAGTCGCGCTCCATGCGGCTGCTGCACCACTGCTATGTGTACATGCGCCTCTTCCACGAGACCATGTGTGTGGGCCCCGCTGTGGCGCTGGAGTCGGCCCACCGGCGGCAGGTGCGGCAGGCTGTCGAGGGCAGCGGGCTGCTGGCGTACATGAAGGACAACCTGAGCTTCCGGGTAGCGCGTCGGCAGTGGCTCGTGGAGCTGCGGTAGTCGATGGCGGTGCCGAAGCCGCGGCTGGAGGGCGAGAACGACTTGCACATTTCGCTGCCGGGCTGGTTCGCCGACAGCATGTACCCGGAGATCTTTGGCATTCCCGAGTCCTTCTTCTTTTACCTGTCGCAGGTGATTCGACTGGGCAACGAGAAGGACCTGGCGGAGCGCCAAGCCCAAGGACGCCGTGGAGGCGGTCACAACACCTCCCTCGGCGACTTTCTTTGGCGGGCCAAGTCGCTGGAGCGTGCCATTGGGCAGCTGTGGCCGCGGAGAGCAGCAGCGGCCCAGTCCTCTAGTAGTGCCGACGACGCCAACGCTGCCAACGATGCCGACGAGGCCGATCCCGCCCCCGCCACCCCTGCCGACACGACCGCCCCCCACGTCCTCCCCAACATGCTCGACGGCATGCAGCATGCCCTCTCCATCTACTTTTACCGCCGTGTCTACGACGTCCACGCCAGCATGCTGCAGACCGCCGTCGTCGCCGTCCGCGACTGGCTCTTCCTCTATGAGCGCACCAACCCAGACCTGCTGTACGGTTCGTTCGGTCTGCTGTGGCCGGCCTTTGTGGCTGCCTGCGAAGCCGAGTCGCCGGCTATGCAAGCGTCGTTTGCCGAGTGGTACGGCATCGCCTCCCGGCGGAGCAGGCTGCCGTGTCTGCCGGCAACACTGCGGAGCGTGGAGCGGGTGTGGCGGGCCAAGCGGGAGGCAGCAGCGGCGGGGGAAACGGTGACATGGCTGGACGTGGCACGGGAGGACGACGGACTAAGGTTTTAGTTGTCGAGGGGTAGTGTATTTACGCCAATGCTATAAAAGACAAATGCCGTCGTTTTCTTAACATACTCGCTCCTAACAACATCGTCGCTCCTAGTGTCGTTAATAGTCCAATGCCTACAATCTCGCTTTTTCACGTTATTAAAAAACATTAATAAGCTAAAACGTATCTTACTATCTTATAAAGCATTTAAGGCTAAGTTTTAAAAGTTCCTTTACTTTAAAATTTAATTATTAATTTACTAACAAGGTAACTAGTAAGTATATAATAAATAAATTTATAGCTTTTAAAGTTTTTATACTTATTTTAAGTAACTTTATAACTTAAAATATTATTAAAGGTAGTAAAAGTATTATAAAAAGCCTTATTATATATATATTAATAAAGTAAAAAAAGAGTAATAGTAGTAAGTTGTAAAAAGGTAACCTAAGGCTTTAATATTACAAAGTAAGGCCGTAGTAAAAAGAGGGGCCTAACTGTAGGTTAAAGAGTCTATTCTTAGTAATAAGGTTATTATATAAACTTTAGCTTACTTCTCTTTAGTCTAATACTAAAGAGAAGCCTACTATTTATACAAGGCCTAACCTTAAAGTCGCCGATAGTCGCTAACCAAGGCGGGCCTATACGGTAACTCTAACAAAGCGCGAAGATCGGTTTTAACATCTGTCGCCAAGCCGTTAAATAAGGTCCGGCGAAGGCCGGCGTATGCGCTAAGCCCGTTTGGCGATAGTCGTTAAAGTGTGCGGGCTTATTCGGCTTCCGTCGCTTGTCCGAAACCCCGATTATCTAACCTACATATACGTGCCGTTTGTGGCCCTATGTATCTTACTTAACTATACCTTTTAAGAGTTTAGGCGACCTTTTACCGCCTTACGTTTTTATAACCGATATCCTTACAATTTATCCCTTTTTTAAAAGGTAACGTTTTAGTACTAATTACTTAGTTTGTTATAAGTTTAGGTTATTGCTTAAGTTATATTAAAGTCTTAACACTTTTTACGTTACTTTTTTTAATAGTGTAAAGCTTACGTTATTAATGTTAATTTTACAATCTTTTTCTTGCTATAAGTCCCCTTAATTCTTTAGTCTTTAAACTAGTAATTTACTTTTTTATAAGGCCTTAATTCTTAACTGAATTAAGCGTTATTATAGTTACGTAGTTTGTAATATTAAACTAACACCCCTTTTAAGCGATTTGTCTTTAAATCGGCCTGTTTGTATAAGTGTCTTAAGTAGTAAATATTATCGTTACTTACCCTTTACCCTTTTCTTTTACCTTTTCTTTTTTACAAGCCTTTATTTAATCCTAAATCAGTGCTTACGTTAAGGCTTCTTCTTTGTTATTTTGTCTTATATTAACGTAAGTACATAGCAAGTAAACATGTATAGCAAGTAGACACTCCAACCCCCTTTATACAACTTCTCTCTTAAATAACAACACTACAACACTACCAATCAATTCAAATCACTCAGAACCATATACACCCAACATTTCTCTATCTTCCTAGCATGTCTACGCATTATGCCCCGACTTGCCGTAAGCGCTACAGTACTGTACGATCGCCGCCCTTGTTCTTCTTCCACTACAACTTGCTAGCACTTTCGCTGTTAGCTGTGCTTTTATGTCCTTGTTGTTTAACAAACTTGTTGTAGTTTATAGATTAAGTAATCCTTCTTTTTAAAGACGGCTTTTTTTAACCTTTTAGCGTTTGCTTATTGTTTAATTCGCCGCTTTTAGTTTACTAACCTGTTTTTACATTAACACTATTTTATACATTATAGTTTACGTACACTTAACTAGCTAATCTATTACGTTAAGAATTGTAGTTAAAAAGCTGTTTTAATGTTAGACGATTTTATTTTTAATAAACTTAAACTAAAAAGTGGCCTTATATAAGTTTTATAGTGTCTTAAAGGTTTAAAGGTTACTTGTTAAAAGAGAGGACATAGGTAGTAATAGTGTGTAAAATTTAACATGTAGTTTAAAAATTACAATGTTTAGGTTAAAGGGAACTAGCCTTGCTTTTTAAAAGCCTTCTTATATATTTTTTTTACTAAAAGTCTTAAAAAATATAGCGTAAAATATAAAAAAAAAGTTGGGTTTTATAATGTGGTAGATATAGGCTTGTATTAATTTCTTAATTTGTTTACTATACAACTGCTTTAAAGGCGTAAAACACTTAATATTTAGTAGCTAAAGTAAGTAAAAGGAATGTAAAAGCATACAAAAAGTAATAATGTTCTTCTCTTTACAATACTACTTAAATTCCATTAAGTAGTAGCTTTTATAGCCGTTTAATACTAACAGTCGTTTTTAACCTGTTGTATAAGAACCACTATGTTAATTAAAGTAATAGAGTTATTAGAGACTAAGCCTGTTTGTAGTTTACTTGTTTTCGCTTACTACAATCGCCTATTTAGATGGAAATAAGTTATTATAATACTAATCTTTAAAATAATTTTAGCCTTTTATTATAATAAAAGGCAGTATAGCCTAGCTGTACAACTAGACGGCTTAAATTACAATAACCTACTCTTAGTTTTTAGGCTATATTACTTTAGCCTTTATATGTCTTTGAAATAAAATAACAACTAAGAATACTATAATCTAGCTTATTAAAAAGTTAGTCTTGTTAAAATTCTAAATGTCCGACTTAATAATGCTATGTTACACAACTATAATCTAAAAAAGCTTAAACTACACGCTAATTAACTTTAAATCTTTATACAAGGCTTTCTAATAGTTGTATAAACGCAATAGTCGCGTTTAAAGCTATAGTTGTCGCTTAACAAAGCTAGCCGCCCAGCGGTGTCCAACAAGTAATACGTAGCGCGTTGTCTAAAGCAAATTAGCCATATCTTCCACATTACTAAGCCGACAAGGAAATCCTTGTGCATTTAAGTTAAGCAACTTTTAAACGACAACTTCCTCTTTTAACAGAGTTAGATTGGAAGAATTAAGTATGCTGTTAATATAAGCAGTTATGTTGTTTTTTTAGCGTACTAATGTTGTATAAAGAACTAAGAAGATCTTTGTAGTTAAAAGAGTACTAAGTTTTAGGTTATTTTAGAGAGCTTAGAGGGTAAGCTGTATTTATGCTTTTGTTATAGTTAGGTAGGTAGACAGGTAGGTAGGGACAAGGTTAGAGAGTAGGAAGTGTATGTAGGCTAAGCTAGTCTTTTATAGGAAGTGTAGGTAGGGGTTAGGTTGTTAACAAAGACGTAGCTTAAAGAGCTATATTTAAAAGGCGGCTGTAGGTCTACTAAATCTCTACAATAACGGTGTATAGCGGTAGTAACCAAGCTGCTTAGCTAGTAGCGCTAGCTAATAGACAAGTGTTAGAAGGCTTAGCACAGCGGTCTATAACAGTACTCCCCTTTTAACAACCAAGCTTTGTTAAGGTTAAAAGCTTAAGGCCTAGGCTTATTAGGATAGCGGTAGTAAAAGTTATCTAGCAGTTGCTTAGCATTCGCCAAGTATTTAGCGGGTTTAGTAGTCAGGTCTTCGTATCCAGTCTAGCAGACAATGTATTTTAGGTAAGGGTAGCGGTTACGGCTACAACGCTTTTAAAAGGAATCTAAGACTTTTATAACTTTATATTCGGTCTTGCCGGCAATCTTAACGTACAGCGGTGGCGGGCGTATTTAGCTAAAGATTGGGTTAAAGGTGTTGGCGTAGCGGAGGCGAAAGACGTAAAAGATAGAGTGTACTTTAATAAAAGCGGGCAAGTTTAGCTTGTAAGCGTATAGGCTTACAACCTTAAAGATACAGTATAGGCTAAGGTTTTTTTAGTCTAACTTTTTTGTTAAGTAGGCGGTAGCCAAGGTGTAAACGTTAAGCCAAACGCATTCGCCTTCTTAAAACTAGTAAGGCGGTCGACAGTAACGGTTAGCTTGTTTTTTATATTAGTTCTAAGCAACAGCCATCTTATTTTAGGCTAGCTTAGTAATCTCTTGCATACAAGCAGTAAAACAGGCGGCGTCTTAAAATGACTAGGTGTTAGGTAGGTCTTAAAAGGGTTTAAAGCCTATCCAAGGCTTAAAACCGTAGTTAACGTAAAATAAAGATAGGCTAGTAGTCTTAAAGTAGTAAGCGTTACCGGCAAACTTAGCTAAAGGCAGCCACTTATCCTAGTTATCTTACAAGTACGCTATATAAGCGTGTAGGTACTGTTCTAAGATAAAGTTAATCCTCTTAATTTAGCCGTCCATCTTAAAGTAATGGACAGTAGACAGGGCAGTCTTAATCTTTAACAAGTAGGCAAGGCTTTGCCAAAACTCGACGGCGAACTGTATGCCCTAATCGGACACAATAGACAAGGGAAGGCCATGTAGCTTTTAAACATACTTTAAATATAGGCAAGTAGCGTCTTTAACACTATAAGTTTTATAGTAAAGGATTAGGTAACACATTTTCGTTAAACAATTAACTACAACTATAATTGCGTTATAGCCGTAGCTTTTAAGTAAGTATGTAATAAAGTCCACGAAGATATTACGCTAGGCTTAATTAAAGACAAGCAAAAGGCGAAGGAAGCCTTTTTAGCCATTACAAAAGGGGGTGGCTTAGCGGTAGGTATAATACTTTTGTACCTAACGAGCTACGTAGCGGGCTATTCCAAGCTAGTAGTACTTACGCAATATTAGCTTGTATGTTTTGGAGCGGCCTGGGTGGCTAAAGGTTAGATGGTTGTAATAACGGTAAAGTAGGTTAGCTTTTAGGTCGTTGTAGTTAAGGACGTATATTTAGTCTTATACATACAAATATCCGTTGTAGCTAGTGCACTTAGCCAAGGTTAAGGTAGACAGGCGGTGGATCTTAAGGTTAGACAAAGCTTTTAAGGCCTAACAAGAAACGGGGTTAGCTTTGTAAGCCTTTTAAAACAGGTTATATAAGTCTAAAAGTAGGGACAAGGCGTAAAAGCAAAGGTTTAAGGCAAGGTTCTGTCGTTTTAAAACGGTCTAGCTTTAATACAAAAGGTGTATATCCCCCTTCTTAAGGAGATCTCCTAATCTTCGTGTTAAAAAGTTAAGCTTAACGCCTTGCTTTTCAAGGCGGTAGTGGATCTAGAAATTAAAGCGGGATAGGAATTCAAACTAGCGGGCTTAACAGCGGTTAAGCAACTTTGTTAATGTAAAGTACTCTAGGTTTCGGTAATCGGTTAAGACTTTAACAAGCAAGGGAGCACTTTTAAATTTAAGGCGCCATTCCTTAAAGTAGCGGATAATAACAAGCAACTCTTTATCGTAGATCTTGTAGTTGTATTTGGTGGTAGTTAGCTTCTTAAAAAAGAAGGCAACAGAGTAAAGGACGCCGTTGTCGCTGTATTACAACATTACACTAGCAAACACGTAGTCGAACAAGTCGGTTTCTAAGATTACGTCTTTTTCCTAGTTAAAGTAGGCTAGTACAAAGGCGGCGGCAAAACGGTCTTTTAACGTTTAAAAGGCGGTAAAGCAAGTGTTGTCTTATACAAAGGGTGTATCCTTTTTCGTTAAGCGGGTAAGTAAAGCGGTGGTCTTTAAGAAATCAGTAATAAACCGTTGGTAGAAATTCGTAAAGCTAAGGAAGGCTTGTACATTAGTTAGGTAGGTTAAGACAGACTAGTCTTAAATAGTCTATGTTTTAGCAAGGTTTATCCAAACCTTGTCGCGGCCTATAATTAAGCCTAGGAACTTGGTTTTAGTATAATAAAATTCACACTTAAAGATCTTGGCGTATAGGCCAGCCTTACGTAAGCGTGCTAAAACTGTACAAATGTGTTTAGTGTGTTCTTTATAGGTTTAGCTGTAAATTAGGATATCGTTTAAGTAAGCAGTACAAATCAAGTCTAAGAGTTTGTGTAAAAAGGCGTTAATATAACGCTAAAAGGTTAATAAGGCGCTAGTTAACCCAAATAGCATAACTAGGCTTTTAAATAAGCTAAACCAAGTATAAAATGCGTTTAAGTACTCTTCTCCTTCCTTAACGTAAAGCTTGTTAAAGGCAGAGATAATGTTAATCTTGCTATAGTACTTTATTTTAAACAGGTTGTTTAGTGTTTCCTTAATTAAAGGTAGCGGGTAGCGGTCTTTAATAGTAACAGCGTTTAAAGCGTAGTAGTCTATACAAAAGCGTAGGCCGCCGTTACTCTTTTTTACAAATAGGATAGGGAAGGTAACGGGCAACAAGCTTGGCCGAATAAATCCTTTCCAAAGGTTTTTATTAAGCCACTTACACAGCATACAAAGCTTGTCGTAAAACATAAAGTAAAGAGGGCCGTAAGGTAAAACGGCTCCCTCCTTTAGCGGAATATAGTAGTCTATTAAACAGTGCGGCGGCAGTTTGTTGGCTTTCTACAGCAAGAACACATTAGCAAAATCGGTTATTTTTAGTAGTAGGTTAAGGGTAATAGGCTTAAGTAATGGAAGACAAAGGAGCTTGTCTAGCGTTTATAACGTAGTTGTATAAAACTAGTAAGAACAAAAGCAAGCGTAAGTGGCAGCGCCTTCCTTAAAGATCAACGTAATGTTTATGTAGCAAAGGGCTACAGGACGGTAGTCTTAGTGTATAAGGCAGCTCTTCTTTAAGATTGTATACAGGGCATAGACTTTCTTAAGGCGGGTTAGGACATTGTAGTGTTTTTTATAGTACTTACTATTAAACACAAGCAAGTAGTCTATAAAGCAGACTGTTAAGTTATGCTACTTAAGCCACAATATAGCTAAGACTATTAAGTAGTAGGCTAGTTAGGTTACAAAGAATAAAGTGTTTTTTTAATAGTGGTCTTTAATTTAAAGGCCTACGTGTACGTAATACTAGCACTTACTAGACTTAACGGCTCTTTTATTAAATACTTTAATGTCAAATAGGTTTTAAAGCGGGTATAAGGTTAGGTTATAATACAAGGCCTAAACGTAGTTAATAAAGGACTTTCCTTCTACACTACAGTTAAGCAAAGCGTAGGTTGGGAGATCGGCTCCTTGTTTTAGGGATAAGGCGGCCGGCAGGATCATTAAGTTAAAGCGTTAGTTATATTCCTCCTTAATTAGAAGTCTATAAGTAGTAGCGGTGAAGATATAGACAGTAAGTGCGTTAAAGGGTTGGCCTAGGCGGCGTCTTAATCTAGACGGGCTTCTTTTCTTAAAAAGCGGGACGACTAAAAGTTAAAAGTGTAGCAAAAGCAAGTAAGCAGACTACGGCTTTAAGTTAAAGAGTAGGATACAAGTAAGGACTATAGCTAAGCTTGGCAAAGTCCTAGCATATAAGGGAAGCGGATGTTAAAAAGTGGGCAAGTAGCAACAAAGTAATCTTTAAAACTACAGTAATAACACTCGCTGTAGTCTTAACGAGAGCTACAACATTGCTAAAACAAGTCTATTAGGTTAAAGACAAAGGTAGGTATAAGGTTAGTCTTAGTTAGTATAGTTAACAGCAAGGTTAAGGCGGTAAAAGCAAAAACATATACAAGCGAGCGTGTTAAACAACTACCTTAGGCTTGTCTAAGGTAGCAGCACTGCCGACTGTCCAGCTTTTATAGGAAGGCGGCGAATTTAACGAACTTGTATAACGGCAAGGAGTAGTGTAAAAGCATTTATTAAAGTTCCTAAGACAGGCCATTCTTTAAAAAAGTAGAAAGACCGTTCTCTTCCATTTCTCCTTTTAAGGCAAGGCGTTAAAACTTAGCCAAGTATACGTTAAAGTCCTTGTTCATCTAACAAAGTCAGTATAGTTTACGGTAGGCACGGTTAACTCTATTAGAGTTACCGTATACTTTGTCCAAAAGGGTTAAGACGGATTCGTAGTCGGGCAGTTGGTTAAAGCTTTCTAAGTATAGGTAAACTTACATGTAGGCTAAGCCCTTTAAGCGGTTTGTAATATAAGTAATATAGGCGTTTAGGCTAGTGTATTGGTTATAGTTTACAGTTAGTTTTTAACAGATCTAAGCTAAAAAGCACTAAAGGTTAAAGGCAGTGCCGTTAAACTTGTTAAAGTTAAGAAGTCGTTTAAAAAGGCAAGACATAGCAGATTCGGTTAAAGCAAAAGGATATAAAACTACAGGCAGACTTACAGCGTCGTTAGCGGTGGCAACAGGCAATATAGTAGACAGAAGGCTTAGTATAGTAGAAGCAGCAAGGCGGGCGGCATGGTCAAGTTTCGTCTAGTTTTCTAAAAGCTGTCTAGTTAAAAAGCTTACTATATAACGACTCTCTTCCAGTCAGTACGTAACGGCGGTAAGCTTAGTACAAGCGGTGATTAATTCTTCGTCCTAGCGACGAAGGAGTTTGTAAGTGGCTTGGAAGTAGGCCACTTAAAAGGCGGGGTCGGCGGCCACTAAGGCGGCAAAGTCTTCTAGGCTAAAAGGCATAGTCGAGGGTTTAAGGATAATAGACATCTTGTCAACACTTAATTAAAAGAAGCTATATAATGTCACGATCAAGCAGGCAAACAGGTAGGTGGGGATAAGGTCGGAGAGTAAGAAGTGTATACAGGCTAAGCTAGTCTTTTATAGGAAGTGCGGGTAAGGGTTAGGTTGTTAACAAAAACGTAGCTTAAGGAGCTATGTTTAAGGGGCGGCTACAGGTCTACTAAATCTCTGTAATAACAGTGTATAGCAGTAGTAACTAGGCTGCCTAGCTGGCAGCGCTAGCTGGCAGACGGGTGTTAGGAGGCTTAACACGGCAGTCTGTAACAATTAATATATATATAACAAAGCTCTTTATCCTTTAATAACATTCTAAGCTGTAAAGTTGTTTAAGATAAGCACGGAAACTTTAAAAGCTACAGATTTATCTACCGCTTACCGTTATTACTACACGCCCGCCGCTACTACTACACGCCCGCTACCACTATACGCCTGCCGCCACTACATGCCTGTTACTACTAAGCGTTTGCCGCTGTTACTCCTTTACTTTATTAATATATACACAACAAGGCTCTTTATCCTTTAACAACATTTTAAGCTGTAAAGTTGTCTAAAATAAATACAGAAACTTTAAAGGCTACAGATTTGTTTACTACCTACTACTACTACTATACGCCCGCTACCACTACGCGCTTGCTGCTACTACTACACGCCTACTACTATTACACGCTTGTTACTACTACGTGCTTGTTATTACTATACGCTTACTACTATTACTACCTTACTATACGCTTACCGTTACTATTTTGTATACTTGTAGATTAAAGGAAAGATTAAAGGAAAGATTAAAGGAATTGTTAAAAATATAAAGGGTTTAACTGTTGTTTAAAACCTATAAGTATAGAATAACTTATTGGTTTTTTAAAGGAGTAATATACGTTGGTTAATACTTAAGCTATTTTAAACCTATGTGTTTAAAAGTATTTATATAAAGGAGTAAAGCTTTTTATTATTAAGCTAGTGTGTGTTAGCGCCTTACTAGTAAATTAATGACTAAATTAAAGTAGGGTTGCCTTATTAGTGAATTAATGATTGAATTAAAGTGGGGGAACCCTTAAAACTTAGCCTTAAATACTTTATAAGATATTTTTCACTAACTTCCCTGATTTCTTACTAATTAACTACATAAGCTATTAATAAATAAAATATATAGCCGTAATCGTTGAATTTTTCTGAATTTAATAGTGTATAAAAGTAATTACGGATACAGATAATAGTGTTTAACCCTAAGCTTAAAATAGTGGAAGATTTATTACTAAATTCTCCTTTTATTACTATTAACGTAGGTCTTAAAGAAACAACGCCGTTATCCTTTTAGTTTACCTTAAATCCGCCCTTATAACTATATTTACGCGTTTAGCGATATTATCCTTTATATCCTTAGTTTAAAGGTTAGTAAAATTAACCTTTTACTTTTTATACCTTAAAATAAAGTTATATAATACCGTTACTATATACATTATTTAAATTTAAGTGTTAACTAAGTATTTAGCTAATACTCCTTATAGTATCTTTTACTTTCACTTTATAATACTAAATACCCTTTTAATAATACAACGTATTTATACATGTTAGTAGTTATATAACTCCTTCTTAGTATTAACTAACCTACGCTAATTTCTTTAGTCTTTTAAGTAATATATTGTATTTTAAAAGGGTATTACTACACTTAACTTACTAATAAAACCTACGTTGGTTAAGTAATATTAATATAGAGGAATTTAAAAGCCTTTACTTAATGCTTAAAGGAATAGTAAGGCATCGTTTATTAAACCTTTTACTTTAGCTAACACGTAACTAAAACTACCGTTAAAGCGTACTACTATAAATACGTTTTAAGTAACGTTCCCTTTCCTATTACAGTATGTTTGTTATTAACTTTATAAGACGAATATAGGTATATAAGTGTTGTTAATTATGAATTCTGGCGAAGGTTACGCGGAAGCGGCAGAATTCACGAAAGCGGTGGAAAAGATTTCCTGTGATTTTCTTGATCGTAAGAGTGAAAAATAATAAGTTGGATAAAGATGAACTAAGGGTCCTAATTCAAGCTGCAGTAGAAGTCTGTATAGTCTTCGTATGCAAGTAAACAGTATATCATCAGAACCGCCTAATTCCATAGTATTGTGTACATGTTTCTTTAGAAGCATACGGTCACGTGCTATGACGTAGTTGATGACTAAAGTAGGAGGGGTAGTTCTAAGAACCCGGAAATTATCCATGTATATATATATGTCTCAGATTTGTCATCGAGATCCACTTTTATATAAAATATATCAACGTGAAGTAGATTTTCCGCTGATCATAAAGGTGGTAACAAAATCTCCGTAGCTTGTACGGTTAAAGAGATATAACACTATATAGCCGAACCGGCTATATTAACATTAATCACGTTAATATAACCGTTAAAGTAACGTGTTATACTATTTAACTTAACTTAAGGATTAAGCTAACTATCCTTTAATTACTAAACAAAGTGTTAGTAAAGTAATATAAACATTAAAAGTATAGTTTTAACACACTGGCTAACAATACTTTAGTTTAAGTTAAAAAAGTAAGTAGTATTATGTTACATACTATAATATATAATAATTTATAAAAAAACTAACACTTAATACTTAGCTAAAACGTAAACGCTATTTAACAACCTTATATTAGTTTTTAACTAAGAAATTAACCGAAAAAAGGTAGGCTTTTATAAGTAAAATAGGTTAATAATATTTTTAAAAGGTAAGGCTAATATAGTAACTACCGTCCTTTAACTACAAACAGTACTTATTAGTAAAGATTAAAGGATATTTAATGTAAAGGATAGCCGTTAAACTAAGTTAGTAAGTATTTAATTTAAAAGTACTATTATTTCTTCGTTAATAAGGTTATCGATAACATTTAATACGTCTTCCATTATACTAACATTTACTTAACTATAAATATCACAAAATCACCTCCTCTACGCCGTCGGTATATAAAGTGCATGTTAAAACAAAACATAAAAGTGTTACAACCCCTTTAATTGCCGCCTTAGTCACTGGTTAGCCGTATAAGGCGACTTTTAGCACTATAATTCATGTTTACAAGGGCTGCTTATACTCTCTTCAAACCGGTACGTGTAGGATCCCTGTTATTTTACATTTTAAGAGTTGTACACTCTTGTATAATTAGTACCCGTTTTTTGTGTAAATTTAGTGTTAAAAGAGGTATAGTTTGTGTTGAAATCCCTACCCTTACCTTTAGACCTACTCTCACCATTAACTTCAAAAAAGTGAATCTGGCCCTTATGGATGGCAGAGTTTACTAAAAATTATGACCCACTTGGTCGGTACTTACTTCATCTTACATTTTACTAGTTAATGCATGTAATACGCTAAACCGTATTAATAACTTGGTTGACTAAAACCTTCTTGGTGACTATTAGGCTTGGTCACGTGTAAGGTGGACCCTTTCACACGCCTTGTGGGGCACCCAAGAAGACGATTACATAAGGATAAGAACAAAATCTATCTACCCCACCACTAAATGCGTCTTCTCATTCTCCACGCACCATCAACGAAACGTGCCGACACGGTTTGCCTGACATAAAATGCCCCCCAAACTAGGAGGTAGAATTGTTCGGGAAATCGTGACCTTGTCCCAGGCGCCCGAGCGGCTTTGGAAGAGGCTCTACATCAGGACCGTGGAAGAGGGACTGGAAGGGCTTCATGGATACCGCGCAGGAGGATACCATCCCATCCACTTGCAAGACGAGCTGCTTGATGGTCAGTATCGAGTTATTCACAAGCTCGGCCACGGCGGATACTCGACCGTATGGCTGTGTCGGGACCAGACAGCCGACGCACCAACCTACGTTGCTATCAAGATTCTCGTGGCCAGTGAAACGGACAAAAAACGCGGTTTTGAATCTAGCTACGGGAAAGATGTCGACAGCTCGCCGGGGTGGGAGCACCTGTGCTTCCCTCTGAGGCAATTTGAAACCAACAGCCCCAATGGTACGCATATCTGCCTCGTCTACCCTGTTCTCGGCCCGACAGTGGACAATGCAGAGCGCATCTTTCAAGACAAGGAGCAATCTGGCGACATTCTTCGCCACATATCCCAGCAATCAGTTCAAGCACTGGCCACGCTTCACACCAGCCGCATCTGCCATGCGGGTGAGTACAAGGATTACAACTAGAGGACGTTTAGTCATAGCTAACCTGACATAACAGATTTTCGACCATCCAATATACTGCTGGAGTTGAACTGTCTAGACGGCCTCAGCGAGGAAGAAGTCATGTCTCTGCTTGGCGAGCCAGAAACGACAGAGATATACATTCGCAAAGACTCGCATCCAACCCCAGAAGTGCCCTACGCGCCCAAATATCTCGTCTATCCTATCGAATTCGAAGACTCTGAATGTCTAGCGAACCCACCACGCATTCGGATAATAGATTTTGGTCAGGCCTTTCATATTGACCAGTTGCCACAATCTCCAGCTTTTGGCATTCCTGCGAATTATGCTGCCCCAGAGGTCATCCTGGAAAATTTTGGAGGTATTGAAATGGACTTGTGGTCGCTCGGATGCACCCTCTTTGAAATCCGACTCGGTCGGCGACTGTTCGACGTATTCCAATTAGTCGGCCTCTCAAAGGTGGAGTATATTTTGGAAATCGCCTTGCTACTTGGACGACCGCCGGTTGAATGGGCCGAATTCTATAAACCAAAGCCAGGCACCGAGGCAGAATATGAGGTCACCGAAGCCGACAGGGAATCTGCCCGCAGGCTTTACGATAAGATCAAAGGCGTGCCCAGTTCTGCCGGCCAAGCACAAGCTCATTCCCAGCATCCGTTCGTATCAGATGCCGAGGCTGAGACTTTTGCGGATCTACTAGGGAGACTGTTGAGGTATGAGAAGGAGGAACGCCTTAGTGCGATGGAAGTGGTGAAGCACGCCTGGTTTGGCACAAGTACCTGAGTTTGAGAGTGTAGCAAATCACGAGCAATGTTGGTCATTTATTAATATGAAAAGTCGCTGCGGTTCACTTTGCAACGAACTGTCAGAAGGTGCGCGGCAGGGATAATTTTTGATCGCGTAGACCAGGCGCGGGAAGTAGATAATTCCATAAATCCCCATTTCAGGGTCTACTACATGCCCACCCTCTGACACTAGGCTAGGGACTAGGCCGAGGGACTAATCTCTCTTAACATACACAACTATTGCACCATTCAACACAAACCCACTGATGTTGGGGGTTGTCACGAATCTGCAGCCTTCCCTTTACCTTTGCCTTTGCCTTTTCGCTTCCTCTTCTTCTTCGTCTTCCCCGCTTCCCTGCTCGATCCACCCTGAATATCTGCAGCAGCTTCCTCCTCGCCATAGTACCCATCGCAGTTGTCATAGTAATCATCGGAGAAGTAGTAAGTGTATTCATCCCGAGTTACCGTGTCCCAAAGAATCACGGGCGCTGCAGTTCCATCAGGAAATTCAAACTCGTCTGGATGAAGAGGACGCCGAGGTTGTGCGCGCGTGCCCTCTTCCAATGCAATATATATGTGACCTTCGTACTCGTAGTCCGCTTGCAGACTTCCTCCCGCGGCCGTGTCTGCGAAAACTGTAAAGTGAGCGTCGTCCCGAACCGCTGCTCCACCTAAAGTTGTGGTAAAATGGACGATGCTCCTGTGACGATTAAGGAAAACATCAGCACAGGTCATCGCAAGTTGTGGTCAATCCAAGGACAAAGAATAACAATACCTGATATACCAGGCTCCAAGGCCAGACACATTGGCTGCGTCCCGAACAATCTGCTTGTAGATGTCACCCGCCTCTCCCTTGGGACGTCCAATGAGCCACGTAATCTGCGATAGACAATGACTTTGGTAAGATACTATTCTGCGATTCGATGAGTATTTTTTCACACACCTGGGGGTCGTCTGCAGTCCCGGAACCGGTCACTTCACCAATAGGAGAGTGGCTTCCGCGTGTTCTGGGTGCGAATGTTCTTGATTTCTTGGAGCTTTTGCCCGCACTGCGTGAACTACTCATAATGGCCACAAAATAGCGCTGCAATTCTCAAACAACAAGACTTGTAGAAATTAAACTAGGGACAAGCTTATTCAATAAAAAGCAGGTAGGATGGCTGCATTATATCTTCAGGTCTTGCACGGTGCCGAGGGCCTCGCCGGAACAAAGTGCAAATGTGAAGTGTGAAGTGTGAAGTGTGCCACACTTTGTCATATTGGAGTGTGCATACGACGGTGCCCAAGTTCTTGTCATGCGTCCATTGGCTGTCAGCTGCGCAGGATAATGCAAGCGCTACGCACAGACACTGCTGCCTGCTGAAGGATTCTTGCTGCCTACTGGGACGATGCTTCTAATAGCGATTGGCTCACGCCTCTTTTACTCTCGTCTTCCCGCCTTTGTTTCGCCCACAGTCTTGACTGTTGTATTAAGCCCCGGCAGCAAATTTGCCAGCATGTTCCTGCCACCGGCTGCGGAGCTGTTGAATTATTCTTATGTAATCGTCTTGCGAGGGTCTCTACAGAGACTCCAAGGGTTCCCCGACGGAGCTCTTCTTCAGCCATAGCGGAGCGCGAGTTGACAACTTCGGAAGAGGACGACGCAGTTCTGTTGTCTTTCAGCGGCGGCTCCAACACGACGAGACATTTGTCGCTGTCGATCAGGTCTTCGCGGTGGATCTCGTGCAAGATCTGGAGGAAGCACTGAATGAGAAAAGCGAGCAGCCTGTCCTGTGCCTCGAGAATGAGAAGGTCCTCGCCCGGGAGGCACTATGTCTGGGAGCTCATCCACTCAAATGCATCTGAGTAGTCCGCCCATGCCAGCAGCTTGCCGTATTTATTCTCGTCCGTCATGTCATTGAGCAGCATGATATACTTGGCCAAAAAGGTTGGCACAATTACTGTCGAGACTTTGCCCAAGTGCATGGCCTCTCCATCAAAGGCGCCAAACTGGACCGCATTATGGCGGGCGCGGGCGTTGATAAGGACCAGAAACGACTTGCCCTTGCCCATGTCCTCTTAGTGGACATATGTTCGGATGTAGCCATTGCGGAGCTTGGTGGGCAAAGGCTAAATCTTGCAGGCGTTTTGTCCCCCACCCCAGCAAAGTCTAAGTGATGAATTGCTGGCATTTCGGGCTAGGCTGCTTGTAGGATAGCCAGCCGCCGTATCCTGGTCTTCTTCCAACGCTTTTGGTTTGTGGCCTTGTAGCGGTTGGCGATTTCATTGAGGAAGTGGAAGTTGCCAAGGATGCAACTGGTTCTCTCCTTAGACGCTCGACGCACGCCGGCCGGCTTAATAATCGTTGGCGGTGGCGGTCACCTAGCGCTGAAGATACCAAATCGCCACTGTTGCCATGTCCGGGGTCAGGCCTACTTGTTCCATTCCAGCGACGAAGGGGAAACATCGATCGGGTTGTGTGGTTTCGTTCATGAGGCGTGAAACTCGGAGGGGTCTGATCCAAGCGTTGTCACACATGAGTTTGACGTTTAACCCTCGTGCAGCATGTGATATAGTGCCGGACGATATCTGGCGGGCCATGCCACCAAATCCGGAAATCACTAAGCTGGAAGCCGAACGTGCTACTATGAAATCGTTTCAGGGAGATGTCGACAAGGATAAAATTTAAGACATTAGTCGTTAGATTAAGAGTAAGAGGTATTGTAACTGTAGGAATATTAAGACTTAGTATTAAGAGTACTATTTTAAAAACCGGTTAACGTAGGATATTAAAAGGTAGTTTTAAGGGTTAAATGTGTAAGACAAATAACGTAAGTGCATAGCGAATAGACATACATAGCGAGTGGACACCCCAACCCCCTTCGTACAACTTCTCTCTTAAATAACAACACCACAACACTACTAATCAATTCAAATCACTCAAAACCATATACACCTAACATTTCTCTATCTTCCTAGCATGTCCGCGCATTATGCCCTAACTTACCGTAAGCGCTACAGTGCTGTACGATCGCTGCCCTTATTCTTCTTCCACTACAACTTGCCAGCACTTCCACTGTTAGCTGTGCTTTTATGTCCTTACTGTTTAACAAACTTGTCGTAGTTTGTAAATTAAGTAATCCTTTTTTTTAAAGACGGCTTTTTTTAGCCCTTTAACGTTTACTTATTGTTTAATTTACTGCTTTTAGTTTGTTAACTTGTTTTTACATTAACACTATCTTATGTATTATAGTTTACATACACTTAACTAACTAATCTATTACGTTAAGAATTGTAGTTGGAAAGCTGTTTTAATGTTAAACGATTTTGTTTTTAATAAACTTAAACTAAGAAGTGGTTTTGTATAAGTTTTACAGTGTTTTAAAGGTTTAAAGGTTGCTTATTAAAAGAGGGAACATAGGTAGTAATAGTGTGTAAAATTTGACATTTAGTTTAAAAATTATAGTGTTTAGGTTAAAGAGAACTAGCCTTGTTTTTTAAAAGCCTTTTTATATATTTCCTTTACCAAAAGTCTTAAAAAATACAGTGTAAAATGTAAAAAAGAAGTTAAGTTTTATAATGTAGTAGATATAAGCTTATATTAATTTCTTAATTTGTTTACTATACAACCGCTTTAAAGGTACAAAACACTTAATATCTAATAGCTAAAGTAGGTAAGAGGAATGTAAAGGCATGCAAAAGGTAATAATGTTTTTCTCTTTACAATACCGCTTAAATTCTATTAAGTAGTAGCTTTTATAGCTGTTTAACACCAACAGTTGTTTTTAGCCTGTTGTATAAAAACCACTATGTTAATTAAAGTAATAAAGCTATTAAAGACTAAGCTTATTTATAGTCCACTTGTTTTCACTTACTACAATCGCCTATTTAAGTAGAAATAAGTTGTTATAGTACTAATCTTTAAGATAATTTTAGCCTTTTACTATAACAAAAGGCAGTATAGCTTAGCCGTACAACTAAACGGCCTAAATTATAATAACCTACTCTTAGTTTCTAAACTGTATTACTTTAGCCTTTACACGTCTTTTAAACAAAGTAACAACTAAAAATACTATAATCTAGCCTATTAAAAAGCCAGTCTCATTAAAATTCCAAATGTCCAACTTAACAATACCATATTATATAACTATAGTTTAAAAAAGCTTAAACTACACACTAATTAGCTTTAAATCTTTACATAAGGCTCTCTAGTAGTTGTATAAACACGACAGTCGTGTCTAAAGCTGTAGTTGTCGCTTAACAAAGCTAGCCGCCTAGTAGTGTTTAACAAGTAATGTGTAGCGCGTTGTTTAAAGCAAATTGGCTATATCTTTTACATTACTAAGCCGACAAGGAAATCCTTACACATTTAAGTTAAGCAACTCTTAAACGACAACTTCCTCTTTTAACAAAGTTAGATTGGAAGAATTAAGCATACTGTTAATGCAAGCAGTCGTGTTGTTTCTTTAGTGTACTAATGTTGTATAAGGAACCAAGAAGATCTTTACAGCTAAAAAAGCACTAAGTTTTAGGTTATTTTAAAGAGTTTAAAGGGCAAGCTGTATTTGTACTTTATTTTGTTATGTGGCTATGATTGTTAGTTAAGAAATTGGTGTTTGAAGGTAAAATGGTGTACAAAGGGAGTTGGGGTGTTTACTCGCTATGCATGTCTACTCGCTATACACTTACGTTACGCTTTTTTAAAAATTTAATAAAGTATTTTAAAATGTGTTTAATTAGTTAAAATAAGAATTTACTAATTAAGTAGGATAAACAGTAAAGATTTATAATAATATTATATTTAAATTATTATTATAATTTTACTATATTAAAAACGGTAGTTTATTAAAAGTAAACGTATTTAAATTTTTTAAGTTAAACTACTTAAATAATCTTTTATTTTTTCTTTTTTAATATATAAATCTTAATACCTTTATTACATTAAAGATAAAAGACTTATATATTAAAAAAGAGTATTTACTTTTTATTAACTAATTATTTAAAACGACTACTTTAATAATACGTACTTAAAACACTTAAAAAAAGTAGTTTATTTTACTTATTTTTACTTAAAATATAAAAAAAGGAAGGTAATACTAATAAGTTTAAATTATTTTAAAAATTAACGTAGTTGATAAGCGAGCGGTGTAGATAAGCGAGCGGCACACTTTCTACACAAATATTCATCTTCTACTTTTAACACAACATTCCTCTATAATAAACTATAGCATTAACTTTAAAAGAAAGCCAATTACTCTTAGCCATCCAAGCTATCCAAAAAGACAAAAATCTAAGCCGCCAAGCCGCTATAAAAATCTACAGTATTGCTAAAACTAGCTTACGCTATAGAATGAATGGCCGACGCGCTTAACAAAACACTTACACTAACTTTTCAAAATTAAAAGAGCTAAAGGAGAAAGCTCTTCTTTAATACATTCTTGACTTAAATGCGTAAGGATTTACGCTTAGGTTGGCGGATGTAAAAGATATGGCTAATGTTTTGTTAGTAAAGCGTAATGTAAGACGTGTTAAAAAGCGTTAGGTAAGCAACTTTATTAAACAACAACTAAACCTTTAAACGTGTTTTAATTGTCTTTACAGCTACTAGAGAGCCCTTTGTAAAGATTTAGAAAAAATAAACGTGTAGTTTACACTTATGTAAAATTTACGTACTAAGTACAGCATTGTTAACATGGATTTATACAACTTTAATAAGACTAGCTTTACAATCGACATTATTATTCTATTTATAGTAGTAACGTGTACTAAACGATGTAGGAAAGTAAAGGTAGTTTAACTAAGAAATCAAAAATAAGCTACAGTTATTTAAGGCGTAAATGTAAACGGCTAGTGTGTTCCGTTATATATTGTAGTAAAGGGAGCCGTCTACCTTTCTAACTAGTATACAGAGTGTAACCTTTTAAACGATTAGGTAATTAAACCTACTAGCAATGGATAGACCAATAATAAGACAGGCTTAGACTAGATTCGGCATTTTAATTAACACACAACTTATTACAAAGTTGGCCGATATTAAATGTTAGTAATTAACGGCTATAAGAGTTATTTATCAGCTAAGTTTAACCGGTTTTACTAAGATTAAGACATTATACCAGTGTTTATACCTTTACACTTGTTATATCTACTTTAACCCTTTAACGTCGAATACTTTAGTCTATTAAAACGGGCGTATAGTTGTAAGATTAAAGGGTTAATAAAGTTTTACATTAACTATGTAACTAAAGTGGAATTCTTTATTGCCTTTCAAGCCGCCTTCCGTACTGTTTTTACACAAGAAAATGTTAAGGCTGGATTTAAAGGAGCTAGCTTAATGCCATTAAATTTAAAGGCCGTCTTATTAAAGCTGGATGTAAAGTTGTGGACACTAACACCTTTAGGCTTTTGTCCAACAAGCGCTAACCCTTAGGTTTCTTAAACACTATACAACTTAACAAAGGTAGTCTTACAGTCTAAATTTATTAAAAGTCGTATTGCCAGTCACTAAAAAAGCTCTTCAACTCTAATTTTTAGTGCTGTTAACCAAATTACAAAGAGTGCGTAAGCAATAATGCACTTATACGCCTTGTTAACAGCCGAGGTTCGAGCACTTTAACAGGCCAATACAGCACTAAGCAAACGCTAGAGAGCTAAAAAGACACGCGT
Organism: Harringtonia lauricola; assembly: GCA_014183025.1. Taxonomy (NCBI): domain Eukaryota; kingdom Fungi; phylum Ascomycota; class Sordariomycetes; order Ophiostomatales; family Ophiostomataceae; genus Harringtonia; species Harringtonia lauricola. Next base: position 852,449 of record JACBXF010000035.1, read on the forward strand.
ACAACTTAGAGGATCTCTTACAGTTTAAGAAGGACATGATTTACTAAATGAAAAGGTTATAAAGGAGCAAATACAGCAAGAAATACAAGTAAGGGGTAGTTGGTAGAGGAGGACTAAGCTAGGCGGACGGCGCTGTAGTACATGCAGTAAGAGAGGACACAATGTGTACACTTGTTAGAAGGAAGTAGAAATGCCTAATGTATACAGTTTTAAGTAATTTTAATTGATTTTACTTGTTGTAGTTGTGTAACGGCTCTTTTCGTTGTAAAGGTTATGAAAAGTGCGCCGCTCGTTTGTTTACACCGCTCGTTTATTAACTATGTTATATATATTTAGTTAATAAAGCTAGTTAATAAAAACATAATAGTAGTATAAAAAGCTGTAAATATTAATAAAGTATAACTTAATACTAATAAGCTATATACTTTTTTTTTATAAACCGTTTACTATATATTATTTAATAACGTACTACCTTTTTTATAGTTAAAGCTTAAAAAATAAAATTTAATACTTAAACTACTTAGTTTACTTAATTTACACTTACGTTAAAAAAGCGTTTAATAAGTATAAGGTAGTAAAATAAAAAGTATGTTTATTTATATACGTTTAAATTAGTTTATTATAATAACTATAATTAACGTATAACCTATACAAGCAGGCCACCCAAGCGAGTAGGCCACCTAACCCCCTTTACACAACTTTTTTCTTAAACAACAACACTATAACACTGTTAATTAATTCAAATCACTTAAAACTATATACATCCGACATTTCTTTATCTTCTTAACATGTTCGTGTATTATGTCCCAACTTGCCACACGCGCTATAGTGCCGTACAGTCGCCGCCCTTATCTTTCTTCTACCACAACTTACTAGTATTTCTGCCGTTAACTGTGCTTTTATGTTTTTGTTATTTAGTAGACTTGTTGTGGTTTGTAAACTAAGTGATCCTTCTTTTTGTAGACGGCTTTTTTTAGCTCTTTGGCGTTTGCTTATTGTACGATTGGCCGCTTTTAGTTCTTTAACCCGTTTTTGTATTAACACCATCTTGTACATTACAGTTTGCGTAGACTTAACTAGCTGATTTATTGTGTTAAGAATTGTAGTTGGAGAGCTGTTTTAATGTTAAACAATTTTGTTTTTAATAAAATTAGACTGTAAAGTGGCTTTATACAAGTTTTATAGTGTTTTAAAGGTTTAAAGGTTAGTTGTTAAAAGGGGGGACACGGGCGGTAATAGCGTACAAAACTTAACATTTAGTTTAGAAATTACAGTTTTTAAGTTAAAGGGGACTAGCCTTACTTTTTAAAAGCCTCTTTATATATTTCCTTTACTAAAAGTCTTAAAAAATACAGTGTAAAATGTAAAAAAAAAGTCGGGTTTTATAATGTAGTAAATATAAGCCTATATTAATTTCTTAATTTGTTAGCCGTATAACTACTTTAAAAGCGTAAAACACCTAACATTAAGTAGCTAAAGTAAGTAAAAGGAATACAAAAGCATGTAAAGAGTAATAATGTTCTTCTCTTTACAATACCGCTTAAATTCTATTAAGTAATAGCTTTCATAGCCGTTTAATACTAACAGTCGTTTTTAGCCTGTTGTATAAAGACTACTGTATTAATTAAAGTGTTAAAGCTATTAAAGACTAAGTTTATTCGTTATCTACCTGTTTTTGCTTACTGTAATTACCTATTTGGGTGGAAATAGGTTGTTGTAGTACTAATCTTTAAGATAATTTTAGCCTTTTACTATAATAAACGGTGGTATAGCTTAACCGTATAACTAAACGGCCTAAATTACAGTAACCCATTCCTGGTTTTTAAACTGTATTACTTTAGCTTTTATATGTTTTTTAAACAAGGTAACAATTAAGGATACTGTAATTTAGCCTATTAAAAAGCCAGTCTCGTCGAAATTTTAAATGTCTAACTTAATAATGCTATGTTATACAACTATAGTCTAAAAAAGCTTAAACCATACACTAATAAGCTTTAAATCTTTACACAAGGCTCTCTAGTAATTGTATAAACGCGATAGTCGCGTTTAAAGCTGTAGTTGTCGCTTAACAAAGTTAGCCGCCTAATAGTGTTTAACGCGTAATGTATAACGCGTCGTCTAAAGTAAATTAGCTATATCTTTTACATTACTAAGCCGACAAGGAAATCCTTATGTATTTAAGTTAAGCACCTTTTGTACAACAACCTTTTCTTTTAATAAAGTTAGATTTAAAGAATTAGGTATACTGTTAATACAAACAGTCTTACTATAACGTTATTAGGTTAAAGTTGTATAAGAAACTAAGAAAATTTTAAAAGTTATACGAATGCTAAGTTTTTGGTTATTCTAAAAAGCTTAGAGGGTAAGCTGTATCTACGCTTCCTTTTGTTGTACGGTTATGATTGTTTGTTAAGGAATTAATGTTTAAAGGTAGAAAGTTGTGTAAAAGGGGTTGGGTGGCCCACTCGCTTAGGTGGCCCGCTCGTATAGGTTATACGTTAATGTAAAAAAGTACCTTATTATAATTAAATATATTAATTATAGTATAATAATATATTTTTTTAAAAAGGCGTTATATAATAATAAAATAAAGCGTACTTAACGTAGTTAATAAGCGAGTAGTGTAGACAAGCAAGTAGTGCACTTTTTACAACCCTTACAACAATAAAGCTTAATTACACAACCACAACAAGTAAAATTAATTCAAACTATTTAAAACTATATACATTAGACATCTCTACTTCCTTTTAACAAGTGCGTGCATTATGTCCTCTCTTGCTGTAAGTACTACAACGCCGTCCGCCCGGCTTAGCCCTCTTTTGCCGACTACTACTCGCTTGTATTTCTTGCTGTACTTACTCTTAAACATCCTTTTCGTCTAGTAAATCATGTCCTTCTTAAACTGTAAAAGATCCTTTAAGCTGTACACGTGTTTTTTTAGCTCTTTAGCGTTTGCTTAGTGTTGTATTTACTTGTTAAAGTGCTTAAACCTTAGCCGTTAATAAGACGTATAAGTGTATTATTACTTACATACCTTTAACAAACTAGTTAACGGTACAGAAAATTAGTGTTGGAGAACTGCCTTAGTAACTAGTAATACAACTTTTAATAAATTTAAACTACAAGACTACCTTTGTTAAGTTATACAGTGTTTAAAAGATCTAAGGGTTAGCACTTGTTAAACGAAAGTTAAAAGGTGTTAGCGTCTACAACTTTATATCCAGCTTTAATAAGACAGCCTTTAGATTAAAAGGCACTAAGCTAGCTCCTTTAAATCTAGCCTTAACATTTTCTTCTGTAAAAGTAACGTAAAAGGCCGCCTAAAAGGCAATAAAGAATTCCGTTTTAGTTACATAAGTAACGTAAGATTTTATTAACACTTTAACTTTGTAACCGTACGCCCGTTTTAATAAGGCAAAACATTTAACGTTAAGTAGTTAAAAAAGATGTAACAAGTGTAAAGGTATATAGATAGGTATAATATCTTTCTCTTTGTAAAAGCGGTTAAAATTAGCCAATATATAACTTTTATAACCGTTGATTACTAACATTTAATATTAACTAATTCTACGTTAAGTTATATGTTAATTAAAATGTTAAATTTAGTTTAAGCCTGTTTTATTATTAGTCTATCTATTACTAGTAGGCCTAATAACCTAGTTAGGCGAAAGGTTGCACTTAGTATACTAGTTAGTAAGGTGGTAGGCCCCTTTTACTACAACAAATAGCAGGACACACTAGCCCTTTACATTCACTCCTTAAATCACCGTAGCCTGTTCTTAATTACTTAGCTAAACTGTCTTTACTTTTCTATGTTGTTTAACGTGTGTTACAACTATAAACAAAGTAATAATATTAATTGTAAAGCTAGTTTTGTTAAAGTTATACAAGTTTACGTTAATAATACTATACTTAACATGTAGATTCTACACTAATATAAACTACACGTTAATTTTTTTAAGATCTTTACAAAGAGCTCTTTAATAGTTATAAAGACAATTAAAACACGTCCAAAAGTCTAGTTGTCGTTTAATAAAGTTAAATGCTTAACACTTTCCAACGCGTCTTACGTTACGCTTTACTAGTAAAACATTAGCTATATCTTCCACGTCCGCCAACCTAGGCGGAAATCCTTACACATCCAAGTCAAGAATGTATTAAAGAAAAGCATTTTCTTTAAGCTCTTTTAATTTAAAAGAACTTACACGAGTGTCGTGTTAAGCGTGTTAGCCGTTTATTCTGTAGCGTAAGGTGGTTTTAAGAACATTGTAGATTTTTGTAGCAGCTTGGCGACTTAGATTTTTATCTAGTTGGATAGCTTGGATGGCTAAAAGTAATTGACTTTCTTTTAAAGTTGATGCTATTGTTTATTATGGAGGAATGTTGTGTTGAAAGTAGAAGATGAATATTTTATGAAAAGTGCGCTACTTGCTTGTCTGTGCCACTCGCTTATTAACTATGTTAGTAAGCTTTAAAGTTAAGTTTTATAAAAAAAAAAAAGCTTATTACTAACTATAAATACTATATTTTTATAATATTATAAAAGTATAAAGTATAAGTAAGTTGTTTTTTATAAATAAAGTGTTATAAGTTAATTATTTTATTAACCCTTTAATGTTAATACATACTATAAACAAGTAAAGTATAATACCTTAACCTTTTTAATATTAACTTATTTTTTAAATAACTTAAACTAATAGTCTTAAATAATTAAAAAGTAAAAGTAAACAACTAAAATTACCTTTATATATCGTCTATTTTAGTTATATATAACGACCGCTTAATTATACCAGCCTATAGCTAACAAAAACAAAGCAGCCATATATACATCGCTGTGGTCAAAGTACGACTAAACTCGCTTCTTATCTACATTACGCATGTCCCGCATAGACTGGCCATCACGTAGCCACATCTCCAGTATGGTGTACCTGGGATCACTGCGCGGAAGGAAGCGCATCTCGTCCCGAATTAAGCCTGAAACGCCGTCCTTCCAGTCAAAAATGGTGGCCAGTATAACAGTCAGACAGTCCTGCCCACGAGAGCGGCGAGACGACACGGCCGCTTGAGCGGCAACGGTCTGATCGATTGTTCTAGCCTAAACGCTACTATGAAATAAACAGCCATCCTATCGTGCAGTTTGACGACCGCGTCGACACGCTCTACAAATGGTCACGGGAGCTGGGCCGCGAGCCGGAGGACAGGCAGGTCCAGGACTACGTGCGCCAGACGTGGAAGGACCAAGGTATCTGGAGGGACAAGTGGGGGTTGTGGCCGAGTGCAGGCCGGGTCCGGCCTGGGTACCAGACTGCGGCCCCATAAAGAAGCGAGGGCAGTACGCAGGTGGTTGTGGCGAGTCGGAGCGCAGTAGCCGGAGAACATTATCAGGGTAGTAAATATGGCATACGCCGTTGTTCCCTTTAGATTTCCAGTCGCAGTTTTTACAACTCCATCCGCGGTCCAGAGCCTATAGCGGCTCATTGAAACGGCCGGTTTTCTCATGCTCTCTTAGATGTTCGAAGGCTTGCACTAGATTCAAATCTCTGCGGTTGCAGCGTAAGCAATCAAGATGATTTATGGTGTAGCGACCTGCCATGGAGAAAGAAGAGAATGAGAGAGAATAGGTTGGGTTGGATACAGAAACGTATTCACAGAAGAGAGGAACAGACGACGCGGCGACCAGACAAACATCAAGTGACATGAGTACAAAATTTTGCGCCGTGGTCCAAGAGATGTGTAAAATCAGAGGCCTTGCAAATGCATCTCCGAAGGACAGGGTATGTACAAGACTTTTATCTGTAGTTCCTTAGAGGCAGGGCCGCTATGCGTGCGCTCCTCCTCAAGGGTGAGTTCGCTGGCGAGACACCTCGCCTCCTCAGATGCCGGCCTGCACCTGCCCGTACCTTTGGTAGGCGCTGTGCCTGCCGGCTTACATTGCTGTTTCCTCCCTGAACAAAGTCCGTTGTTGATCGTTGGGTGCCGCGTCCTGTTAACAAGTGGCCATCCGTCTTCGTCCTTCTAGTTAATGCGCCCAGCGAGGCCGATGTTGCCGTTCGCAAATGGCTATGAAGCTCTTGTAGTAGCGATGCATGTTTTTGCCTCGAGACGTGGCGCTGGGTTGGTATCGTCAGTGTAGGATCTGGCTGTGGCTGTTCTTTGCTGCGTTTGACAGGGCGTTTAACATTTTCTAGAAGCGGCTCGTCGTCATCGGTCGTCGGCCGCTTTCTCTTCTTTGCTCCTCGTCCGACATGGTCTGGAAAAGTCGGCGGCGGCGGCGGCGGCGGCGTTGTCTCCTTCGCGTTCCTGTCGAGCCACGCTTCGACGCCGATTGGTGTTTTTTCTTTATCCTCAGTGTCCTCATCAGAGTAACAGAGCTGATCCATTTGCTCGCGCTCGAGTAGCTCAATTCTCATCCGCTCTCCTGGCGTAAAGTGATGTTCTAACTTGCCAGCCTTGATCTCTTCTCTCTTCTTCTGCAGTTCTGCCAGCTTTCGCTCCCAGTACACAATGTTCTCAAAGTCCGGTAGTGGCTCGTACCCGTCGTAGCACATCCCATCAGAACCGGGAATTAAGACATGCCTCCATTCGTCGTCTTCTTCATCGCTGTCTCGATCTCGTAAGCGGATATCGTTTTTTAAAATGTAAAGTTCCTCGTAATATAAAACCCATTGTCCAGCAGGTCCATCTTCCCAAAGACACATGAGCTGATTCCAAACCATCATCCTCATCTCCATTCTCTCGACAGTTCAGGTTCGGGCGGCTTGGCCACAGACGGGTTCTCCCTTCGCGCTTTGGCACACTGTCCAAAAATGTAATCTTCGTCCCTTTCCATCGCTTCCAATATTCCCAACTCCTCTGGCGTGAAGTCGGGCTACACAAGCCCTTTTTTAACTTGTTGGGTCTTTTCGAACAGATCCGATGCCTTTTGTTCCTAGTAGGAAAAGTCGGCGAAATCGGGTGGCGGTCCGGTCCCAGCCCAGGTGAGCTCATAGTCGTAAAGGATGCCGTTACCCAGAGCCCGCGTGTCCCCTTTGTAGGTCGAGTCGCGAATCACGACACTTGTATCGGCTGCCCGTGTCTAAGGGCGGGTATCGATGATGGGATGATAGAGCTCTTCATGGTGTAAGATCCATTAGCCAGGGCGCTCGAGTGTTGTAAGCAGAATTAGGCTGTTGAAAACCCTGCGTTTGTCGTTCGCCATTCTCTCTTTTCTTTTAAACAAAGCCGTACAGAAGAAGTGGCCTTCCTGCTGTTCTAGCTCCTCGAGTGTCTGCAGCTCCTCTGGCGTGAAACGAGGCTGCACACGCCTAATCTTAACCTGCTCGATCTTTTCCTTAAGCTCTTTACGCTTGCCGTGCCAGAATGTGATGTCTGTAAAGTCGGGCGCCGGTCCCTTGCCAGCCCAGATCATGCGGCAGCCGTTAACAGGTACCCTATAGTAGGTGACATCGTTAATAGGGACCTCCTTGCCGGGCTTGCACGACTGTGGCCGAGTGTCTAGTGTCGGCTTGTAAAGGTCTTCGTGGTACAGAATCCACTGGCCAGGACGCCCGAGTCTCGCAAGTTCACCAATGCATAAGCTGACGGCCCTAATTGCATCCGATAGTCTATTGAAATTTCGCTGTCGAGCTGGCGGGCAGCGCTTGCTTGGACGAGGCATAGTGTGCTATTCGACGGCAGCTTCTGGCCCGCCGTTCATCATTGTCGAGATACTGAAACAGGCAGGAAGAGGAGGGGGAGCTGTCGGTCTACGCCGTCTGGGGCAGTTGAAGAGAGTTTTGGCAATGGAAAAGGTTGTCGGACGGTGATGGTTGTCGAGAAGTAAGGACCCTGTACGACGTCGGCAACACCAAGAACTCGACGACGACATTGTCTCAGGTTGGACGCGCCGCGGCCAAGGTGCTGAGCCTGAAGGAGCTGCCCGAGGACGAGAACGACAAGAGCCTTACTCTCTCGCAGTTTCTGAACAAGGGCGTCTATCTCGCAAGCTTTGTCATCAGCCAGATCGACATGTTTGAGAGCGTCAAGCGTGTCACCGGCACCAAGGATGCTGACTGGACCATCACCCACGAGTCCTCCAAGAAGCGCTATGAGGAGGGCCTGGCTTAGGTCAAATCAGGTAACATGGCTGGCATTAGCAAGCTGTTGTACGCAAGAACATTCTTCCTAGAGGACCCGAGCAACCTCTCGGCCAAGGCCCAGAACAAGTTGCTTGGCTTGCTGGAAGAGGATTTGGATGAGGCGACCAAGGCTGGTCTAGACCTGGTTAAGGTCCTGCAGGGCCGTGCTACGCGTATGGCAAACTAAACGATAGTAGATACTTAAACAGCTCGTATTTTTTAAATAGACACTTTCAACTAGAGCCACTTCGGCATACATATATACTTGGCATTACAACTTATTAGCAAATAGCTGTGCCGGCATTAGGGCCTAGACCCAAAACACGGGCCTTTTAGACTAGCTGTTAAGCTGGATAGAAGGGAACTAGAGGCCAGGATAAATCATGAAGAAAAGGAAACGACAAAACGTTGGAATTGTGAGACCGGATCTCGGCCCGGTTAATCCATCTATGCTGGGCCCAAAATTGACAACTGTCCAGGGCCTGTGTAAAGCAAGCTGTGCCATCCCGCACACAGCCCCAGCAACCTAAAAATATCGTCATAGTCGTTACATTGTTATTACATCTAACCGCTTGGATCCTAATCTAAATATTCCAAGTCCTTACTGGTTTTTAAGAAAGTAAAGCGTTTTGTCTTTACTGTTATATACTCTTTTACATAGTTCTTTAACGTCTATTATAAAAACAGTAAAACCTAGTAGGTACGCTTAAGACAATCGATAGTTACACGCCACCTTTTCTCTTAGTACGCTATAAGATGCTTAAGTAAAGATGCTTTAGTCACTAGTTTTTTAATTTTGTCTAGCTTGTCTAGTTTTTACATTTCCTTTATTTTAAGTATTAAAAAGTTGATAGTAAAACAATTTACATTAAGCTTGATAAAAGTATATAAAAATGTATTTATTAAGTAAAAAGGCAGTTTTATGTTTATGCTTTAGCCTAGTCTTTTAGTCTTCACTTTAATTTATAGTAAAACTAACTAAGCTTTATCGCTATTTTTAATTAGTAAAAGGGTAGATAGTATAACTAAGTAAAGGTTAGTTATAATGTAGCTTTTATTTATATCCTTCCGTTTAATTTTTAACATATATTATAGTTAATAAAATTAATAGTATTAATATATTTTTAACGTTATTATTACTACTACTATAATATACTTATGCAAGGATATCGGTTACAAAGACGTAAGGCAACAAAAGGTCGCTTAAACTCTTAAAGGCTATAGTTAAGTAAGATACACAAAGCCACGAACGGCACGTGCATGCAGGTCAGATAATCGGGGTCTTGGACAAGCGACGGAAGCCGAATAAGCCCGTGCGCTTTAGCGACTATCGCCGAACGGGCCTAACGTATACGCCGGCCTTCGCCGGACCTTATTTAACGGCTTAGCGATAGACGTTAAGACTAATCTTTACGTTTTACTAAAGTTGCTGTATAGGCCCGCCTTAGTCGGCGACTATTAACGACTTTAAGGTTAGGCCTTATATAAATAACAGGCTTCTTTTTAGTATTAAACTAAAGAGAAGTAAGCTAAAGTTTATATAATAACCTTATTACTAAGAATAGACTCCTTAACTTACGGTTAGGCCCTTTTATTTACTACGGCTTTACTTTATAATATTAAAACCTTAGGCTACTTTTTTATAATTCTTTAACTTTCTTTTTAAAAGGATTATAAACCGTTATTATAGTATTAAGGATTAATTTACGTAACGTTAGTAAGGCGTTAAACAATTTAAATAATAAAGAAGGACCTTTTAAGTTAATAAAGGATACTTTTTTAGCAACTAAGGTTAAATCGTAGCTAACTGTTACGCTTAAAGAAACAATAACGCCGCTTACCTTAACTATCCTTACTTTTAGTATTAAAGCTGTAAAGCTGTTAACTTTATTAGCTAACGTACTTGTAAGCATTATAAATTCGTTTATTGTAATACTATAAACGGTTACTTAACAAGCTACCGCCTAAAAGACGGATTATACAAGAGACGAATTCTACTTACACGTACTAATTTACAATGTAAAGACCCTTATAAAGGAGTTTACTATAGTAAAAATCGAGGACTAGATTTATATAATTAACGACGGTAATAAAGTTAAGCTAAGGATAAGTAATAAACTTAAGATTTAATAGGCACTCTTAAAAGTAAAGGAATTAATCTTTACGAAATAGTAAGGGTATAAGGATGCTATAATGGTAGCTAATCCCAACGTATAGCTTACATAAGACTAGTTTTTAAAATTCGTTTAAAAGAAGTACCTTAATCCCGTAAAGATGGATTTCGATTACTAAATAACGAGATACTAGAATCGTTAAAAGTCGGACAAGACTTTAAAGGACTTTTATAATCGTTGGTTTATTTTTTATTAACGGCTAAGAGAAGACAAGGCTAATAATGCCTCTTAAGCCTTTAATTACTAGGTTTAACTATAGCTAAACAATAAAGAAGAACTTTAGGATAAAGACATTAACCTTTTAAACGTAAAAAAGGTTGTTAAGCATACATAATGACTGTAGACTAACGGCTCTCGTTATAAGAAACGCGTGGTTGTAAATAAAGATTAAGAATAAAGTAGTAATAAACGGCTTAAAACTAATAACAATTAATTTAGTTTATAACGATATTAAAATAAAGGTAAGGAGGTAACAACTAATAGTAAACTTAACAACCTTAACGTAGTAAGCATTACGTTAGTAAAAACGTACACTTACTTTAACTATAAAAAGTTAAGGTATATTACACGCGATTGTTAAGGCCTTAAGAATAATAACTTAGTAATTAGTAAAAAGCCTACAATAGTATAAAATGTATAAATAACAACTATAATAAAAAAGCTTTCGTTAAGTAATAAATTAAAAAACAATCAGTAGTAAAAGCTAGATTTAACACAGCCTTTACTACTCTCCTTTAACAACGGAAACAAACTAAAAAGCTTAAACTACAACCTAACCCTCCCTTTATAGCCTAAGCTAGAATATTACACTAAACGCGCCAAATAACTACGTTAGTATAACTTAATACTGCCGTTAATATAAGTACGATTAGCCTTTAGCTTATCTAACAACTAAATCTCTTTACTATAAAAATTATTACGCCTAACGTATAACCCATGCAAACGGGCCACCCAAGCGAGTGGGCCACCCAACCCCCTTCACACAACTTTCCACCTTCAAACATTAATTCCTCAACGAACAATCATAACCGCGCAACAAAAGGAAGCGTAAATACAGCTTGCCCTTTAAGCTCTTTAAAATAACTAAAAACTCAGCATTTGTACAGCTTTTAAAATTTTCTTAGTTCCTTATACAACCTTAATCTAACGACGTTATAGCAAGACTGCTTGTATTAACAGTATACCTAATTCTTTAAATCTAACTTTGTTAAAAGAAGAGGTTGTTATATAAGAGGTGCTTAACTTAAATACGCAAGGATTTCCTTGTCAGCTTAGCAATGTGGAAGATATGGCTAATTTACTCTGGACGACGCGTTATGCATTACGCGTTGGACACCATTAGGCGGTCAACTTTGTTAAGCGACAACTACAGCTTTAAACACGACTGTCGCGTTTATATAATTACTAAAGAGCTTTGTGTAAAGATTTAAAGCTTATTAGCGTATAGTTTAAGCTTTTTTAGACTATAGTTGTATAATATGACATTGTTAAGTCGAACATTTGGAATTTCGACGAGACTAGCTTTTTAATAGGCTAAATTACAGCATTTTTAATCGTCACTTTGTTTAAAAGACGTACAAAAGCTAAAGCAATACAGCCTAAAAACTAGGAATAGGTTACTGTAATTTAGGCTGTCTAGTTATACAACTAGGCTATACCACTGTTTGTTATAGTAAAAGGCTAAAATCATCTTAAAGATTAATACTACAACAACCTATTTCCACCTAAATAAGTAATTACAGTAAGCGAAAACAGGTGGATAACAAACAAACTTAGTTTTTAATAGCTCTAACACTTTAATTAATACAGTAGTCCTTATACAACGGGCTAAAAACAACTGTTAGTGTTGGACGGCTATAAAAGCCATTACTTAATGGAATTTAAGCGGTACTGTAAAGAAAAGAACATTATTACTCTTTGCATGCCTTTACATTCCTTTTACCTACTTTAGCCACTTAATGTTAGGTGTTTTACACCTTTAAAACGGTTGTACAGCCGACAAATTAAGAAATTAATACAAGCTTATATTTACTATATTATAAAACCCAACTTCTTTTTACATTTTACACTGTATTTTTCAAGACTTTTAGTAAAGGAAATGTACAAGAAGGCTTTTAAAAAGTAAGGCTAGTCCCCTTTAACCTAAAAACTGTAATTTCTAAACTAAATGTTAAGTTTTGTACACTATCACCGCCTATGTCCCCTCTTTTAACAACCGACCTTTAGACCTTTAAGACACTACAAAACTTGTATAAAGCTACTTTATAGTCTAATTTTATTAAAAACAAAATCGTTTAACATTAAAACAGCTCTCCAACTACAATTCTTAACACAATAAATCAGCTAGTTAAGTCTACGCAAACCGTAATGTACAAGATAGTGTTAATACAAAAACGGGTTAAAGAACTAAAAGCGGCCAATCGTACAATAAGCAAACGCCAAAGAGCTAAAAAAAGCCGTCTACAAAAAGAAGGATTACTTAGTTTACAAACCACAACAAGTCTACTAAACAACAAGGATATAGAAGCACAGTTAACAGCAGAAATGCTAGCAAGTCGTAGTGGAAGAAGGACAAGGGCGGCGACCATACAGCACTGTAGTACGTGTGGTAAGTCGGGACATAATATACAGACATGTTAGAAAGATAAAGAAATGTCGGATGTATATAGTTTTAAATGATTTGAATTGATTAACAGTGTTGTAGTGTTGTTGTTTAAAAAAGAAGTTGTGTAAAGGAGGTTAGGTGGCCTACTCGCTTAAGTGGCCTGCTTGTATAGGTTATACGTTATACTTTATAAAGTTAATGTAAACGTATAGCAAGTAGACATACATAGCAAGTAAACACCCTAATCCTCTTTATATAACTTTTCTCTTAAATAACAACACTACAACACTACTAATCAATTTAAATCACTTAAAACTATATACACCCAACATTTCTCTATCTTCCTAGCATGTCTGTACATTATGCCCTAACTTGCCGTAAGCGCTACAGTGCTATACAATCGCCGCCCTTGTTCTTCTTCCACTACAACTTGCTAGCACTTCCACCGTTAGCTATGCTTTTATGTCTTTGCTGTTTAACAAACTTGTTGTAGTCTGTAAATTAAGTAATCCTTCTTTTTAAAAACGGCTTTTTTTAGCCCTTTAGTGTTTACTTATTGTTTAATTCGCTGTTTTTAGTTTACTAACCTGTTTTTATATTAACACTATTTTATGTATTATAGTTTATATACACTTAACTAGCTAATCTATTACGTTAAAAATTATGGTTAGAAAGCTGTTTTAATGTTAAACGATTTTGTTTTTAATAAACTTAAACTAGAAAGTGGCCTTGTACAAGTTTTATAGTGTTTTAAAGGTTTAAAGGTTGCTTGTTAAAAAGAGGGATACAAGCGGTAATAGTGTGTAAAATTTAATATTTAGTTTAAAAATTATAGTGTTTAAGTTAAAGGGAACTAGCCCTACTCTTTAAAAGCCTTTTTATACATTTCCTTCGCTAAAAGTCTTAAAAAATACAGCGTAAAATACAAAAAAGAAGTTGGGTTTTGTAATATAGTAGATATAGGCTTGCATTAATTTCTTAATTTGTCTGTTATACAACTGCTTTAAAAGCGTAAAACACCTAACATTTAGTAGCTAAAGTAGGTGAAAGGAATGTAAAGGTATATAAAAGGTAATAATGTTCTTCTCTTTACAGTACCGCTTAAATTCTATTAAGTAGTAGCTTTTATAGCCGTTTAGCACTAACAGTCGTTTTTAACCTGTTATACAAAAACCACTATGTTAATTAAAGTAATAAAGCTATTAAAGACTAAGCCTGTTTATAATCCACCTGTTTTCACTTACTACAATCGCTTATTTAAGTGGAAATAGGTTGTTATAGTACTAATCTTTAAGATGATTTTAGCTTTTTACTACAACAAAAGGCGGTATAGCCTAGCTGTATAACTAAACGGCTTAGATTATAATAACCCACTCTTAGTTTTTAAGCTGTATTACTTTAGCCTTTACACGTCTTTTAAATAAGGTAACGACTAAAGATACTGTAATTTAGCTTATTAAAAAGCTAGTTTTATTAAAATTCTAAATGTCTAACTTAACAATGCTATATTACGTAACTGTAGTTTAAAAAAGCTTAAACTACACACTAATTAACTTTAAATCTTTACACAAGGCTTTTTAATAGTTATATAAACGTAACAGTCATGTTTAAAGCTATAGTTGTCGCTTAATAAAGCTGGCCGCCTAGCGGTGTTTAACAGGTAATACGTAGCGCGTTGTTTAAAGCAAATTAGCCATATCTTCTACATTACTAAACCGACAAGGAAATACTTACACATCCAAGTTAAGCAACTTTTAAACGACAACTTTCTCTTTTAACAGAGTTAGATTGGAAGAATTAGGCATGCTGTTAATACAAGCAGTTGTGCTGTTTCTTTAGCGTACTAATGTTGTACAAAAAACCAAGAAGATCTTTACAGTTAAAAGAGCACTAAGTTTTGGGTTATTTTGGAGAGCTTAGAGGGTAAGCTGTATTTGTGCTTTATTTTGTTGCGTAGCCATGATTGTTGGTTGAGAAATTGGTGTTTAAAGGTAAAATGGTGTACGAAGGGGGTTGGGGTGTTTACTCGCTATGCATGTCTACTTGCTATGCACTTACGTTATACTTTAAGATAAACTTTATAAAGGTATACTACTGTATTTACGTTAAGGTAAAAGACTAGTGAAAGACTACGTTTTATATAAGGTATAGCTACTTTAAGTATAAAGTGTTGCCCTTTAGACTTACTAATACTTTAACAACCTTTTAAGCTTACATTTACACAGCACTAGTTAATTTACTCGATGTTTATTATATCGTGTACCTTAACGATATCTTAATCTTTTTAAACTTAAAGGAGGAGTATAAAAAGCATTTATAACAAGTGTGTAAAAGGTTAAGGAAGGTAAAGCTATACATTAAGAAGTTTAAGTGTGCTTTCTTTAAGTAGGAAGTAAACTTCCTAAAATACATTATTAAAGTTAACAGTGTTCGAATAAATTTAACTTAAGTTTAATTTATTTAAGACTAGCCGGAACTTAAATTATATAAAGACATTTAAGTAATACTTAACTTTACAAACTTTTACCGACGATTTATTAAAAGCTATTCTAAGCTTGTATTACTATTAACAAACCTGTTAAAAGGTAGTATACAAGGAAAACACTTTAAGGCGTTTCTTTAAGGACTTAAGTAAAAAGAAGCGTTCGCCGCCTTAAAGAAGGTATTTTAAACGACAATAATCCTTAAGTACTAGGATTTTACAAAAGAGGCTTACGTAAAGACAAACTCCTTTAAGTATACAATCTTTAAAATACTATACTAAAAGACTAACAGGCTATAAAGGCCTGTAGTATACTTCTTTAAAAAGCTTACGGACACTAAAAAACGTTAGGCTATAGGCTAATAGGAGCTTCTCGCTATTATAAAAAGCTTAAAGTACTAGAGACATTACTTAATAAGGCTACTAGAGGTATTCACAGTCCTTACAAACTATTAGGCCTTAACCGGCGTGTTAAAGGCAGCCGCTTAAGATCTTTAAGGACGACTTGTAAAATAAACGTACCGGCTTAAAGCATTTAACTTTAAAATAAAGCACTAGCTAGGAACCGCTAACCTTACTAATAGACTTTTTAAATAACTAAACTATACTTAAAGCAAGATTGTATACTTTAACGTAGTGCCTACGCTTATAAAAAAGTTAGATTTAATAACATTGTTATTAGTTAAGGCGTAGGAAGACATTACTACCCTTTTATACTATAAAGGAGAAAAGACAATTGCCTACGCTATTACAAAAGTAGCGTGGAAGGCCTAAGCGGTTATTAACGCTGTAGGTACGTGTAAAAAGCGCGGAAGACTTAAGTAGATTACAAGCTTAACCTTTAACAAAAGAAACAAACTGTTAAAGGTTATAAAAACGTAGTATTTTATAGCTTTAACGATAAAGCAACTGCTTAGCGGAAAGGAAACAGCTTAGCTTATAGAGCCTAGCTAAAAGTTATACTAATTAGTGTAGAATACAAAGCCTACCGACGTAGGCCTGTGAGAGATCGTTATTAAAGTAAAGTAAAGGAACGGCTTGTTTAACGGCTACTCCCTTAACATTAAAGAAGTATTTTACTTTAAAGGACGACTAGTAATTTTAGTATAAGTAGCGTTAAGGAAGGAGATAATTTGTTTCTATTACGATAATCCTTAAGTAAGCTATATAAGGGTAAACAAAACTTTAAAGCTACTTAACCGAAAGTTTTATTAAAAAGGGGTAGAGAAGTAAGTATAAGCTTACACTTTTAACTATCTAGAATGTTAAGGGGTACAAAGGCCCCGTTACCGCCCGTACGGCCAACTATAATCGTTACTATTACTAAAGCATTCCTTTAAGGAAATTAGCATAGATTTTATTATAAAGCTACCACTAAGCCTTAAGATAAACAGATAAGAGTACACCTTAGTCCTTGTAATTATAAATCGCTTTACTAAAATAGTAATGTTTATCCCTACTCTTATAACAATTACAGCTAAAGAGTACACCGTAATCCTTTACAAATATGTAGAGTGTTGGTTTAAGACGCCTTAAGGTATTGTGTTTAATAAAGACTCCCTTTTTACTAGTTATTTTTAAAAGGACTAAGTAAAGGCCTAACAAGTTAAGCGACGGCTGTCTACCGTATATTATCCTTAAACAAATAGGTAAACGGAGAGGATGAACTAGCTTTTTAAAAAGTAGCTACGTATCTTTACCTTTAAACACCCGTTTGTATAAACCTAAGTACTAAGAAACATAAAGTTTATATATAATAATAGTAAGTATACTACTATTAAAGTCTTTTTATTTAAGGCCTTGTATAAGTATTATCCTAAAGCTATTAAGTACGTTAAACTAAGGAACCTGTTAAAGGTATAAGGGGTTTAGGAGCGCCTTTAAAAGCTATAAACGATTTAAAAGAGTATTGTATAATACTAAGAGAAGGTTACGTTAGTGTAAGCTTAAAACTATAATAAAAAGTATTAACTAATAAAGTTTTAAAAAGGAGATTTTGTAAAGCTTTTTATAAAAAACTTTTACTTTAAGTAAAGTAAGAAGCTTTCTCTTACATTTATACACGTTAGGATTATAAAAAGGATTAGTAAATAAGCTTACCGCGTTACCCTACCTATTAAATACGCTTGTATACACAACGTATTCTTAGTCTTTTTATTAAAACTATAAGTAAATCATAACGGTAAAGTTAACTAAATGCCGTATTCCGATATTATAAACAATTAAAAAGAGTTTAAGTTAAAAGAGATTGTAAATTACTATAAGGTAGGTAAGGAAGCCTAGTACTTAATTAAGTAGAAGGGCTAACCTGTAAAATACAATACGTAGGAACCTAAAAAGAGTTTAAGGAATACTTAAAAGGTACTAAAGAAGTATAAGGTAAGAAAGTAAGGCTATAAACAATAGGATAATCCTTAATAAAAACTATTTACTACTTTAAACCCTACTCCCCTTTAATCTACTAAGTCTACGCCCTTTAACTCGCTTAAGTACGGATCCTTACTAACTACATTAACAAACAAGTCGTCCCTTAAATTAAGGGCACGCCTTAACTTAATAAACACTAACAGCGGCTTATCCTTTAAGGCCGTACTATTAAACGAAGACAGTACGCTCTCTTAAACGCGCTTAGCCAAGCAGGTCGGCGACGACGTTTACGCACTCTGTAGCCTAAAACGCGTCCGTAAGGCAAACGTTAACAGTAAAGTACGTAAGCCTAACGGGCCTAAGCTACTAGCTTAAGCTGGCGTTACGCCACTAGTCGTACGGGCCCGTTTAACGTAGGCCAAGGCAGCTAAAGGGACATAACTCGGCGTCACAACCGCCTTTAAAACAACCGCTACCAGAGCGGGTACCATAAGAGCCATTACTACGGGAGCCGCCTACACGACCGTCGGCGTTAGCACTGGGGGAACGAAAAACGGAGGCATGACGCGAGCCGCCACTAGAGTAGACATAGTAGGAGCTACCGTTAAAAAGACCGACTAAGACGTTATAAACGGCACTAAAGACGGAGGGCTAATAAAGGCTAGCGCTACCGTAAGAACAAGCGGGTTATCGTCTTAGTCCTTTAAAGAAAAAAGGACATTACTAAAAGCGTTAATAGTAGCCTAACAGATAGTATAACTACGACTTACGTGTAAGTTAATAGTAAGCGGCGGAGCGTTAGGCTTAAGCTACTAACGCGCGGTTAACAACGTAATACACTACTTCTTCCGTTAGGTAAAGACAACCTTTCCTTACACAACACGGTTTAAATGGTTAAAAAACACCTTTATAGCTATAGTAGGTATTTTAGTTACAGGCTAGTATTATTAAAGTAAGATATTAGTACTTTTACTATTAATTATAATAGCTAAATACTTATAAAAAGCTTTATAGTAGTTAGTAGTACGCCTATATTATTAAGTATATTTACTACGTTACCCTTATACTATTAAACGAGCTTAACAACGCCCCTTATAAGCCTAAAATCTCTATTATCCTACCTTTAGTTAACATAGTATAGTAAAAAGAGTAAGATTACCTATGGCTTTTAGTTAAAAGACTATAGTATAAAGTAGCCTTATTAAAATACGGCTTTTATTAATAAAAGTAGTTAAAGCCTTGGCTACACTATAATAAACTAAGAGATTTTTAAATAAAACAATAGTTTTAAACTACTACCCGTAAAAGGCTAACTATTTTAGCTAGGTTAAAACATTTTAATAGTAAGTCTTATCGGCTTAAATTTTAACATTAGTACGGTTAAAACGGGTTAAGCTATAGTCCTTAATCTCTTTACAAAGCTCCTTACCTTAAACTTAAATAGTAAAAGTAATGCTAAGTAAGGGATTAAGAATTTAAGCTAAGCTATTAGTAAAGAAACACATACAACGCCTAAGCAACTTACTAGCATACACTTAATAAAACCAACCACGCACGTAGTATAAGACTAACTACAAACACTAAAAGTAACGACATAGTCTAACGTCTTAATATTAAGATAAAGCTAAGCTACACAGTACAAGTAAGGCGTAAAGCCAGACGGAACGCCCGGGAAGCGAGCGCTAATAAAGGGGAAGGCGCGTTTAACGGCCTATAACCGCTAAACAAAGACATTACTAAGATCATCTAGGATAACGGGTATAACGGAAGCCTTAGACGATAAAACCTCCGTAGCCTTGCCTACTAAGGTAGGCTTAGACGTTTTAATAGTAGTAGCCGTTTAAGTTTTACGTAACGCCATTCTATTTACTAATTAACAAAGATCTTAGTTATAAGATAAACAAAGTAAAATACCTAATAATAATATAAAAGATTAAAATGTAAAAGATTAGAAAAAAGAATAAAAGAATAAAAACAAAGATTAAGCATAATACTACACAAAATATAACGTAAGTGTATAGCGAGTGGACATGTATAGCGAGTGGACACCCTAACCCCCTTTGTACACCATTTTACCTTTAAACACCAATTTCTTAACCAACAATTATAGCCACGCAACAAAATAAAGCTGTCACGGACCGCCGTGCCAGGCCTCCTAACACCCGTCTACCAGCTAGCGCTGCCAGCCGAGCAGCCTGGTTACTACCGCTATACACCGCTATTGCAAAGATTTAGTAAACCTACAGCCGCCTCCTAAATGTAGCTCTTTAAGCTACATTTTCGTCAACAACCCAACCCCTACCCGCACTTCCTGTAAAAGACTAGCTTAGCCTACATACACTTCCTACTCTCCAACCTTGTCCCCACCTACCTGTCTGCCTACCCGACTGTAACATTACGTAGCTCCTTTTAATTAAGTGCCGACAAGATGTCTGTCATCCTTAAACCTTCGACCATGCCTTTTAGCCTAAAAGACTTCGCCGCCTTAGTAGCCGCCAACCCTGCCTTTTAAGTGGCCTACTTTTAAGCCACCTACAAACTCCTTTATCGCTAAGACAAAGAATTAATCACCGCCTGTACTAAGCTTACCGCCGCTACGTACCAACTAAAAGAGAGTCGCTATATAGTAAGCTCCTTAACTAGACAGCTCTTAAAGAACTAGACGAAACTCGACTATGCCGCCTGCCTTACTACTTCCACTGTACCAAGCCCTTTGTCCGCTACATTGCCCGCTACTACCACTAACAACGCTGTAGGTCCGCCTGTAGTTTTGCATCCTTTTACTCTAACCGAATCTGCTATGTCCTGCCTTTTTAAACGACTTCTTAACCTTAACAAGTTTAACGGCACCGCCTTTAACCTTTAGCGCTTCTTAGCTTAAATCTGTTGGAAACTAACTGTAAACTGTAACTAATACGTTAACCTAAACGCCTGTATTGCCTATATTGTAGACTCTTACAAAGCATTTAAGGCTAAGTTTTAAAGGTTGCCCTACATTAAAATTTAGTCATTAATTTACTAACAGGGCAACCCCACTTTAATTCAGTTATTAATTCACTAATAAGGCGTTAACACACACTAGCTTAATAACGAAGAGCTTTACTCCTTTATATAAATACTTTCAAACACATAGGTTTAAAATAGCTTAAGCATTAACCAACGTATGTTACCCCCTTAAAAAACCACCAAGTTATTCTATACTTATGGGTTTTAAACAACAGTTAAACACTTTATATTTTCAACAATTCCTTTAATCTTTCCTTTAATCTTTCTTTTAATCCACAAGTGTACAAAATAGTAACAGTAAGCGTATAGTAAGGTAGTAACAGTAGTAAACGTATAGTAATAACAGGCACGTAGTAGTAACAAGCACGTAGTAGTAGTAGTAAGCGTGTAGTAGTAACAAGCGTGTAGTAGCAGCGGCGAGCGTGTAGTAGTAATAGTAAGCACGTAGTAGTAGCAACAAGCGTGTAGTAGTAGCGAGCGTATAGTAGTAACGGTAGGCGTATAGTAACAACGGTAGGCGGTAGACAAATTTGTAGCCTTTAAAGTTTCTATACTTATTTTAAACAACTTTATAGTTTAGAATATTGCTAAAGGATAAAAAGCTTTGTTGTATGTATATTAATAAAGCAAAGGAGGAGTAACGGTAGTAGGCGTGTAGTAGTAACGGTAGGCGTGTAGTAGTAGTAGGCATATAGTGGTAGCGGCGGGTGTGTAGTAGTAGCGGGCGTGTAGTAGCAGCGGGCGTGTAGTAGTAGTAGTAGGCAGTAGACAAATCTGTAGTCTTTAAAGTTTTTGTACTTATCTTAGGCAACTTTATAGCTTAGAATGTTGTTAAAGGATAAAGAGCTTTGTTGTGTGTATATTAATTAATAAAGCAAAGAAGGAGTAACAGTAGTAGGCGTGTGGTGGCGATTTAGTTATTAATTCGTTAAGCGGGTAAGCCTACTAAAATTTAGTTATTAATTTATAAAGCGATTTAGTTATTAATTCGTTAAGTAAGCAGGCTTATTAAAATTCAGTTATTAATTTGTAAAGCGATTTAGTTATTAATTCGTTAAGCGGGCAAGCCTACTAAAATTTAGTTATTAATTTGTAAAGCAATTTAGTTATTAATTCGTTAAGCGGACAGGCCTACTAGAATTTAGTCTTTTTTATTAAGTCCTTCTCTTTTAGCTCTTTTATTTTGTTGCTGTTGTTAACTTTATTTTTTTCGTTGCTATTATCTTTATTATCTTCCTTCTTGTCTTTTTTAATATCCTTAACAATAGTCTTATTCTCCGTTTTGTCGTTGTATTTGTAGACCACATAATTTCCGTTAGCCCTATCCAGCGGTTTTTAAAGGAACACAAAGACGTTGTACCGTGGTACGAGCAGCAGGTTTCAGTAGCTATCTTGTAAAGGCTTGTCGGCGTACTTTAACTCGTTAAGCTTCCTAAACTAACTCTTAACAACAAAAAAGGCAATAGCTTTAAGGTTAAAACACAAACAAATATAAGGTTTAATAATAAGAAATAAGGAAGGTGTTGTGGCTAGTGGATACACACTACTACAAGGCGGTGTAGGACGGTAAATAGATTTAGTCTTAAGAGGATAAGGACTTTCTCTTCCTTTCTTTCTCTCTTTAAGTTAACACTGTTTTTTTAAACCTCTTCTTCTTTTTTTTCTTTATCGTTTGTAAAAGACAAACAAAGGCTAAGGTTAAAACCTATAGGTTTTAATTTCAACAGTTAAATATATATATAAGAAATAAAAACTATATAAAACAAAAACAAAACCTAAAAACAATATTTGTATAAAAAAGAACACTATTTAACACACATAGGCTTAAATTACAATTTGTCTAATTTAGGACAAAAGTTTATTTTGTAAGTGTAAGAACAAGCTAGGTAATTAAGAACAAGCTTGGATTAACCGTTAGAAATACTCCTTGGCATTTATATAGTTTAGCTGTTGTAAGTCTTGTACAACACGGAGGATGTAAGGTATACCCTCTTCCACAATACTAACAGGTTTCCCTATTAAAAGAAAATAACTTGTCTAACTTACTACCTAGTTTGCTGTAGACATGTTTGTTTATAACTAAGGCAAATAAAAAGACACAGTATAAAGTAGATTATGCTTATACTAACGCTTACTGTAAGTATATAGGCAACCTGTCTTTGTAGTATACTCCTTTATACTTTTTAACAGCGTTTGTTGTAAAGAATTAATAGACAATCAAAATTTGTCTAACACTATATTAGACCCTTTAACATAACCGAAGGTTGTAAAGGGCTTGTTAAGTGAGTTGTAGTTGTAGCCTTTGTTGTACTCCTTATACACTATAAAGAACTATTAAACTTAACGGACCTTGTTTATCTTTTAATTAGCCTTAAAGTAAGAGAACAAGTTAACGGCTAAATACGGCAAAATCTAATGTGTAAGTAAAAGCAGCCAGTAAAGACTTTCTTTCTAACAATTTACATCTACTTTACCTAGCCGCGCCTTTACAGCCTAGCTAAAACAAAATGCTAAAATAGCAAAAGACTTGTTGCCTTATGTTGGATTCTTCTTCTTTTAGTCCTTTATAGCATTTTTAAAGTTTAAGGCTGCTAGTATAAAGGAAGCTTTATTCTCCTCTTTTGGAAAAAGAAGCAAGTATGTAATGTTAAAAGTAAACGAAGACAACTGTATACGGTTTTCTATTACTAGTTACAAGCTTATAGATTAAGAAGGGCGTTTATGTATATCTTAAAAGCGTATAGACATAGTGTTGTAACAATACATGGTAGGAATACTACAGTTATTCGAATTAAGTTTTAGATATACCTTGTGTTAACGGAGCATCTTATCCTAAACCGCCTTGTTAAAAGAAGACAAAACCACACTTTATATAAACTTAAGTTAAGCCTTTTACTTAGCCTTGTTGTCTTAGATTAAATAGGTGTTAAACTAGCCAACTACTATAAAGCCAAGTTAATAAAAGCATTTAACGTTTTATACTAAACTTTAGCGTTTAAAATAAAAACCTTGTATTGTAAAGTTACTTGTTTAGTAGTGCTGCTTAAAGGCAGTAGAGAACTACTACATAGGCTAGTTAAAAAGCCTTGCTAACTACTAGCTAAAGCCGTATTTATGTATAAAAACAAACAAGCTTAGTCCTTATTGTCGTTGTAGGCTTTGGCTAAACGTTATACATAATGTCCACTTGTCTTAAAAAAGAGGCATCTCCTTAAAGAGAAGATTAAATACATAACAGTACTGTAGTAAACGTAAAGTAACGACTATAGTTATCGTTTCTAACAGCGAATATTACACACTAGTGTTTATTAAAACGCTTTTAAACAATAGGTAGTGACGGTTAATCTACACATAAAGGAATGCCACTACGTCTTGTATAGGAATAGTATAGTACGTAGACTTAACTAGGCCTGTTGTTACAACATCCTACACAAAGGCTATGTGTTTTAAAAGTGTTAACAATACACAGTATTCCTAGCGTATACTGTAAAAAACGTAACAAAACAAAGCTAGGCTTGTATAAGCACGCTCTTTTGTTAACACATAGCCTATACGTAGCGTACGTTAAAACTTACAACGTGTTAAACGTACTACATTACAAATGTCCTTTAACACTAATAGGTTTACAGCTAGCCGTTTGTAAGTAAGTAACTGTAAAACATACATTTTTTGTGTGTTAAACAAAGCCTTTACTATGTTGTAGTATTGTAAATAAGCTAGCCTATTATAAGCGTTGGCAGTGTTTGGAAAGGGTGTAACCGTTATGTTGGCTACGTTGTTGGTTATAACCTAAGAATATATTACTAAAAGCAGAGCGTGTTAGTAGATAGCAAGCCGTGTAGGTTAGAATGTTAAGGACAAAAAAGACGTAAAGTTTAGGTCTACTTTAAAATTTAAGTTTTTATTAAAATTTAATGTAGAGACTAACGTAAGTGTTAGTACTTATACACTAAAGTGCTTTGTTCTTAGTATTGTATTAGTGTCTTAGCTACGTATGTCGCTTATATTGTTTAGTGTTGTTGGCTAAACAACGTTGGTTTAGCTAAGTGTAGGGACAACGGTTGTTAAAGTAGCCTTTGCTTAAGCTTAATGTTGTTTTACTACTAAAAAAAGACAACATACACGCTATAAAAATGTGCTTAGTTGTTATAACAGTGTAGGCTTTAACGTACATTATCTAGCAACATTTATATACACATTGTCTTTACACAAAAAGTCATTGTTAATAGCCTGTCTTTACTAAAAACGAAATAAGTTAAGTATATTAAGGAAAGCGTCTACGTTAGCCGGGTCTTTATGCTTAGTAATGACACTGTGTATTGTGTAAAGCTTAATATTCTTAGTAGACAAATAAAAGCAATAACTATTAAAAGCAGCTAGTTTTTAGTTGTTACAAAAGAGTAAAGGAATGTTGGTATAAATTAAACGTAAAAGACCTAGCTGTAAAGGGTGG
>JACBXF010000164.1:0-111345 GCA_014183025.1 Harringtonia lauricola
GCACACAGTGGCTGACGGGGCCAGCAAGGGGGGAGGAAAGGGGGGAGAAGAGTGCGGCGCTAAAAGCGAGGGCCAAGCAGGAGAACCACACAGGGGGGGGGGGGGGGGGGGGGTTAAGGATAAAAGAGAAGAAAGAGAGTTGAAAAGGTCTAGAGTACAAAAGGAAGACGTCAAAGAACGTCGTAGCTATTTATACAGCCAGCGTAAGGCGGCACAGCGTGGAAAAATCCGCCATGCCAAATAAGGCGACGCGCTAAACCTAAAGAGGAAAACACTACATACAATACTACAAAAACTAGAAACTATAGCTTACAACTTTAATGCCTTGGGCGATCTTGCGTTTGATATTCTTTTCCTTTCCTTTAGCCCTTGCTTAATGATCCATTCTCTGCCTTCCTAGACTCTACATCTTTATACAGAGTAGAAATCACTGCTAATTTGTTTCCGTATCCGGTAGACAAACCATTTGGCTACACTTGTACACTACTATCTACGTAGTCCTTACTGTCTATTTAAAAGCAGCTCTTTTTAAAAAACAATACAAAAGAGTGTGATTGTAAGGATGCTTTAGTAAGACTTAAAAAGCGAATAGACACAGTTGAAGAGAGGCTTGGCGAAAGGCTCGCTACATTAAGGACTAAGTAAACTATTTACATGTAGAGTATGCTTTTCGTTTTAAAAGACTTTTAACAGAGAAATGCTGATAATGTTTTAGGCTGGGTGATGACAAGATAAGAATTCAAGGAGAGATTAACAAAGCTATTAAGCAACTGCAGACTTGGGTTTTTAAAGTGTAGCGTTTATTCGACATAGTTTTAAAGATAAGGATGTAGCTGTAAATAGCTAACTTGCTAGTATTTTATATACAAAATAACTTAATTCGTTTTTAAGCGCATAGACTGTCTTCCGTCTACTTTTTTTTATTTGTAGAAGTACTAACACAAACGTAGGGAAAATCGCCCTCTACTAAACAACATCTTTGTTACATCTTTAGCCTGTACATTCTAACTATTGTAAAGTTTACTATAAAAGGAAAGAAAAAGGAGAGATAACATTAACTGTGTTTTTATTTTCTTTTTTACAGTTTGTTTATTTGGCTTGTTTAAATCTTGTTTAGCTTAGCGTATATGTAAACAGTATTTAAGATACACTTGTTTATTTTTCAAGCATAGATTTGTGTTTTAGTTTTATAAAGGACAAAAACGCGGAATATAAACCTATTTTTACGGAAGTAAGGGAGCTCTTGCTAGGAATTAACGAAATACAGAAAGAATTCAAGCAAAAGAAGGCGGCTGGCGACTTTTTAGACGTACAAAGGACACTCGTCGTTTTCCAGTCTCTTTTGCCTTACAATGTTTAAGGTATATCTAAGTACGTAACCTAAAACAACATTTAGTGCCTTCCTTCCTAATACCTTATTTAGCTATTAAGACATTGCTTTTATCCTTATTTAAGAAGAACTATTTTTCATTTATGCAAAGGAGAGCGTTGTTAGCTATAGTGCTAATTTTAAGAATGGAGGATAAGGGGAATTAAAGTAGAATTGGTGTTGTAGCTGGTAGATTAATCAAGGACTTTTAGTTTAGAGATAGGAAGAGAAGAGTAGGGGAAAAGTTTGATAGTACAACAAGCAACGGGCTAAGATTTATCTACTTAAAAAAGATTAAACATATATAAGCATAGTTTTAAGAGACTAAGGTTAAGACAAGTAAGTAATATACTAGCTAGCTAGCTAGTCATGTAAATTTACTTTGTAGGGAAGGGGGAGGGTGTTAAGAGTCTATAATATCTTTTTGTTTTGTTAGTCTAACCATTCTTTTTATGCTTTTTTATTTGCTTGAAGTTTGGCTATTCCCCTTTAGCCTACATTACGGATATTTTACGACTTAAGCCTATTCTCCTACTGCTTTTGTTAAGACTTAATAACGGTGGCCTTTAACGTCTTTAAATCCAAAAGTAGTTGTGTATTTTCTGTAAAAAGCACGGCTTGTCGTTTTGTTAACGATTTAATCTCTTCCTTTATGTCTAAGATTTTTGTATAACACTAGTCTAGACATACGCGTACCTAGTCTTGGTAGCTAAACAGAAATTCTGCGTGTTTGTTAATATGATAAGCCTACTACTTGATGAGAGAGTTTACCTTTTAAAGTTTCCTTTGTACGTCTTTAATAGTAGGCGGCGACGGGGGTATTTGATTGCTTAAGCCTGCCAGCTTTTGTATAGTGTTAATAATGGTAAGGGAAATGCTTGTAGCGGCTTACCTTGTCTGTTTGTTCTTGTGTTACTTCCATGTTTATAAACTTTGTGTAAATTCTCGAATAGTAAGGCCTATCCAACTAGGACTTAGTTTGGCTTTATTTTAGGGAATGGCTTTAAGTTTAACCTGTA
The DNA here is from genome assembly GCA_014183025.1 of Harringtonia lauricola. Taxonomy (NCBI): domain Eukaryota; kingdom Fungi; phylum Ascomycota; class Sordariomycetes; order Ophiostomatales; family Ophiostomataceae; genus Harringtonia; species Harringtonia lauricola. Next base: position 2,389 of record JACBXF010000164.1, read on the forward strand.
GGTTTACTTGAGTAAGACTGCGGCTTTAGGGCGATTGGTCTACTGTGGTAGAAGAAGGAAATTAAAGTCTAGTTTAATTAATAGAAGTGCTTAAACAAGGCTTTTAGTGTTAGCCGTTGTAAACCTTAATTCCAGCCCTTCCCTTTATTTACAGGGCGAACATTTTAAAATGGCTGAATCCTTAATTTAGGCCTGGCCCGCCAACATATCCCAGTATATAAAACCGCTACATTATAAAAGAGCAACAATGTAATACGATTATTTAAGAATTGCTATGCTGTAACGTTCTATAGAATGTTTACTACAACCTTATTCCATCTAGTACAATTTTAGGCATTGTTGTGTTACAAATAGGAAAAATGCGTTTAAGTTTAGCAGGTGCTGTTACTATTATAACCTTTAGGTCTCTTGCCTTTGCGAATTTTAGTTTTACGACTAATACTATTTAGGAAATAAAGTATATGTTATAAGACAAAAACACGGCGGTATATATATAACATTAGTAGTGGTAGCCTATAAATCCTTAATTAGGAAGAGGTTAAGGTAAATGAAATCCACCACCACTACTACTATCGACGACCTTTAAGGGTACAGATCTAACCTCTTAGAATTCATTTAAACCAAGGCTGGCTTAGCACAGTACAGGTTAAGCGGTAAGCCTTAAAGTGTATAAGGTTTGTAGGCGTGCTTGTAGTAGACAGTGCAAGCCTATGCCAGCGTAACGCCACACATTTTCCCGGCCAACCGGGACAAATCATAGATTGGGTTTAGAGCCGGCGTTAGATTTGTCTTGCCTATGTGATCGAAGCCTGGCCAGTCGTATTGCCGGTATGTCGCTTTGAGCGTAAGCTTGGCCTAAATATAGTTGATGGTGGAGGTGTGGTCGGTATCTGTCCTTTCGCCCGTAGAGTGCCGCGTAGCGGTTTACGGTAGGGTTAGGAGGGTAAGGCCCTAGTCTTTAACGAGTAATAGAAAGGTGTTGACACTGGTGGTTTTGCGGTTGTATTAATCCTAGTTTGGGTAGTGGAGATTAAGGTCTCCTATTAGAATTACATTAGCGTTCTACAAAGGTTGGTACACGAAGAGGGACGAGGCAAGCGGCCTCTCCCTACGGCTAAGGCTGCGGTATAAAGGGTTGTAGATCCCGTATAGGACTAGCGGTCCTTCGCCAGTAAAAGGCAATGCGTACTGCATCCAGAAGAGCGTCGTAGTCCTAAAAGGATGGAGGCATCCGCTTGTGTATGTAGACGGCAGAGCGGCTTTCGGCTATACCGGCCTACAGCTTGTAGTAGTAGCCTAAAGCCGTGCCGTAAACGTCGTTGTTAGCGAGCCTTAAACTAGATTTAAAGGTGTAGACTAGTTGTAATACCTAAGAGTACACCACTTTATAGTTAAACTGTCTTTACTTTTTCCACGTCGTTTAGTGTGTGTTACTATTATAGACAGGGTAATAACACCGATTACAAAACCTATCTCGTTAAAGCTGTACAGCCACGTCGACAATGCTGTACTTAGTATGTAAATTCTGTATAAGTACAAACTACGCGTTTATTTTTCTAAATCTTTACAAAATGCTCTCTAGTAGTTGTAAGGACAATTAAAACGCGTTTAAAGGTCTGGTTGTCACTTGACAGAGTTGCTTGCCTAGCGCTTTCCAACGCGTCCTACGTTGCACTCTACTAGCAAAACATTGGCTATATCTTCTACGTCCGCCAACCTAGGCGGAAATCCTTGTGTATCCAAGTTGAGAATGTATTATAGAAGAGCCTTCTCTTTTATTATAGGCTAAGGGCTGTAAAAGGCTTAAGCTTTACTTAGGCTAGAATACAAGCTAGGAGGCGGCCTAGGCAAGGGGGGTAATTACGCCTAGGAAAGGGGGCATGTACGTGTTAGCTAGCGGTAAGGAAGATACAATAAAGGCAGCCAAGAAGACTACTAGGAGGCTTCCTTACTTCTTCTTTCTTATAATTAGTTATTTACTTGTTTGCTAGTTTCTATCAACTAATTGGCCTAAGCGTTGCCTTTACCGCTAAACCACCACACTTAAAAGAAAAGCCGAAATATAAGACTTGATCCAATCCATTAAGTCTAAAGCTACGAGTGCTATTAAAAGTCTAGAAACAAACATCCCTAAAGTGGTTAGCTAAGTACAAAGTGTAGCCAACACGATTAATATAGAAATTCCTACAAATGTTAGGTCGCTTCTTCCTACAAACTACACTATTAGGATAAATGAATTCGTCTATCGTGCCTTTTTTATAATTTCACCATCCTTATCGGTATTTAGTTCTTCCAAATAAGCAAAAGAGGGTGATTACAGCGTAGAAGCATGTAGTGGACTAGCAGACAACTAATGTCCGTTTGTCAAAAGTGTCTAAAGAAGGGGGGTCTAAGTAAATTAACATAACCTTAAGCGGCCTGTTAATAAGATGTCCTAACTGTAGGGCTGTGTAGTTTTAGTTGGGGCATTTAGATTTACACTTGCCGGGCGGCTTTACAAACGACTGCAAGGGGGGGGATATTAATCGCACGTGTTAGTAATCTTTGTCCGGCTCTTATACTACGTAGGTTGCTGAAAAAGACACAGCTAACAGTACACGACCGGAGTTTCGATCAGCCACAACATACTTATTAGGTTAATCCGATTTTAATGGCTAGTACGCTATATTGTTTTAGGGATGGTTGTTTTAAATGCATTCCAATCACTATGGGAAACTAGTCGAACTAGTAGGATGGATATAAAGACTTAAGACAGAAAACAAGGATGATTATGCCATGTGCGACTGACATTGCTTGGCTTTAAAGGCGTTGCTTTTTGGCACGCCAGTCGTATCGTAGCCGCCGCAAGGCATAACAGTAAAACTTAGTCTTATGTGTACGGTGAATCGTGCCTAATTGGCTGTTTTGGTGAAGCACTTTATGTAAAGGATCTTTTAAAGCACGTTGTGTTAGTGAATAAAACCGTAATGAAAAGGAATAAGAAGAAAATATTAAAGGAAAGGAAAAAAGAGAAGAGAAGAAACTGAGAAAAGATGGGCGTAAAATTGGGTTTATACTATCCAAGCTAGGTAGAACAGCCACAAACAAGGGTACAGTACTAAAGCAATCTTCTAATATTGTTTTATTCAACCTGTTTTGTTACATTCATTTTTTTTCTTAGTTAAGACTATGTACAGACTAAAACGACAAAAAGTGTAGGCAATTGTAGCCGGCACAATTGGTTAAAAGCGAAGGCTATACAAAAAGCAGCCTTTTAAATGTATAATACAAAGCTGTTTTATTTTTTTAACAGTGTAGACATATTTTTATCAACTAGGGATTCGAAATATTCGTTAGCATTAAATGAAAAATCTATGCTATGCCTAATGCGTAGATGCCAAAGGGGGTATTGTAATTAGTGTAAGTCTTTGGCCAACATAATTTTTATAGCGCCCTCGCTAGGAAGTTGTAAGTTTTTTCAAAGTATATACAAGTTATAACAGCATTTTAGCTTGAATTTAATGTCGACAGTATAAAGTTTCCATTCTTCATCATAAAAATACATTACGTTGGTTACGAGGTTTCCAGAATCCTCCTTAATATACCATCCCGGATTCATAGCTAGCACTCTATCCAGCATCGATATAGGTGTTGTTAGATTGATGGCTGGCTTCGACGAGAACCGAAACATAAAGTGTTTGAGATCTAGCATGTCTTCGGGCTCCCATAAAACGATAAGAGTGATTGAAGAGCCGTCATGAGGTGTGTCATGGATGTTATACATTTTTTCGAGATCGTAGCCTATCAGAATGATGTTTCCTTTGTCCTTAGTAAGTTTTTCAAACCGATCCAAGTCATGATCCTTGAAAATAGTTGACCACACGAAACTATGTCGCGCACGAGGGGCTAGGCTTTGTCTGATGACACCAGATTGGAAGGCGGTGACAAACGAACGTCTATCCAGAGAATCCAGTATCTTATCCTTTATTTCCAACGGTATATTTGCAGGTAATTTTCCAAAGGTTTCTTTTAGCAGTTCACTGCTAGAATCTTGTTCTTTGTCGATGGGTGATGTAGCGTTCATTTTGATCCATGTCAAGACTGGAAATCTTGACGAGTTAAAAAAGCGCAGAAAATTCTTGTAATGTTGCCGGCATGACATTTATATAGATGGAATGTTGCCCTTGCTCATTTTCACCAGGCCAAATTCGGCCCCGAAGTGATAAACAAGGTTTGGCCCAAATCTTGGCTCTGTATAGGACAAAAATAGGACAGAGATTGTTGGGCAGGACCCAGGTTGCGGCCCCGCATGGCAGAAAGTAGGACTTGAAGAGTGGGGCTCCAGGTGGCTGATTTGCAGGGCTCCTATGGCGTTTGTCCCAGTTTAGTTCCGAGGATCTATTCTGATCGTTTGTTAGGGCAACCTTGTTAACATACTAGGCCTAATCCCGCTTTGTAAATAAAAACATGGCATGCAAGGTCGAAATCATCCCTATGTAGTCTTACATTGACAAAAAGCTACAGCTACGGCTATAGCAACATTTATTGCAAAGATAGGTTGTAAACAAGGCGCTTTAAAGAAAGCTAAAGGCTTTGCAAATATTAGACGTAGCCTTTAACAGTACGACAGACAGCACGACAGCACTAATCTGTATGCTTGAAAGTTTGTGTGATAAAAATCGTAAGAGACCCAGCTTTTCTAGCAACACTTTAGGCCTTGGAAAATACGCTACTTGTGCCGTAGCTATAAATAACAATACAGTTTTGTGCCTACGATTTCGCTTAGTGGTAGACAAGGTGAACATAAAGCACAGTTGCCGGATACTGTACAGTCCTGTACATACTACAGCAACGGATTTGTCGAAGGCGCCAATATGATCTGGAAGCTGTGTAGAAACATATCTTTTACTAGAAGTGCTGGAAAAAGCTGACGGCTAGGACTGGATCTGACTTACGTTCTTCCGTCCCTAGCGATACATAGGTGATAAAAAGGTTAGGCCGCCTACAGTTTCCCTTCTTCCGTCGTTCCCTCCTTATCTGCTCTACCACACATCGCCGTTCGATTCTTACAAGCTTCCTTTACACCGCTACCATACAGCTTACACATCGTTTTCTTTCTTTACTTGTTTCCTACCTCTTGCTTGCCTTATTTTCGATTGCCTGTCCTGTATAGGTCTTCCACCTACCATTCTATGTACAACGGGCGGCACACTCGTTTTCCGTCAACATGCCCGTGCTGTACAAGGAGACATTGTTAGGCGCAGCCAAGATGCCGGAGACAAGCTTAAGCAGCTTTTTATAGTAGGATAAGGGCCAAGCAGCTTCTCTTGATTTTAAGTGGAGTCTCCTCTTTTACGACAAGTGGGCTATAAACCGCCATGTGGATTTAAGGTAGGCATAAACTAGGGTATTATCTAACCCTTTAGAATTAATCTAAAACTTAAAATTAGACTTAAGGCTGCGGCCTAAATGTAAAACCAACTAGTAACTACGTTATTTTTAACTACAATTCCTAAGCTTAAAGTTAGTTTAAAATCAACTTAAGATTAAAGACAATATTAAGAGGGGATTCCTACTAGCGTTATAGTGGCTAATCCGCTAGTAACTTCTTTTTCTACTAAGTGTAGGTTTACGTAAGAGGAAGGCGAGCCAATTAAAAGGGTTAGATCCCTACAAGCATTACGCTTAAAGTTAAGCAATGCCTAGCGTAGTGTAGGATGTAATAAAGACCTAATGCAATCCTGTAGCAAGTTATAAATACAAGCCCTTTGTTAAGTTTGCTGGTTAGTGGATGTTAGTAGGATTAAGTATTGATTTACTACTATTAAAGCTAAATGTACGCTGACGCTAGACGTTACTAATAGTTTAACAACACTAGGTTGAACCCTCTTTTCTTAGTGGCTAAAGGAAGATAAGTAGAGATGAAAAGATGATAGACTAAAGTTTAGAATTGTGTAGACGAAGTGGCATTTAGTACAAGAAGTCTTAGTTTTTTAGCTATATACTCCACTATTAATCTAAAAGTAATGCTTTAAACCGGTTGCTGGCTATCTAGCATTTTGGACGGCCTATAAAACAAGGCAAACAACAAGGAGTTAAAAACTTAAGAGCGGGGAAAGCAGAGTAGTACAAGAGTGTATGCCGGCTACAGCTGTCTTAAGGTGTATAGCACTGTACTGTAAGGGGTATGCGACTTATATAGACATAAATAAAGTTAAGAGTTAGCTTTTTAAAGTGTTTTCTTATTAATTAATTAGTTAATTACTCTTACACCTACAGTAAATCTATAGTAGCGCTAAGCTGTTCTTTGTGTAAGATCCGTGTTTTAGGTTTATTTTAGGGTTTAGTAGTATTTTAGCGTTGGATATTACACTATTGCATTGCTAAATACTACGTGTTGTAGCTGTAACCAAAGACATGTATGCTTAACAGCCCTTTCTAGAAGTTGAATCCTAGCCTTGCAAACACTAGCAGCTTAGAACAAAACACTAGGAAAAGCAGTTATAAAGAAGCCTTACTTTGTTTATACTATTTTAGTCTACTAAAACAGGGTTGTTAGGATGAGGATTGTCTTTTAATGTACATGCTAAGGGGGCTTAGCGTAGGAACGCTTAGATATGGTAGTTAGATCTAAGGAGCCTTAAAATAGGGAACGAACTAATTCGTTTAAGACTTTACTGCTTTCTATTACAATTACGTATAGCGTAACCTTATTAAAAAAATTAAGCATACACTTAACCGGGCGTCTGCTAAAATAAAGTGTGCTATTCTTTGTATAGATTGTTTAGACAGTTCGTCTTCCTAGTAGACACGCTGTCTATACATTTAAATAAGTTGGGTTAAAAGGATTTAGACTTGAAAACGCAAGGAGACGTGTATAAGCCTTTACAAGTCCTATTTTCAGCCTTGGTCCTAATCTTGTTTACACATGGCGGAACGATAAGGGTAAAACAAAAAGTAGTAAAGAGATACAACAAAATGCTTAAGCAAAACCTTAAAGGTTTGTTAAGTAAATTATACAAATATAGTAAGCTGTATAACGTTAAGCTAGCTTGTTACATTAACTATACTGAAAAGGAAGAGTTTGTTTTCTACATAACAAAGCATTTCAACTGCTAAATCAACATTGCCAAAAAGGTAAGGAGACAAGACAGCCTAAACATCGTTTTCCTACGCGCTAATGTTAATTAAAAGGCTTAGGCCAAGTCTTACAACTATTGTCCAAACCACCTTTTAGTTGTAGTCTAAAAGAAGCTAGGAATTGTGTCTACTTAAACAGCCTATTCTAATTCAACAAGAACGGCTAGGTATAACGTTAGCTGTTTAACATTAGGCTTTAGAACAAAAGTCGTACACACTGCTCTAAAGGCCTTAATTTTTAAATTTCTAGTGCTTTTAGTCGTAGACTTTTCTGCCTTAAGGAAGAACATAAATGCTTAGTACTAAAATGAAAGTAGGCAGGATGTCTAGTTGTAAGCAAAATGTGTAGTTTTTGGAATAAAAGACAAAAAGAGGGAACAGTAGTATATATATATAAGTAATGTAAAGAACGCATTTTAACGAACACCGCTCTTCGCTACTGTAGGCAAGCTTTTAATGACTATTACTTAGCATGGTTGTCTAGCCTTTGTTGTTATCTTAAAGAGCACTACCTTTAAAGACTGTATAAGGCCTTAAAGGCAGTCTTAAACTTAACTATAAACAAATATAGTGTACTATATAAAACCAAATGTACTTAAAGGCTAGCTGCTTTACTACGCTGGTACATTCTTCTAACACATCCTACTATTCTCTTGTGTGTTAATGTAACATGTATATACATGCTATAAAGTATATATTAAGATAATTTAAGCCTCTTAAGTAAGCCGCTTACTCTATTGTTTTATTACTTTAGAATAAATACAAGGTAAGAGTAGGTAAAACGTTTAAATATAAATTTAAATGCCTTAATTTAGAAATAAAGCAAGATAGAAAACATATAGTAGACTCTACCTTTATCTTACTACCTAAAAGTAATCCCTACTTTATTCTTACTACGCTTTCTAAAGCCCTTTATGTCTTTTATATATTTATAATTAACCGGCCTTTTACGCTTCCCCACCGTAACTAAGGTTTTATAAGGTAGTATATCTTTTACCTTAGCTTAGGCAACCAATTCGTTAATCTTTCTATCTTGGTTAACGATTCGGTCTACCGTGTTTTTAAAAGCTTAATCGTGCTTTTTCTTTATTTCCTAGTTTGTGTTATTAAGACTTTAAAGCTGCCTTAAAGTGTCGTTTAAACAGGCACGCAAATTGTAATTGTTTAGCTAATAAAGCTGTGCCTTGGTTTTTAATTTCTTATTTTCGTTGGCCAATTCTTGTTGCTTTTAGTAACACACGTTTACGTTGGTTAATGGAATGCACTTATCTATTTTTAAGGTATTGTAAGCGTTAAACACTAAGTGTAACATAGTGACAAAAGCTTTAAGGACGGTAAAGTGTAGGTTGCTAAAGCTGTAGAGAAGAGCAGTCTTATACTTATTAACACAATAACCCTAAGTTTCCTAGCTAGTAATTAGGAGGGTTATTACTTAATCTATCTAAAGCGTTTTACCTAAGCTTACAAAGCTATTTTAACCTAACAAAATAAGGCTGGCTGTAAAGAATAAAGCCTTTAAACTTACGCCGTTTTTAAAGGTTAACAGCAGCGAAATTATATCTGCATTTTAAAGAGTCTAAAAAAAGGTCCGCTCTTTTACAAAGCTTCTTAACGTAACGGTTTATAGACCCTACATTCTGTTAATGGAAAAAGTAACGAAGTTGAGAAAAAAGACAGCGGTTGTAGGCGCTTAATCCTTTAAGGTATTTCCATGTACGTACTGTTTATAGCTACAATCTTAAAATGTTTAAAGCAGCTAGTTTTATTTTTACAGCTAGATAAGGTTTATAATTATTATAAAACAAGTTAGGGCCGTTAGTTTATCTAGTAGCGGCTAGTTAAATTCAAGCAGTAGATGGAGCTATAGCTACAGCTGTAAATCCGTTATTAAGCGCCGACCTTTTTTTAAAAAGCTTTAGTAGAAAAGGTATATTGCATTCTATGTGTAGTCTTAAACGTAGGCTTATTGCTAAAGTGCTGTTGTAGTGTAGAAGGACAAAACAAGGGACTTAAAGACTAAAATTAAGGCTATACTAATAATAAAACAAAGCACAGTTTATTAATATAGGAAACACTAGAATAAAATGGGTGTGTTTTACACAGCGTTCTACAGTTACCTTTGGTAAAGCCGTAGCCACCATAGATTTTATAAACTTTTCTTTTAACAATAGTACGTTAGGAAAGACGAACGCCTACGGCTTTAGTTTGACACTGGATTGGGATTTTAGCGTTAATGTAATAGTGAGCTACAGCTAGCACTAGCCGAAGGTAGGAGGGGGGTTGGTTAATACTATACAACTTTTGCTAGTTAAGGTAACAGGACTAAAGAATAGACAGTTGGAAATTAAGGAAAAACTAGCGAAAGTCTAAGTAAAGCTACAGTCTTTAAAAGGCAACATTTAAGATTAAAAAGAAAAGTAAAAACACCCTCTTTTTAAAATGTTTAGTTAAATTCTAATAACACTAAGACAAGTAAAGTAATTATAGATTTAAAAGCCTTTAACGCTAACTGATTATATACGTACTTTAAGCTTATATTGTTTATAACAACTAATCATGTTTTATAAAACAGGTATAGTGATTGCATTAGGGAGGTGATAGGGAAAATAGAAAATTTTCTAGCAGATATAAAGGTGTAGAAGACGCAAATGGAAGAAGCTAGATAAAGGAGGAGATAAGAAACAAAACCGTGAATCATTAATCTTGGCTAAGACCTTTGTCTTATTTATATACAAACTATACAGCACAACTGGTAAAGTGTAGGAGCTCTTAGGTTAGATAAGGGGAATGTAGGGAAACAGAATAGTCAACCAGTTAATAGTTAATTCCCTTACAAACTTAGCCGGCCCTTTTGTCCTTTCCTATATGTTTTGTTTTAGTTTTATAAAGAGAATCCCAATCCTTTTCCTACGCCTTTAAAATTCTGTCTTGTGTTAAAAGCTACTGTTTAAAGAGATTTGTACTATTAAGTATTAGCGATGGTTCTTCTAGTTGTGTTTGTTGTATTAAAAATTTAATTATAAAGTAACTACTAATACTAAAATTAACGAATTAATTTTACAACCTTAAATATAGGGCCCTTACTTTTCTGTCTTTTTTAATAGTTATTTTGAAATAGTAGGAGTAGGGTTTAAGATCGGTTATGTTAAAGCGGGTGTTGTAATTTACATAAGGGGTAATATATAGAATTGGAAGAAGTTTTACGTTTGTAAAGTGTATTGTAGGCATAGCTGTATTTACAAGCTATCTTAAAGAACGGCACTAAGGCGGACCGTATTTATTAACATGAATACTAGGCACTAATAAGATTTTGTAAAGAACTAATAAAAACGTAATTTTAAATTTATATATATTCCGTTTTGTAGAACAATATCTATATAAATACCGTAAAAACAGCAGTTTACAGTTGGAAAACTAAGATATAACACAAAAGACACACTTAAGTCTTTAAAGGTTACTTTAGTGTTAGTATTAATAACATTGAATTTGGTGACTTACTATTATGCCATTGGTTGCTAAATAGAACGACAAAGCTTTCATTAAATCCCGCTGCTTTAACACTAATAATGCTATGTTGTAGATTTCCTTACCCTACTTTGTACTTAAACGGAAGAGTAAGACTTAGTGAGTAAAAACGAAAGTAGAGTAAGAATTAAGCACTTTATTTTAAACACAAAGTTAAAGAATAAAAGGAAGGAAATAAATTAGGACCAGTGTCACGGACCGCCGTGCCAGAGCCCTACCCTGCCTGCCTATTGTCTGACTGCCTGTGTGCCAGCTGGCAGACCTAGCGGGTCCCCCTTGAGATTACTGCCGCCTGTCACCGCTATCGCAGATATTTAGCGGACCTGCAGCCGCCTCCTAAACGTAGCTCCTTGAGCTACGTCTTCGTCTACAACCCAACCCCTACCTGCACCTTTGTAAAAGACTAGCCGCTCTGAATATACTACATCTCGTCCCTACCTACCTGTCTGCCCGCCCAACCGTGACATTACGTAGCTCCTACTCATTAGGTGCTAACGAGATGGCCGCCATCCCCAAACCCCCTGCCATGCCTTCCAGCCCGGAGGACTTCGCCTCCCTAGTCGCCGCAGACCCCAAGACTTGGATCACTTACTTCCAAGCCACCTACAAACTCCTTCGTCGTTAAGAAGAAGAGTTAACTGCCGCCCGTACTAGACTCGCCGCCGCCGATAGCCGTCTAGACGAAAGCCGCTACTCTGTTTAAAACCTAACCGAGCAGCTGTTAAACGCCCAAGTCGACCTTAAACACCTCCGCCGCTTGCAAGCCCCGACTATACCCACCCCCCCGTCTGCCTCTCTGTTATGCTCATCCGCCGACACCGCCGTAGGTTGAGCTCTGGCACCGGATCCTCCGGCTACTTCCGGACCTCCCTTAGCTACCCGCTCTGAGAAGTTGCCAGACCCCGACAAGTTCGACGGCGCTCGTTCTAACCTCCGCCGCTTTAAACAAGCCATACAAAACAAACTAACCGTCAACGCCGACCGCTTCCCGACTACCGCTTTCCGCTTAGTGTACACTGCTAACCGACTTACAGGCGCTGCCTACGCACAGGTCCTCCCGTACTGTAAAAACAATTACCGGACACTCCGTAATTACCATAACATTCTAGAGATCCTTAACCAAGCATTTAAAGACCCCAACCTAGTCCAAAACTCCCGCCAAAAGCTACACCGCTGCCGCTAGACCAACAAAGACTTTAACACCTTTTTCGCCGAGTTCCAACGGCTTGCCATAAAAGTAGAGATGCTAGACGAACAACTCTAAACTATCCTAGAGGATGCTATCTCCCAAGAACTGTATTAACACTAAATTTACACCAACGCCCCTACGCCCGACTACTACGCCTTTGTAACACTGCTACAGTCCTTAGACAATCACTGCCTTTGCTTAGACGCTAGGGGCTTCCTTTGGCGCCCCTCCGCTGTCGACGTAACCCTTGGCCGCACCTCTCAAGTCCCTGCCGTAAACCCTACAGCTTAAGCCAAGCCCTTTTTAGCCTTAGCTAAAACACGCCCTTTAACCGTTCCTGCCCTTAACCTAATAAACCTGTCTTACCAACGCCGCAGCACTACCCGCTAAGACTGTAGTGAGTGTTACCGTTGTAGGTTGAAAGATTATTTTGTAGCCGCCTGCCTGCACTCTAACACCCGCAACCCTTACACGCTTAGCCTTTGTAACGCTGGCGTCCCTAGCCTTGCCGCCTTGTCCTAACACTCCTTTAATAGCCGCCGTTACAACTTGTGTAGCCGCCGCTCTTGCCGCTCTTTTAACTTTCGTTTCTCTTGACAACAGTTGGGGAAAGGGGCGTGCTTAGACTAAGTTGTGTCCTAGGCCTGCCACTTAACGCACCCCTTACCGTTATTTAAATCTCCTTCACCGCTACCTATAAACTTCCTATTAAGGAAGAATATAACTAACATTTTAATCTAATAATACTGCTTGCTAAGCTAATAGCGAAAGATTAGCCTACCCTCTTAACCTATACCTTAATCAACTGTAGAGCTAAAGGAAAAGCCTTTATTAACGCTAACTAGGCCTTTCGCCACCACCTGTCCCTACACTGTTTACACAACCCGTTTGATATTAAGGTGTTTGATAGGAAAGCCACTAAAGCCAGCAAGTGTAAGTACTATGTACGCGCCGGTTTGAAAATCAAAGACTACTACTAGAAGAATGTCTTGTTTTTTGTTACTTAACTAGCGCACTACCCTATCGTGTTAGGAATGCCTTGGTTAAAGCAACACGACCCGACTGTCCGTTTTGCTAAACACTTGATTACCTTTAATAGCGAGTACTGCCGTACTAACTACAATGTCTTAACTCGCCCTAAGAAAGTCTATACCCTATATACAATCCTAAGGAAGAGCCGCCCTGTACACTAAGACTGCCGTCCTGTAGCCTTCCGCTATATAAACATTACGCCAATCTTTAAGGAAGGCGCCGCTGCTTACGCCCGCTTTTGTTTTTGCTGGTTTTATACGACTACGCTATAGACGCTAGACGAGCTCCTCTATCCTCCACCGCCTAAGCCTACCACCCTTAACCTACCACTAGAAATAGCCGATTTTGCCAATGTGTTCTTGCTGTAGGAAGCCGACAAACTACCGCCGCACCGTCCAATAGACCACCATATCCCGTTAAAGGAAGGAGCCGTCTTGCCTTACGGCCCTCTCTACTCTATGTTCCGCGACGAGCTCTGCGTGCTGTGCGAGTGGCTTGACGAGAACCTTTAGAAAGGATTTATCCGGCCAAGCTCGTCGCCCGTTGCCTTCCTTGTCTTATTTGTAAAGAAGAGCGACGGCAGCCTACGCTTCTACGTCGACTACCGTGCCTTAAACGCCGTTACTATTAAAGACCAATACCCGCTACCCTTAATTAAGGAGACCTTAAACAACCTGTTTGGAATGAGATACTACAGTAAGATAGATATCGTCTTTGCCTTTAACAAGCTCCGCGTTAAGGAAGGAGAAGAGTACCTAAACGCATTTTACACTTGATTTGGCCTGTTTGAAAGCTTAGTTATACTATTCGGGCTTACCGGCGCCCTGTCAACCTTTCAGCGTTATATCAACGCCTCCTTACAAGAACTCCTAGACTTAATCTGCACTGCGTACCTGGACGACATCCTGATCTATAGCCAGACCCGTAAAGAACATACGGAACACGTCCGTACCGTCCTAACACAACTACGTAAAGCTAGGTTATACGCCAAAATCTTTAAGTGCAAGTTTTACTATATTAAGACCAAGTTCTTAGGCTTAATTATTAGCTGTAACGGCATTTGTATAGACTTAGCTAAGACACAGACGATCCAAAACTAGCCTGTCCCGACCTGCCTAACTAACGTACAAGCCTTCCTTAGCTTTGCGAATTTCTACCGACGGTTTATTGCTAATTTCTTAAAGATTACCGCTCCGCTTACCCGCTTAACAAAAAAGGATACACCCTTCATATAGGACAACACTTACTCCGCCGCCTTTTAAACGCTAAAAGACTACTTCGCCGCCGCCCCTATACTAGCCTACTTTAACTAGGAAAAAGACATGATCTTAAAAACCAACTTGTCCAACTACGTGTCCGCCGGTGTAATGTCGCAATACGGCGACGACGGCGTCCTCTACCCTATTGCCTTCTTTTTTAAAAAGCTAACTGCCACTAAATACAACTACGAGATTTATAATAAAGAGTTGCTCGCTATTATCCGCTGCTTTAAGGAATAACGCCCTAAACTCAAGGGTGCTCCTTCGCCCGTTAAAGTCCTAACCGATCACCGAAACCTAAAGTACTTTACGTTAACAAAGTTGCTTAACCGCCGTCAAGCCTGCTAGTCCGAGTTCTTGTCCCGCTTCAACTTCTAGATCCACTACCGCCCTAGAAAACAAGGTGTTAAGCCTAACTCCCTAACACGAAGATTAAAAGATCTCCTTAAGGAGGGGGATACACGCCTCCTACACTAGAGCTAGACGGTCTTGAAACGGCAAAACCTTGCCCCAAACCTCCGATTCCATGCACTACTCCTGCCTTTAGACCTACACAACCTGTTCCGACAAGTGTATAAAGCCAACCCGATCCCCCGCCAAGCCTTAAAAGCCTTGGCCGACCTAGAGACGCACTGCCTACCTACCCTAACCCTTGCAAAGTGTACTAACCGCGACGGATACTTGTATGTATAAGACTGGATGTACGTCCTTAACCACGACGACTTGAAAGCCAACCTGCTTTGCTACTGCTACGACCACCCGGCCTTAGGCCACTCCGGCCGCTTTAAAACATATGAATTACTGTCCTGTAAATACTACTGGCCTAGCATAGCCCGCTACGTTGCCTGTTGGGTAAGGAAGTGCTATACCTGCTGTAAAGCCGCCCCGTTCCAAAACGGTTAAAAAGGACTTCTACGCCCCTTGCCTATTCCTAATCAAGCCTAGCGTAATATCTCTGTAGACTTTATTACACACCTGCCTAAAAGCCACGGCTACAACGCTATTATAGTCGTAGTCGACCGGTTAACCAAAATGCGCCACCTAATCTCCTGCCATAAAACCTGTAGTATAGAGGACGCTGCCTACCTATACCTAAACCATGTTTGGAAGCTTTACGGCCTGCCTACAACGATCGTGTTAAACCAAGGAACACAATTTGCTGTAGAATTCTAGCGCAGCCTTGCCCGCCTGCTAAAGATTAAGCCCGCCTTGTCTACGGCACACTATCCAGAGACCGACGGCCAAACGGAAAGAATCAACTCTGTTTTAAAACAGTACCTTTACGCTTACGTAGCCTACCTACAAGATGACTAAAACGTATAGTTACCGCTAGCTGAGTTTGCTGGCAACGCCCACTACTTTAAGACTACCGACCTATCCTTGTTTTACGCCAACTACGGCTTTAAGCCTTGGTTAGGTTTCAAGCCTATCAAAGACCTGCCTAACACACTGCAATCCCAAGACGCTGCCCGCTTTGCTGCTTGCATGAAGGAGATTACCAAGTTAACTTAAAACGAGATGGCCGCTGTGCAAAACCGCTACAAAGAGTAAGCTAACCGGCACTGACAGCCCCCTCGCTTATTTAAGGAAGGCGAGTACGTTTGGCTAGACGCTTGCACTCTAACTACCGCCCACCCGACAAAGAAGCTAGACTAGAAGAACCTCGGCCTGTACTGTATCTCCAAAGTTGTTAGCCTGTATGCCTGCAAGTTAGACCTGCCCGCCTTTATCCGCGTCTACCCTGTCCTTTACGTCTTCCGCCTCCGCTACGCTAACACCTTCAACCCGATCCCTAGCCAGATACGCCCGCCACCGCCGCACGTCGAGATAGCCGGCGAGACCGAATACAAGGTTGCTAAAGTCCTGGACTCTTTCTAGGAACGCCGCGACCGCGGCCGCAACCCCCGCCTGAAATACATAGTCCGCTAGGTCGGTTACGAAGACCCGACCACCGAACCCGCTGAGTACCTAACGAATGCCAAGCAACTCCTGGACAACTACCACCGCCGTTACCCCGACAAGCCCGGTCCCTGACCTTCGACCTCAACGGAGCTCGGTCGTAAGGAGGGGAGTACTGTTACGGACCGCCGTGCTAGAGCCCCACCCTGCCTGCCTATTGTCTGACTGCCTGTGTGCCAGCTGGCAGACCTAGCGGGTCCCCCTTGAGATTACTGCCGCCTGTCACCGCTATCGCAGANGTCCCCCTTGAGATTACTGCCGCCTGTCACCGCTATCGCAGATATTTAGCGGACCTGCAGCCGCCTCCTGAACGTAGCTCCTTGAGCTACGTCTTTGTCTACAACCCGACCCCTACCTGCACCTTTGTAGAAGACTAGCCGCTTTGAATATACTGCATCTCGTCCCTACCTACCTGTCTGCCCGCCCGACTGTGACAACCAGTATGTAATACTACTTGGATTATTAGTAATTCCTTTTAACAAAGTCTTAATAAAGGCTTTGTTACAACTGTCATTATAGTTTGTGCCAATCTTAAATTTATTTAGGTTTGTTAGGGGTTTGTTAAGGGCGAAAGAGTTAAAACTAGTTACGCGCCTTACAGAAATAGAATGGGCGAACAACGTCCCAAATTAAGCCCTAAGCATTGTAAGTAAATAATTCGTTTTTTAGCTTGTCTAAACCTTGTCAAGGACCCTGTTTTAAGATACAAGTGAGGAAATGCGGTGTTGGCTCTCTTACTTATAAAAGGCTTTGCTACTAATCTTTAACCTGTACGGCTCTTAATAGTACTATCCTACAATTAGGAGATGTAAAATACAACTCCTTTTGCTTGTTTTCCTCCTTTTAGGCCTTAGTAAAGCCTATGTTTTATTAAGCTGTAAGGATGTAAAACATTATTATACTAGAAACGACACTAGACTAGCGTACAATAAAATCTTTATAAACACTAGCACTATATACCTAACAACAAGCCGTACACCATTATTAAGCCCGTAGTTTTCCATCTTTATTCCTTACGCTATAACTAGGCCAACTTAGAATTCATCTATTTCTACTACTTAATCATCCACACTAACCACCTCCCTTACTGTGTTTTCTAATACATTGTCCGGTTTTAATTTAATTAGTAAAGCCTTAACTTCCTTCTTTTTTACCTTAACAATAGTCGATTTTACTAACGGAAGTGGAGGATTTATAGTGTAAGACACATACTTGCATGTCCTTTAGATTCTTTTAATGTGTACCCTACTATAAATTTTAAGGTTATATAAATACAACTTTAGGTAGTAATATAGGCGTTAAAAGATAACGTAACGCTATTTTTCTCTAACTATTAACAAAAAATATATACTATACAATCTTCTTTTCCTTTAACTTTCTTGCTGTCTATCCACCTAGTGCTCTCTTACATTTGACACCTTCCAACAGACCTAAGTGCCACGGAAGCTTTAATAGAGTATGCTAACATAAGTTAGTTATTTAACGTAAAGGGTGACATTAATCTTTAAACATTTAAAAGCTGGCTTATCTTCGTTGTGTATGTCGTTATAGTAAGGAAGTTGACGGTATAAGAGTCGGATAGCCACCGGTTTAGATCGTTTATTCCGGCATCTTCCTTTATATAGCCTTGTATAAGCTCTATCGCTATAGCGCTTAGCGCTTTAATGTCTTAAGTATGCTTTAAGCAAGGCTGAAACCGTTTATATTCCCCTATAGTATTGCATTAGAACCATGTTTTAGTAAGCGTAGCTGTTTAACTTACAAATTTTTACGTTTTTAGTTAAATTAATAAGGATATTAAAGCACGTTAATTAACCGTGCTTAAGCTTATTTTTCTCTAAATAAGAAAGGCCTTTAAGAATCTGCTTAAAGGTTAAGATGTACCTATGCTAGTACGGCTTGTCACTGTTGGCGTACTGTAAGGATCCCTATTATCACTTATTTTATTTATCCTCTTTACGTCATTACTTTATTGGGCCCTCCGTTGCTACTAAAAGGTTATTTCCCTTAGGTTTGTAGACAATACAAACCTCCTTGCTGTTAGTTGTACAACGGGCTTTTACTACCGCCTCCTTTAAGAGGCGTAAGCCACTGTTACGGCATAGGCGTGGCCAAAAGGCGTTGTATTTAAGCCGGTAAAAAGCGTGCTCCTCTACTTCTCCTGTACTTACACGGCCTTGAAAACGACACTTACGCTTGGCCGTAACACCGTCCTTACCTCTCAGCCGTTGGCCCGTTTCCTTGGCATCTGGCTTGACAGGAAGCTTCTCTTTTTAAAGCACCTTTAACAAATAAAACGCCGTCTTACTACACAAAGCCTTGCCTTTACAAGACTAACCGGGAAAACGTGGGGCTGTACACTTCCGTGGGCCTGTACAATCTATACGGCGGTGCTTTGGAGTATAGTGGCGTACAACGCTAGTGTCTTCCTTCTTAACGACGGCAACCGTCAGCCGATAACAACCTCTTTAGACACAATCTTTTACAATTATCTTTACGCCGTCCTTAGCGCCTATTAGTCTACACCTATCTACCTTCTTTACTTAAAGGCTGGGATACTGCTACTAGGCCTTTACCTTGCTTATTGGCGGGCTGTATTTCTATCCTAGCCTAACTACTAAGCAAAGGCTTAAGCCATCCGGAATACAGTCTTTTATACACACTTAATACACTTTAAGCGCCTAGCGTCCACCATTACCCTATGCCCAACCTTTAAAGAGGTAGACTAGGCCACTGTCACCAACTGGTGGAAGGCCTACTGGCATTAAGACGCCAGCAACGGCCACTCCGCTAGATCCTTTGCAGCTTAAACACCGGCTTAGACAGTATAGGCCGTCCAGCGCCGCCACCTCCACCTTACTAAGGCTAAAAGCAGCCTCCTTACACAAATCCGCACCGGCTACGTCGGCCTATACGCCTATCTCTTTTAGCGGCAAGCCGTAGACTCTTTAACGTACTGCTACGGCGCTAAGGAGGAAACCTTAGCCTACGTCCTTTTAACCTATATAGCAGCACTACTACGGCCACCTAGCTAGCTGTAGTTGTCTGCCAACCTAGGCTACCGTCTACAGACTAGCCTTACGGCTTAACCACTCCTTTGCTGGCTTATCTAGAGCGGTAGACTCTTAGAGTATGGCTTGGCGAGAGAGCTTAAACGGTTACTAACGCTAGCGTAAAAGCAGCATTACTAGCAGCACTTCCATCCTACCTATCCATTTTCCTTTATAATATTTCGGTTTATTTGTTGGTCTTATTTGTTTAATGGTGGCCGCTTGTGGCCCACCACACGCAACTGTAACTAGAAACACACACCTACTTAGATCTATGGTAGTTTTTTCCCTAGGAGGGTTTTGTCTAGCTAGTCGCCAATAGCTAGGAGTGGCTGAGAAAGGCGGATAATAATAATACAGAATGCCTAAACCACGTTTCCTTAGGCTTATAAAACTATAGAATCTAAGATGTCCTTGGCTAAGTACTTCCTTGTTTGTTTGTGTTATGCTAATTATGTAGAAGTAGAGATTACTTTAGAGCAATGCAAATTGGTAGGACCCTGGTTAACGGGGACTTTACTTTAAAAGCCCCCTTGTAGATAGCAATATAAATAGAGAGCCCCTTAACCGCTTTGGCGGTTGACGAAGCATCTCTTACAATACTCACCAACTTAGCTATTGCTTTTACTTCGTAAACAGTAGCCTAGTAACGGGTAAGACGCCGTGCTAGTTACCCTATCGCTAAACAAGCACGTAACACAAATAAAGCCTACTAATGGTTGTATGTATAAAGCCATTGGCATGCTACAACTACTCTCTATAGGCCTGCCGCCTTTGTATCCTTTAAGGCTTTTTAAAGAATGCCCTTTATTTGTAAATACAGTCCTTTATCTTCTTTCGCCCACTTTTTGCCATTAGGAAACACCACCTTCTATAGTTTGTTGACCTAACGCATTAAAGGCCTGTAATAGTCGGTGAAATTTTTTGTAGCATTAATAACGAAGTCTCCTGCATCTACAACCTGCCCCTTCTTTATATCTGCAAGCCGCTTCGTTTTTATGTAATTCTACTCGTTAAACTTAAAGACTACTTTTTTTTTATTGGGATCTTTGTAATAAACGCATATCTAAAACAGCACTTAAAAGAAAGACTTTAAATTGTGTATAAATAAATGCTGCTTACTAAGGAGGGCCCTAATAGCTATAAAAGCCTTGGTGCCCGTCTTTCCCTTCGCCTTTAAGGCTCCTATTCGTTGCTTTTTAATAGTAAAATCCAAGTTGATTAAAAACAACGGCTACAAGGTATTGTTTAAATTATCCTTGTTAATTATTAGGTTATTAATTAAAATGTCTTAATAAAGGAAGCCGGCATAGTGTAGTAACTTATAGCCTTTAATATACTTCTAAAAAGCCGTTAATAGGGCGGCTAAAAAGCTGGCCTTGTAGATTGGCTTTTTATAGTCTTGGAGAATAACACGCTAGTGTATTCGGTTTGGTAGTAAGGTAGTCAAGTCCACTTTGGTTAAGGATGCCGAGTGTAGTCGCTTGGTGGCTAGCAGCTAAGCATTAGTTTAGCTAGACGATCTTTTTAAACTAGTACAACTGCTGCTACAACTCTACTAGCCCCTTGTAAAACGTACACTTAACATTGTAAGCCGCTCTAGCCGGTAGTTTTCTGCCTTTGTAATTTCTAGGCTCTTTTGGACATTGCTTTAAACGTTGTTGTTAACACTGTACACTTGGACTGTTTTATAGTGGTAGTATCTTACTACATTAACTACCCCTTGTTTGGTCGCCTTTTAGAGCAACTCCTTTTCTTTGTTATGCTTTATGTATTGCTAAGAGTTCTTGATAACAAGCGTTTGGTTGTCTTCCTTACAGTAGACGGCCTAGCAAGTCGTTGCCCGGCTAGAAATACAGCTAGTGCGTTTTATTACTTTATTAATAACTAGGCGCTCTTAAACACCATTCTGCTTAATCGTTATACACTAGTTGCCGTTTAATACAACAATGGTGGGATTAAATCCAAGCTCCTACTAGTCTATCTATAGAAAACCAAGGACAACGGTAACAAACTAAAGCCCGTTATTATAAATGTTGAATTGCTTAAATGCAACCCTTTTAAGGTGGTTAAACTCCTATATTCGTATAAGCGGCCTATAAAGCGTAAAGTCTAAGACGAAGCAGCGAGTGCTTTAAGCATAAAGAACCTCTTTTACATACCGCTTAATGTTAAGCTACGCCTTTAAATTCGTGTCCGCGGACAGGTTGCTTTTTAATTCTTTAGGAATAAGAATCTGTCGCTAGTAATACCAAGAATTCTCGCCCGCCTTTAGGTTGTTTACAAAACCTACATTTAGCTTGCGCTTAGCTGTAAAGCCTTTAATGGCCCTGTTAGGTTGCGTTAGTGGCCGTTGCTATAGTGGCTAGCCTAGCTTGTAGCGCTTTGCAAATTCTATAAGTCGCTTGCTAAACTAGGCAAGCTAGCGTAACACCTTGTTTTCTTTTACATTTACTAGCTATTTATTCCAGCTGTAGTTAAAAAGCGGGCAACTGCCTTTTATACACTCTTTAAGGAACTGCTTTAACGCTGTTTAAAGGCTATCTACGCCACTAAAAAATGTGTTGTAGAAGTCGTAAAGCCTAGTATACAAAGCGTTAAGTTCCTCCTTTAGCATACCATCTATGTGTTTGAGATGCTTAGCCGAGTTTAAAAAGCTGTTAGTGTTGTAAAACAGTAGTGTCTACTGTAGAAAGGAGGCAACTGGTTGGGGAAGAGGGGTGGTCTTGGCGACGGCCTTATAGACTTGATCCTAGATTTTACTGTTAGGCTTGTTGTTGAGAACTGCATTTAGTAGTGGTTTGATTCGCCTAAACTTAAAATCCTTTACGGTAACGGCTAAAACGAGCTTTAAAAGGTTGTTGTAAAGTATATTGTAGGTTGTTGTTAAACGTAAAAGACGAACAATAAGGAAGTTTTAAAGAGTAAGTAAAAGATTAAAGACTAGGTTTTAAATATCTTAATAAATAATATTAGGTAGTGTGTTAAGAAAAGGTATTATTAAATTAGTTTTCTTACCTTCTTTATTAAGTTGGTTAAACGCCTTTAATGTATGGAAGATGCCTTAGTCCTTACATTTTAACCTAACTAAATTGTAGAAAGCGTTAAGACCCTTCCTAATAGGATTGTCTTTAATAATTCTTTCTTGTAAATTTTCTTCTATGTTTACTATAGTGAATTTAAGAATAGACGTGTGTTAGAATTGTTAGTAGGCGGTTGAGAAGCTGTTTGGAAAATGGTAAGGATGTAATGACAATTTATAGCACGTAGACTTAGATCCTATAATGAGCGGTTGGCGTATGGATCTTATTGGTTGATTGGTTAAGTTGACATTTATTACGTAAATATCTATAACTGGCAATTTGTAATTTTAGTGTAAGGGAATTTGTTACGCCTAACTTAAAGTGTAAATTTAATAAACCCTTATTTTATTACATGTCTAACTAGTTTTCCGTGGCTTAAAGCTTTTAACACGTTTGTGGCTTATTGTCGTTTCCTATAAATTGTTACTAAGACAAATGCTAATCTGTTAAACTAAAAACTAGATAATATACACGCTAACTTAACTCTTAAGATTAAAGAGATTAAAGAAGGGCATTATACAACTTTATAAGACTATGTTTAAGTACTATATATTAAACAATTCCTAAACGCAATTAAGTGTAGTATGGCGCCTTATTTACTTATTACGTAGGTAAACAATATTAGTCATTTCCTATCTACATAGTTGGTTTTAAGCTTAGTGTTTTAATTTAGGCCTAAATAATCTAAGCCTAGACTTAAATGTTATAGACTAAGTCTCTTATTCCCCCTCCCTTGATTTCCTACAGTATATTTGTTGCTAAAATAGCCTACTAGTGTAATGCATTAGCCGCCCTTAGCTTGTAAAATCTGGCTAGTAGAGGCGTTATACTACTCCTTTATAAAAAGCCGAAACTACAGTGAATAAGCAACCGATTCTACTTAGCACTTAAGTTTTTTTACCTATATAAGTTTAAGCAACCGGCGTACTACCCACCAAGTTAAGCGGGTATACTTACTACGCTAAATTGTAACCGTCTTTTTTGTAAGAATATCACTTAAGACCTACTTAGCATATGTATTTGTCTTTGTTATTTTCAAACCATCGACTACTATTTTGGAAGCGAGAATATTAAGTGATTTTTCCACTTGGCTGTATCTTAATTCCTTTAACAGCTTAAACAGTGGTGTGTTGTCTGCTATTTACGACTAGACAACTTTAGTTATAACTGTTATAACATAAACCCTAAACAATGTAGTTTTATACTGTAGTGTAGTAGTTATGGCATTAAGTGCTGCTTTGGATACGTTGTAGGCACTTATTTAAGGGATTAAAGTGACTGCCGTAATAAAGCTTATGTTAACAATAGTTCCCTTAGCTTTAATAAGGAGAGGACTTAAGGACTGTGTTATTTGTAGCATAGCCTAAAAGTTTACTTTAAAAAGAGCTTTCGTAGCATTCAAGTTTGTATTTAACATAGACATTATGTAGTGCTAGCTAGCGTTGTTAATTAGGTAGTTAAGTGTGTTATCCGTTTTCTTACAAACCGTCTTAACGATTACAGCTATCCAATTAAGAGAGGTTACATTAAGGACAATGTAGGTTATGTTAGGTAAGACAACAAGATTTTCTATCTGTAAAGCTTTACAAGTAGTGGCGAAGACTATAAAGCTACAAGACGTAAAAGTATAGGCAAGTACGTTTCCTATCCCTTTGGCACTATAGCCTGTAATAAGAACAAACTTAGTTATAGTAGTGTTAGTGGTTGTAGCGGTTTATATGTTGGTGAAAAGGCCTAAATTAGAAGCCTTTACATTTTTAGTGTGTCGATAAGGTTTATTTAAAAATAAGAGTTGAATAGCCAACTAGAATACTTTTATGTATTTAAGGAGAATAGAAGCTAATTTGTATTAGATTTATTAAGGATTGTTATCTTATTGCCGTAGATCCGTGTATATAGTGTTATTTTCGCCCGCTAATAAAATCGCTATTACATAGTTGTAGCCTGCTTGCTTGGCTACTATGTATACAGTTGGTTCTTTATATTATATACTTACAATCGGTTGTTATACGACCTAGGCTACTAAAACGTAACAAGCGTGGAATCTCTTCTGGAAATGGAAAGCGCTGTAGTCGACGAGATTTGCAGCTAGCAGGCCGTCGGACGGAAACTAGGGTTAGAACAAGGCAGAGCTAGCGTTACTTAAAAGACCTGTATACTCTTTCGAGTTATGTGTGTTGTATTAGAATCTATGTCGGTGGGTTGTATTACACTATAAGCAGCCTAGTAAAAGGTTGTTTTTAAGCGTAAGGCATTATGTTAAATGCCTTTACTAACGCTAACAAACAAAACCAAGTGTAGTAATATAATATGTAATATTAGTTGGCCTTACATTTTAGGTAAAGCGTATAGCGTAGATCCTAACGGTGGAGGCCTTGTAGCTAGTTTAGTGTAGCTAGTTTAGTGTAGCTGGTTTGGTTTATAGCCTAATTACGTACGAATAAGTGTTGGCTGTACGTCTTGTTTAGCACTGTAACTTTAAGTTTGCTTTAACGACATGCTGGAAATGGCTACTTTATACGCTCTTTACTGTCTTTTCCTTCTTTTTATAACTTACAACAACTAAAACTTAATGTAAAGGTAGCTTGGCTACATTTATTACCTTATTGTCTTAAAGCATTAGCAAACGACAAAACGCCTATACTGCTTAGCAAGGTGCTTGTATACTTATTAGTTTTGTTTTTATAGCTAACGTTTTGTTAACTAACAGCGGTTATACTCTTAAGCAATTGCATTTAGTTTGGCATTTTGTGTTTGTTTATTTAACTAGATGTCCCTTTTATATAGCCGTCTTAGTCTTGTATCCTTTACTAGTTAAACAATGTTAGATATAATATTAACAAACCAGTTGTACAATGGTTTATCTTCCTCTTTGTCCTTGTGTGTTTTAAATTAAAACAGGCTGTTGTTTAGTGGCATTAAGTAGTGTGCTTATAGCTCCTTTATCTTTCCACCACCTTAGATGAGAAGTGTGTATATACGGCAACGCACTAGCCTTTCTTTTATTAACTTAAAGGCTTTGTACACTTTAGGAAGCATGTTGTTGTAGCTTAGAGTAATCTAGTATAAGTGGAATGTAAAGAATAATCTTTTTATTTTGTATAAAACGTAAGCCTTTCCCTAATAGGCTAAAGGCGTGTTGTATAGTTTTACAGCCGTTACCTTTTATAGTATGTCTAGGTAGGCTGCTAGGTTATCTAAAGCCGGCAGTATACGTAAATCTTGTAAGGGCCTCTCCTTCCACTACGACAAGTCGGCTACAATTACCGTTACTTGGCTGTTTAGGCACTGGTTAAGATGGCGTATTATGTTATACGTAAAGAGGAGACTGTAAACGTTAAACGAGTAAATGGGATTAGGTTGGTTATCTTTAAAATAAAAGTAGAAGGATATAGAAATGTTATAAGGTAGCTTAAAGGCGTGTGTAAACGTGTTGCTAGCCACGTACGCTTAAAGCTACGCCTTAGTAATGTAGGTAAAGCGCTAGGTAACGTAAGGTGGCTTTTTAATTAGCCTTAGCCGTATTTTGTTTACTACCTTTACTCTAGCTGCTACGCCATCGTGTATTGTATACAACAACTTAAAATAGCGCTTTTTATCTATGTTAACGACCTCTCCATTCTACAGGATAATGTAGCCGCCGACAACGGACTAGCATTTAAGACTATAGCGTTTAGTTAAGACAAGATCCTATTCTACTGTTAAAAAATGCCTGTTAGCGCCTACGCTAAAGCAGTTGTTATAAGGCACTGCTTTGTAATAATCGGCTAGTGTAGCAATAGTTTGTCCTAAAACACATTCAAGCTTTAAGACTAACGTGTTGTTTTTAACTTTGTGTATAGTTATACCGCCTAGATTAAGTATAACACTAAAGTACAACGCACTGTTAAAATACCTATAGCCGCTACTCTTTACTAAGATTTAAGGGCTATTACTGTTATATAAGCCGTAGTCTTTAAACAGCTTTAAAGTTTATACAACGGCCTGTTTACTTTACAGTAAAACCACTAACGTAAGCACTAAAGCCTTTAGATTGTGTATAGCGGCTTTAAAAGGACAGGTACCTACAGTCGCTTAAACTAAAATGCCTTGCTCTTTTAGTTTCTACTATAGCAACACAAAGATAGGGTGTAGTGTTGAGTGCCAACCATCTAAAAGCGCTAAACCGTAAGCTAAGGTCTTATATAAGTGTAAAGTAAGAAGCTAGAAGGCGTCGTTGGCATGTTTTGCCATTTTTATAGTATGGCGGATTAGCCAGAGTGTAGGGCTGTAGTTAGAAGAATAAAAGGGAAAAGAAGATATAGTTAAGGATAAGGATAGTAAAAAGAGTTTGTAAATAGCTATACAATTGTTTAGTAAAGCCTGTAAATAAATAGTAAATAAATGCGTTAAGCTGTAGTGCTTAAAAGGAAAGCAACAGATAAGACGTAGTGTTTAATTTAACAAAAGCTTGTGTAATTTATTTTATTTAAGGCTGTTAAGTACGGCTTATAGTAGCAATATCTTAAGCGGACGTATAGTTACACCCTTAATCTTTAGCCTTTTAACGGTTTGATTACGTAATATACTTGGTAGCATTTAAGTACACTGTATAAACGAAAAAGAAGACATATGCTTTACACGGCTTGGTTAGCTCTACAACATCTAATCTACAAGCGTTACACTGTAGATTAGCTAAATGTGTAAACTAGTGATTGGCGTTAAAGCCTTACCCGACTAATAAAAGACTGTTTTTAAGCGCTAAGCCTGGCTAGCGCTAGTTTACGTATAGACACAAACCTTGCTTTAAGGATTAATACAACAAATAAAACTACAACTTAGGCTTGGATAGAGTATGTAATTTAAAAACCCTTAAATTGCTGGCTTCTTACGTTAAAAAAGGTAACAATCTGTATTACAAACGTTTGCTACTTTTAAAAGTCTACCGCTTTTAAAAGCCAAGAACAAAAAGTACAGCTAGGCCTTTGTTGGCTACGCTTTATCTACTCCAACCCTAGCGTTTTTAAAACCTGTTAATTGTAGATGTCTTTTAACAGCAAACACTACTTAATTTCTGTATATAGACTTTTTACGCGCTTTTTACGTTTTAGGGTAGGCTAAAAGACTTACAGCTAAGTGTATATAAGAATTGTATGTAAAGCAAAGTGTCTATACAATGGTTACAAACATTAAGGCTATAACTATACAATATAAAAAACTATATACACTATGTTGTAAACACTTAACGTAGTATAAAGCATGACTAGCCCTTGTTTTAGTCTGTCTTTATTAGTCTTACATACCCTTAAGAATAATTCGACATAAAGCGGCTGAAAAACGACACAATAAAATACTAAAGCGGAACTTAGTTAGGCTGCTAAGTAAAATTATCAAATACAACAAGCTTTGTGGCGTTAAGCTAGGCGTTTACATTTACTATACAGAGAAGGGGGAATTCATTTTGTATAAGTCTAAACACTTTTAATGTAAGAGCATCTTTAAAAAGGCAAGATATAGGCGGCTTAGGCGGCCTAGGCGTTTTAGACAGTATATACAAGCTAACGTTGACTAGAAAGTATAGGCTAGGTTTTAAAACTACTATTTAAACCACCTTTTAGCTTAGGTTTAAAAGAATTTAGAAGCTAAGCTTTCGTAGTAATCTTCTACTATAATAACAGCTACTGGCTATAAAAGCCACCTAGTTATACAATTTGGAGCTACGGCGAAGATTGTTTAACTTCTAAGCCTTCCTACTATTAACTTGTCTGCTTTTTAAAATATTATGTAAATAACTAAGCGTGTCTTTAAGATTAAAAATATAGGCAGTGTACTAAACCTAAGAGGAAGTAGCAATCTTCAATCTACGGCTTTTACTGTAATTTAGTAAACTGGGTTGTAAACTAAAATTTGCCTTAGGAATCCTACAAAATAAATAAACGCCTAATCCCGCTAGTTATTTATAATCTACTAAAGTTTTATTAAGACTACATTTCTTAAATGGAGAGCTAGTGTAAAAGGTGTTTCGTTTAACGTAAAACCTGTAGGCTGCTTCCTTGCTGTTAGCTGCCAACGCTATAGCACTTAGCGTAGCCCCTTTTTAGGCTTTTGTACAGCCTTAGGACTACAAACCTTATTCTGTTATAGCTTAGAAGTTTGTCTCTCTTAGTTGTGTTAGCAATGTAACAGGCGGTGTAACTGTACAGACCTAGTGGATGTAGACAATACGTGCTTAAATTGTAATAGGCATTTCCGTTAGTAAGTTAGACTTAGAACGAATAAGCGATTTGCCATACGCCTAAGACAGGACTCTTTAAAACCTTACTATATTAGCAGATCCTTATCCTTTGTAAGCAAGTTGCTTTTATAATAAGGGCTTTTTACTGTCTTTAACCAGCTAGATTATTAAAAACGAAGCCTTTTAAGGAGTAATAAAAATTTAAGAAGAAGTGTAAAACTATGTAATAACATGTAGAAGCTTGTTAATTAAGGGGTATAAGATGGTTGCCTTAAAAGGACGAATAAAATAAAACGTTAAAAAATTGCTTGTATTGTATTACGTACTTGCCATTTAATGTAGTTTGTTAACGTAGAAATGTTCTCTTTGTTTTGTTATACTAATGCCCTACTATATAAATCGGCTGCTTTTTATTTAAAATAGCATACAGGCTAGCTTTACAATGTCCTTAAGCTTACCCTGTCCTTTGTTGTAATTTGCGTAATAATCTAAAATATAATATTTATAAAACTCTTCTTTATTGTTGCTTTTATTTAAGGCAAAGTAGTAAAACAGCTTAAAGTTAAGCGTAACAGCCTAATAACTAGCATTAAAAGGAAGAGTATTAAAAGGCACTGAATTTAAACTTTTAAAAACAACAGTAGTGTTATTAGTAAACACATTAACATTAAAAGACATGGAATTTAAAGATGTTAAGAAAAAATCGTCGTTAAGGGATACAACGCGCATGCTTCCCCTTTAAAAGTCCGTAGTAGCTAGAGCTAGAAACAATGCGTCTTCTAAAAGAAAAAGGGCGGAGTATAATTTTATAACTTTAGGAAAAAACACATTTATCTTAAGTAAATTGGCTTTGAGTGTTGTAGACAGAAAGGAAAAGCTTTTTTTAAGGAAATTACCGTTTGTTATAATTGTAAAAGAATAATGTTTTTTGTTGGCAAATGGCTTAAACGGTTTTGTTTACAGAGAAATTTTAGTTATATAAGGTGGTTAAATTTTAAAGCTAAGCTTTTTCTTGTTTATTTAAAGAGTGTGTGTATAAAAAGCAACAAAAAAAGGAAATTAAAAGAAGGATATTAAGTTATTAAGTACGCTTATTTATATACAAGTATAGACGTATTAAGGTTGTTAAAAGCTTATCTTATACAAAGGCAGCTACTAGTATAATAAAGTGTTACTGTTACATTATTTTAGTATTTAAACCTAGTTGCTTTTTGCCTTATTTTGTCGTTGTAGTTAAATGTGTAAACAAATCGCCAAATGTTTTACTAAAGGTAAAAGTAATAACCCTATAAAAACATGCTTTCTTTTAAGCCCTTGTCTACTCTAATACATTAACCGGGTACTTTAGTGTTGTTTTTAGCATAAAACAAACTAAGAGTAAACAAGCTAGCCTAAAATTAAGACTAAGAATAAAAACAATGTTACTTAATAGAATTTCCGTAAGGGGGTTTACAAACGAAAAGAAACTGTAGCTTTACAGCAACAGCGTAAAATGGCGTAGCTTTGGAAAATCTTGCTAATCTAGGCGTGCTTAAGGATGTGTTGTATAATCCTTGGTTTTTAGCCGTTAGTTGTTGGTAACATTGTGTACATGGTCTACTGTATGTTTTATTCAGTTGTCGTTAGTCTTGTAAGGGTTTTCTTTGGCAACAAGATGCGTATAGAATTCTAAAAATGTTTGTAACTAATAGCACTAGGAACTAGTAGGCTACTAGACAGGAATTTTAGGTTAAGTTGTAAAAGATAAGGCAGAGCCGGTTTAATGTAAAGGCCTACATATTATTTAAGTAGTCTTGTATTATTAAGCATACACTGCTTTAGTAGTTATTACACTAGCATTAGCCATTTAATAAAAAGTTGTCTTTAAGCGTAAGGCCTAGCTTAATGTTGTACCTAGACTAGCGTTGTCTACTGTTTAAATAGGGTATATAATCCAAATAAGGATAGCTTAGCTTTATATGTAGGAGAGGGTACTAATCTACATGGAAAATGGATGTTACTTTTGTAAGTAAGCCGTGGCTAAAGGCCTACAATCAAGGAGCTAAAATGTAGATAGGCCTTTGCCGGTTGTGTTATAAAGGCTTAGCTAAGGTATATAAGTTTATATAAAACAGTATGCATATACAATGACCGTTAGCATTAAGGCTACAATTATACAACATAAAAAAAACAAATTAAGGATTTACATTATACGCTTTACCTAGAATGTAGGGCTAACTAATGTTACATGTTACATTACTGTGCTTGGTTTTGTCTGTTGGCGTTAGTAAAGGCATTTGACACAATGCCCTACACTTAAAAGCGACCTTTTACTAGGCTGCTTGTAGTATAATACAACCCACCGACATAGATTCTAATGCAATGTATATGACTTGGAAGAGTATACAGGTCTTTTAAGTAACGCCGACTCCGCTTTGTTCTAACCTTAGTTTCCATCCGGCGGCCTGCTAGCTGTAAATCTCGTCGGCTGTAGCGTTTTCCATTTCTAAAAGAGATTCTACGCCTGTTACGTTTTAGTAGCCTAGGTTGTACGACAACCGATTGTAGGTATGTAATACAGAGAACTAACTGTATACATAGTGGTTAAGTAAGTAGGCTACAACTATATAATACAATAGACTACGCCAACGACTTGAAATACTAGCTAGGAATTAGTGATCGTCCTATGTATAATGTGCTAAACTTAGTAAGACATTTTAAAGCTACGTTATTTTGTACAAATAACGTAAAATGCCTTATATAAAGTTTTTAACTAAAGTTACATTTTTATAGAAAATGCTCTTAACAACAATGTGTCGTCGGCCTGTTAATATTGTTGTAAAGACTAAAACTACTGCTCCTCTTTTTATTATACAACAATCTTGTCTTTAATCTAACCCTTAGTGGCTAATTTTTCCTCTACTTTTTCCTTTTACAGTTTTATACGTTGGCAAAACTCTTGTAATTTATCAACCATTAGGCGTAGAAGGTTGTTTATTTTATAGTTGGCCTAATAATCAACACGTACACGTTGTTTAGCATTTAAAAAAGAATGGTTTCTTACCTGTCATTTTCGCTTTACACTTTATCTTTTAAAGCTTCAACTTGGTTGGCGAATTTATTTTGTTCCTCTTAACATCTACGCCTCTAATGCCCTTATACTGTATTGCGTAAGCTACACGACATTTGCCAAGTCGCCCTCTTCTAGCGTGGGAAATTAGGGTTAGCTTAGTGTATAAGGGCCAAAATCTTAGATTTAATTCGCGGTATAAAAGCCGTCAACATAATTGGCAGAGAATTGTAAGTCTAAAGGGAAATCCATTATAACTAGGCTGTTGCTTTACAGCAAGCTTAGTTATAAAACTGTAAAGCGTTTTACTAAAGAGGCGGCGAATGATTTATCCTTTTGTTTTAAGAATAATTAAGCCATCGTTCTATTATTAGTATTTAGCAGCTTGTATTCTTTAGGGTATTTTTCGTTGTAATAGTAATAAAGCATACATCCTTTCTTCCAAATAAACCTTAATTAGCACATACACACTACGCCTTATTTGGCATTTGTTTTATAATATTTATAAAACCTTACATTGGCTAGTTTCGTCTAAGCTGTACAAAAAGTGCTATAAAAGACTGTTAAATCTAATCAAAGCTTTAAAGCTGTATTTTATTGCGGCTTACAAGTGCTAGGTCCATTTTAAGCTTTTAGGCTTGTAAGCTATACAAGGAAACTGGTTGCCTATATTGCTAAGCTTTTTCTTTAGAAGACTACGCCAAACGCATGCTTGGCAATTAACTTAAAACAGTGCTATCTTTGTACAAAGGAAGGCTAAATTTAGGGCCGTAAAGATCCTTAAGGGAGTACGACACTAGTTATTTTAAATCTAGCTTTAACATAGCCACGCACTTAAAATACACACTATTTGCTGTTTAAGCGCTTGTGTTTTGTTATAGGCTAATAGTAATAGCCTTTTTAGTTTTAAACAAAAGGCTTACTAACTTTTTAAGGGGGAAGGTAAGGGGGAGGGGGGGGACTGTAAAAAAACTAGCTAAGTTTGACATACACTAGCAACTAAAGGAAAAGATAGAATATAAACATTAAACCTTAAATTAAAGTACACTTAAAATCTAGACTTAAAAAGGAGGATTACGCTTCTTCCATTATGCTATTAATTTACAATTTATAAAGCATTTACCCTTATTCTATAAAGGCTGCCGACTAAATGTGCTTTTAACGTTTGTTTTAGCTAAATTTGTATATCTTCCTACTATCTTTAAACATAGGCAGTACAACACAAGACTACTTGATTAAACTTATAACAAAGTACATCGCTAAAATGTTAAGTCGTCTTGTGCTTAGTGCTGCCCCCTTCGTTAAATTTAGAATATTGGTTTACTACTTACTTACGTTCTTCTACCTACTAAAAGCTACCGTGCTTTTTAGCATAGTGTATTTTTCCCGCTAACTTACGGTCGTTAACAAAACCCTAAACACAAAGTTTGTTTTCTCTAAAGTAGAGGGATGGCAACTTTTAGTTGTAGTTATTCGTCTAAAACACAAATATCTTAACAACCACCTGTTTAACGACTATTTGTAGGCCGTGATTAGCAGGATTCTAAAAGCTAAACTTAACATGACAAAGCGTAAGTGGCTAACAAATGTACATTGGAATCTGTTTGCCTACTTAGACCGAAATAAAGACTACATTTCCTAGATGGAGAGCTAGCGTGGTTGGCTAAGGAAGAAGTTGTTTTGCCTAACGCAAAGCCTATAGGCTATTTCCTTGCTGTCGGCTACTAACACTATAGCACTTAGCGTAGCCCTTTTTTAGGCTTTTGCATAGCCCTAAGAATACAAACCTTATTCTGTTACAGCTTGGAAGTTTGTCTCTTTTAGCTGTGCTGGCAATGTAACGGACGACGTAATTGTACGGTATTAAAGGTGGTTAAGGGAAAACACAAGCTTTACAAGCTCTTCTTCTTTCTTGTATTTATAAGTTTTGGAACCGGCGATTAACAAAAAGCGTAACTAGATTTTTGTCAAAACAAACCAAACAAGAGCTACCCTTGTTACCTTTTACTACACCCTCCCTTTTGTATAAACAACGCCTTGGCATGTTGCTAAAGACTATGTAACAGTCTGATTAATGCCTGTAAAGGGTTAAGATTTAACAAGGCTAGAGACGTAAAGGAAGAAAATGTGTATTTCTTTGACTACGCTAGATGTTTTTTTTGTTATGTCCCCTTTCTGTAAGACTGTAAAGAGTAGCGGAAAGCGTAGTAGTACTACCTTTAGTTCTTATATATATGCTAGCCAGCCGTTATTTTTATTTAACTATATAGCTAAAGTGTACAAGAGTTAAAACTAGCTACAACTTGGAATTTACTACTTGTAAAAGTAAAGCCTTTAACAATTTCATTTCTTTACCCATTTCAACAATCTAGTCTTTAAGAGCCTCTGCTTTAACTTTAGCTTGCTTATCCTTCTTAGACTAATTGGGCTTTTGTTGCCACTTCTTGAGTTTAGGGTCCTTATAAGGTGTGTTTTATAGCGCGTTTATATAATGTTAACCACAAATTTTGTTAATAGCTATCTTTGCTTTTACACGTCCATTAACACAAGCCAAGCTTAATACCGTAAGAACTTGTTGCTTTTTTAAACGAAACTTAACGTAGTAGATCGCTTTGGGATTATTAACGGTTCCGTAGTTGCGTTT
Source organism: Harringtonia lauricola (assembly GCA_014183025.1). Taxonomy (NCBI): domain Eukaryota; kingdom Fungi; phylum Ascomycota; class Sordariomycetes; order Ophiostomatales; family Ophiostomataceae; genus Harringtonia; species Harringtonia lauricola. The sequence goes on from JACBXF010000164.1 coordinate 36,512, forward strand.
AGAGTTTGTAATCTAAAGTAGCCTTACAAAGTCGTCGCGGTCCTTAAACGACCATTTTGATTGGCCTTTGCTTAGATCCTTGTAGTTTTCCATTTCCTTATATTACAAAACCTTGCAAAGTAGTCCTACGCTTAATGCTAATTACAGCTTACAGACTACGTAGCCCTTGATTTTATTTTCCAAACAGACCTAGTAGCCACAACCCCTTTTCCGTACGCTTATAATCGTTCCTGCATAGGTCTCTATTATTGCCTATAAATAGGCAATATTGTTTACAACGTTTGGCTTAAAAAGTTAGATAGCATTCGCGCCTTTTTGTGTTGTATTTGTTACAGTTTGTACGGCTTAAAAAGCATAGCCTGCTAGGTCGCTTTAAATCAACCACTCTTTTAAGAAGTGGTGTTTTTAAATCTTTTAATTAACAATAGACTTAAGTTCTTCTAGGTTTTTAGTCGCCTTTTAATTTGTTAGGTCCGTCTGTAAAATTTTTTAACTGTTAAAGGCCATTTAGTAGTAAGGTTGGAAAAATTTAAATAAAATCGTTTAGTCTCTTTCATTTATGCCTTTTTTACAATTTTCGTCGTTAATCTTTGTGTTAAAGTCATCTTTAATCATTTTAAAGGCCATTACGTTTTAAGGTTTATATTAAAGCCTTTTTATAACCGGTGTTACTTGTTTGTATATCTACTTAACTTGTTTAGGTGGTAAGGAGATAGTGGCTTTAGCTTGTTTAAAATCCTTTTCGTTACTATCTTCACTGTCATTATCTCCTTTAAAGAGATCGACTACGCTATCCCATTCTCTTACTTCATCTATTTCAATCTCGCCTACCCCTATAGCTTTTACGGCTTTATCTAATACTAGGGTTATTAGCTAGCTGGCTTTTATATAAAAGTCTTAGAAATTACTTACACGTAAATGCTTTTGTAACGCCTTAAAGATTGACATATTTCAAATAAATACAAGATCCTAAGGTTCTCTACACTGTTAGCACGGCTTTTTTGTTAGCATTGCCGTTGTCATTGTCTTCAATTTCTAGAATCTTAGCATAGTTGTTTAGCTTGTATTTTAAAATACGATTAATGGTCGATTTTTAGGTTTTCTAGCCTGGATTTAATACAGCCTGTTTCCTAAGCGCACTCATCTTAACAGAAGGGATTGGCGTTGATTCTAAGGTCTTTTCGGATTGGTTTAATAGCTTTTGGCTTGTATTAGCGATCCTAGTGTCCTTAAGCTTTAAAGAGGGCGTTGGCATGCCATAACAAAAAGGAGCGCCTTTAGTTTAAGGTTTCAAGGATGCATTTACAAAAGCTATAGAAGTGCTATCCATTTTAGCTTAGCAAGTGTTAAAATAATAAAGATTGTTATGTTTCGTGTATAGTCTAAAGGATAGAAGGCCTTTACTAGCAGTGCTTTATACTTTGTCTCCCTGCTTAATAAGCCTACGACTAGTATCTGGTAAACCAAAACATGTATTAAGCTTTAAAGTTAACTTGTAAGAAAGACCTAAATTAAGTCAACACGTATATAAACATAGCAAAGCTTCGTTGCCCAATCAAATAAGAATCCAACCTAAAAACGGAAATTATTATAGGTCTTAGTTGTTAACGAAAGTGGCGTAGGCGACGCAGGCCTTAGCGTTAGTTATATGGCAGTAATCGATGGGTCGGCTAAAAAAGGTGAAAAGAATACAACCTTATACATAGCTTCTAACAACAACATACTAATGGCCATTAAAAAACATGGGAATAATAACGAACGTACCTTACAAAATTATTAGAAAGTCTTCTAATAGTGTAAGGGACTAAGGTGGCGGTGTTGGCTTAAACATAACTAAGGACAATTTAAAACGGTCCTAATTCATGTCTCTTAAGAATCTTCCAAGTTTTAGATCTAGCCTCCTAAACGTTATACAACCCTTTAAATTAGACTTAAGGTTGTAACCTAGTTATAAGACCTAGCCTTAATTTACGCTTTTTTTTTGCCTAGTGTTCTCCCTTTATAAAAGTATAAATTCCCTACAGTTGTTATGTAAAGCTTGTTTAACACCAGCTTTATAAGCCTAAATGTCTGTTTTAGATCTGCCCTAAGAAACTAGAGCTTGTCTCCCAAGTGTACTATTACGGGACAATTAAAACCAGGCACTTACGTATAAAGCCCTTCAACTTACACTTAATCAACGTAATAGACAGTAAGCTATAAAACTTTATAATATAATTTTTAAAGATAATAGCTAGTATAAGGCTGCCTTAAAGGAGGAGTGCTAACCTAACAAACTACTAAATCTTAGTTTAATTGGAGATTTTACGTCTTTGAATCTAGAGTATCTTGCTTTTATTGTTTCTAACTAAAAGGACAACATTTCGTATCTAAAAAAAAGGCTTTTTACGTTATTTAAGGATTAAGGCTACAAATACAACAAAGAACATTGTAAAGTGCGGTTTACGACTCTTAGCCTTGTCTTGCATATTGGCAACGTAGTCAGCAATATTAATGATAATGGATGGATACTAATACAAGATCTAAGAAAGCTCTTCCAGCTTTACAATCAAAAACTTAAGACCAATGTTCTATACCTCTAAGACAAAAAGCTTTGTCGTATTAGACATAACCAGATAGGTGGAATTAAGGACTACACTAGGAAGGAACAAGTCTATTACATATGTTCGATTTAGTTGTAGTTTAGTAATGGAAACCTTAACGTTTTAGTAATCCACCAGAAAGGCCTACATGTCCGCCCTATTTTAAAGAAACTAGTTGATAGTAACAAGTCAACATTAGATTGGATTACAAATTAAAAGCTTGCTACACCTACAAAGAAGACATAGGCGATTGTAAAGTAAAAGGTATTTAATAAATAGGGGTTTAAGAGGGTATTCAATTACTAAAGCCTATGTTTTTTTTTTATTGTATTTACCTTAAACGTAGGTAGTCTTTCTAGTAGCTTGTCTAGTTAATCTTTTTGTAAAACTTGCCTTGTTTTAAGGCTTTTAGCTTTTCTAAAGTAGTTGTGCTAAGCAGACATACACGCTAGTAACTAATCGCCATTACACGGAATTCCGTAAAATGCCCTTTTAAGACTTTTACGCTATTGTGTTTAATTTCGTTAAAGATCCAATGTACAGGAATACGCTAGAATAAGAACACCGACTGGGTTTTCGATTAGACAACATTCACCATATCCACTAACCAACTCTTGTTGGAATGTACTTCTACGCCCGCCTAAGCGAATTGGCTACCACGAAGGTGTAATGTATGCCCTCCTTCCGCTTTGTAATTAGACAACCCCTAAGCTGCCCAATTATGCAACACCGATTACACTAGCACGTTCTCATCGCACCAACCTTAACCAACGCCAACAGGCAATGCCAACCGCCTTCGTCATCTGACAGCTCGCTTACCCAATTCTTGTCAATAAGACCTTTTAGAAACAACCCGTACAAGTCCTCTATATGTATATCTACAAATTTTAAAAGTTTGTAAAACATCCGGGAAATGGCTGTTTACACTTGTAATAGGATAATGGGAGGCTGACATAGTACAGTAGCTTAGTAGCTATCGTCACTAGGTTTTAGTCCTATAACTAGCCTACTATATATTGTAACTTGTTTTTATTTATTACACTAAGACTCTAAATAAACCCTACAAGACGAAACTGGAATAGAACAGAATAGACTTATTTTAGTCACGTCCTAGCGTTTAGCTATACAGTCCTACAATCTAAGACTCCTTAACGATTACTATGGATTGGGACGTCTAAAACAATAGCGTAAAGCATAGGAAATTTTTGGGTGTAAGGTAAACAGACATCTAATAAAGTTTTACAATGGACAAAAAAAGACTAAAAGTGGTATGCTAACTATAACCGCTAATAAGTGTACGGCTAAATGTATATAAAAGTAGCCTAAACCCTTATACTAAAATATAGTAGGGTTGGCTTAAGAATAAGGACTAAATTAAGTTACTAAAACAAAATACGGTAATAACCCGCTTATACTATAACGGCTATAATGTAAGTAGATACAATCTAGTAGTGTTTTGCCTTTTAAATAAAGATAAAAACGTAAGCAACCATTTACAAACTAATAAAATACAGCTAAGGGCATTTTACACTGTTTTGTTTTGTATATTTAGTCTTAGTTTCTACTATAGTTTATTTAAATAAAACATGTGTTAAAGTAAGTATGTAATTAATTAAGCTAAAAAAACTTAATTTAACTAACTATAAATGTAAATTAGTTAAAGACATTTAGGTTACTTTAGTCTTTGTCCTTACAAAAGTTTACTAAATCATTTGAAAGTCTTATCGCTATAATACTATCCAAGTTTGTCTTAATCTAGCTTGTGTTAACCAAGAACATCCATTTGCTATTGTATTCTTTTATCTTAAGAACCTTAACTATCGATAATTCTTCTTTAATCTCTTTAATATACAAAGAGCCAGCATTGATTTCCTGTAACTACGGGCCTTTTATAAACTGTTTCCATTAATTGTAAGTGTAGGATTGAAGAAAGGCTTTAATACAAGGGTTGTTTAAGACGCCATTGTATTTCACTTAGATAAAAGAGTAAAGCCCGACTACGGGTTGGAACTCCCTATTTTACACTATAACATTGTAAACGACGAGATTTTGTAGCGCTTTTAACAAGATTAAGTAGGTATTCAAAATTGTGCTGCTATACAAATATGTACTGGCGGTGAAAGTATTAGCTAATAACACTTGGGATTTAGGGATGGTCTTCTAGGCGGTGAAAGCTGTAGGATGTAGTGGTATTTCGAGATGAATGCCGCGACTTAGGCAAGGGGGTTGGGATGCGTTGCTGTTTTTGTTATCTTTGTTATAGCTGTATACTTTTTTCTTGCTTATAGGTTCTTTACTGTCTCTGCAAACTTAAGGGCAATAACCCTTTGGTGGATATAAGCTGTTAGCTTAGGGAGAAATACTGTAAGAATAGGAGACAGGAATAGGGCGTTTATAGGAGTTTATATCAACCAAAAAGGCCAACGCTAGCCGATACCTTATATAACGAGCCCACTAACCACAGGACTAGTGCGCTGCTCAGATGTTAGAATGAATACTGAAATCAACCAAGTAAAAGGGGAGAGAAAACACTGGTTTTAGTAAAGGGCCAAGACAAAAAAAAGCTACGGTCTTACCGTGCCCTTCAACCACGTGTATACCGGCACTAGTGCCATTACTAATGGCTATTAGGACAATGCCATACAGTTACATAAAAAGAAACACAAGAATATAAACACTAGCGGAAACGTTTAGAATGTTTCTTCTTTTGTAGGACAGGAATCGACAAGGGCAACTAATTAGTTAACGTTACGAAATAAATATCATAACTACTAAATATTAGAGCAAAAGTTTAATTTTTCAATACAATCATCTCACCCTTTTAAGTGTCTACAGATATCTCGCCGGTCGTAATGATCGCCTTAGAGACGCTACGTATAACGACATCAACTTCCGCAGACAGCTTTACGGCTTACCACCTTTTTAGACCCTAAATTCTACGACACCCTGTTATTAGAGTGATTAAGTTTAACGCTATTACTACGTCGCTTCTAACTAAGGCTCTTAAGCTTGTAGTGCAAAAGGAGACAAGAAAGTCGGGCAGACAGTGTACCCTAGAACCCTAGGTTCTTAGGCGGCTAGGCGAGGTGGGCAATGTTTGCAGTGCTGTAGCGTCCCTGGAATTCTTGTGCGTAAAGGGTGACGGTAATGGCGAATGGGGAGCTATAGGGATGTCGTTATGCGCCTGTTTGAGGTCGATTAAGTGGCTAGTTTTTAAACTGTTCGGGTTAAGAGTTGTTGGGCTACGAATTGTAGTGTAAGCTAGTTGTGCTGGAATAAACTACGGGTTTGCTTACTTTCACAACTGTTGTAAGTACGCCGGTCGCTTATCAACTACGTTACACACCCGCTGTAAATAGTTAGTGGACTAGCACATTTCTATATTCTGTGGTAAAGTTGTATTCTCCGCTCGTACTTCGGAAAATCCAAAATCCAGACCGTCCGTACATCCTCTCCACTAGGTACTTCTTACACCTGTAATATTAGGCAACCTCTTGGGTACCTAGGACCCAGCATTACATTAGGCTTTCCTTGCTACCTAGGGCACAACCTAACATAGGCAGAAGCCACTTTACCTTTTAGCCTACGTACTGCTTACTTAGCTGCTTAGTTATCTTCCCAATCCTAAAACAATAAAACTCGTCACTATTTCTTAAATTGCTTTTAGTCTCCACCCTAATTCCTATGTACATACATTTAACACCGCCGTTTTAATGGGTACGCTTCCGCTTTTTAGAGGGTGTATCTTACTTACAAAGGCGTTGAAGGATGACAAGAATATGATTTAAGAACTTTTATATCCTAAAAAGCAAGCCAACTTTTAGTGTCACCTATATTAATGTCGGCTACAAATTAAAAAGGTCATCTCTTAACAATTACGCATATTACGCTTAGACTTTAGACTTAAAGATGTTAAAGAATGGATCTATGAAAGTTTTAACGCATGCCTACCTATCTACATTACCGCTAACTTACAGACCTTAAAACTTCTATAAAAGGGCATTATTCGATTTTCATTACCTTACAAAGTCGGCGAAGAGATGTACCTTAGGAATGCCGACAAGAAACTACGCTGTAAGGCGGCAACATACATCTAGTTACAAAGCGATTACTCTAACATTCTTATGCCACGCCTGTTAGGTTTTGGCTTTTCTAGTGGTTAATCGGTATATTATATTAACCTAAAAACTGTTAGTACTTTTCTAATATGTACCTTTAGTTTATAAAGCTAAAGAATGCATTATTCTTTAGTTAGGTTTTTTGGTATATTTAAAACGGCTTTACACGAGTATTTGGAACCTCTTTGGTTTTATACATCCCTTATCGACGTTGTAACCTCCTTAACCTCGGATACCTGATTATTAAACATGTCAACGAAGGCCAAATGCTGTTAAGTTTATAAAAGAAGTACAGGTTAGATTTAAAGCAAAGAGCAAATCTATTTAAGAGACTATTGTAAATAATGCTTAGCCTTGCAAACCGGCCACTTCCACAAATAGCCTTATAGACAATAAATGATTTAGGTGCTCTTAGCTTGACAAACCGGCCCCTTACACACTCTCTACATTAACAAGAAAATCTTAGGATACCGACTAAAATATTACAATATCAAACCTACATGTTAGTAAAGCCTTACTACTTGGATCTTATTGCTTGTTAAGACAATTATATTCGACACTAGCTTAACTTAATTTACAGCACTAAAGATGAAGAAGCTTAGTTAGCGGCCTTAACAAGTATGCAAACGCTTCTTCCTAAGTTTACGGATTAACAAGGCTGTAATAGCCCTTTCGTTCTTGCTTTAACTAATCTTTACGCAAGCAACATCTTTGTAGACGATGACTGGAAGATTACTAAGATTATTGACCTAGAGTGGTTATACGCTTGCTCTGTCGAGATGATTAGCCTACTATACTGGATTTTTGGCTATAACCTTAACGAAATTGTGTCTAACATAAAGGAATATTCTGCGTTATAAGCGTAGTTTATAGAGTGCTTTAAGAAAGAAGAGGTGACTTGTTATCACTCAACCAAGTGCACCCAAATACTTTAAACCTACAGAGAAGCTGGAACTTTCTAGTATTTCTAGGCCTTGGATTTCCTAAACGCGTTACTTAACCTGTTTAAGGATTATGTTTAGCCTAAGTTTGCTAAGTTTAGTTTATAGTTTAACTGTACTGTAACTCCCCTTTAGGATTACAGTACTACTAAATTCATTAATACCAAGCTTGTAAAACAAAAGCGGTATTTTAACCGGCTTTAAGGTATTTTCCATAATAGCGTTGAGCTACGTGGTAGTAAGGAGAAGGAGGCATTGTAGTTAGGTTTCTAGTATATAAGCATTTAAGATATTAAACAAAATATTTTATTTGTTTAGTTTTTAGTTTAATCGTTTAAGCTAATCTTAGCTATCTAATGTTTAGGTAAAGTGGAACCCTTTAAGGCAAAAACCACTGTGTAGTTTAATTAAAGATGGGTTGTTATGCAGTTATAGAATGTAGGTTACAAAGTGGGTGAGTTATAGTGGTATGTAAAGGGTTACGCCTTTATTGCTATGGCTTCTTTAAGCCTAACCGCTAAGCAGTAGTCTAGGATGCTTCGTTTCATTATAGTATTAGTCTAACCGCCAGTCCTCCTATACCTAGTCGTCGGTAGAGCTTTTATTCTTGATATATTACCGTGTAGACCTACATACGCTTTTTTTTTTACGTGCGTTAGCTTTATTTCCCTAAACGAAAGTAAGGCGAACGAAACCTTGCGTTATAAAATATTATTACAGGATAACTAATGGCTTAAAGGGCACTACCTTCTTATATTGTCAAAGGTAAAGGTGTTAAAAAAAGGCAAGAGCCAAAATTATGCTAAAAAACAAGGCAAACAAAGTATAAGCAACCTAATTTAAGACATAACTATAATGTAGGGCTTTGTTATTAATAAAATAACAAAGAGTGTATGCTTGTACCTAAAAGACCTTTACCTTTGGAATACATAACAAAGTAGTACAAGTGTAGCCTTAACAGACTAAAGGCATATTCTAGGTCCCACTCAACGATAACCGTGTATTAGGACATCTAGAACGGCCTAAGCATTTTTGTCTTTAACCTAGCACCTATTTATTGTACGCAATCTTCTTCCAAACTCTTCTACACCCTCCGCTAGCTAGACCTAGGGTAGAACCCGGTTTTGCTATAAAAGCTCTACGTGTTTTGCTAAGCGTTAAAAATTGTCGTTTATATTATTATTAGTAATTACAGACTTAAATCGTTGTTTAAGTTTTGTTAGCTTTACTACAAATAGTATATCAAGCGTGTCCTAGTGCTTTATACCGCTTATTAAAGTATTAGTTATAAACCATAGCGTATAAAGTGTTTTAGCAGGCTAAATTAAAACGTCGCCCTTTTATAGATAGAATTTAATTAGAATAGGCTTTTTTTTCAACACGGTAAACTCTTTAACGTCCTAGCAACTTAATTTAGGCCACGCTAGCCACAGCTGTTCGCTATTCTCTACGTACACCGTCGTAATAACGCTATGGTAAGCGACATAAGGAAGCTGAAAAGCGTCTTTAGAACCTAAAACACGGAAGCGGCACTATTACGTAAGCCTAAATTTTTCGAGTATACCAAATCTTTTACTGTGTAGGCACTAAGGCAGGTAGTATAAATATCCGTAAAGGTTAAATAAGTACACTAGCCTTTTGTTGTAATTTAAGAAACTTTAAATAATGGTGGTTGCTTCTACTACAACCGGTTTTAGCTTACTATTAACGTAAACATTTAACACGCCGTTATAGGCTAGGCCTTAAAGGTAATGTTGTAAAGGCAAGACACGGTGTGAATCCTTTAATAAGCTGTAAGGAATAAGGATTGGAATGCAAAAAGGACTAGAATCTAATATTTTCTATACATCCTTAAAGGAGTAGATGACAAAGTCGGTATTTTGTTAAGGCCATCCCTTGGCAGCCTTCCTAAGTACGGCAGCGTCTATAGCCTTTTTATACTTACAAAGGTTTGTCTTGTTGATTTAAGAGTTGACTAACTTAGCAACCCTTAAGCAAACGTGTAGAATTTCTTTACGCTGTATTTTATAGTAGTAGGCTGCTAAGCCTTTCTCTTATTAGCCTAGACACTTGAATTAAAATCAAGACTTACCTTTTGTTTTTCTGTTTGTAGTTAAGACCTACTAAATGTCCTTTTGTAAAATGATATCCTATTCTAGCTCTTTATCTACTATAATAGTAGCTACTGTTTCTGCCGGGTTGTGTATAAAGTGTTAAACGTAGCTTAAAAGAAATACCCTACAATTATAATCACCACTCTACTGTAAAACCTATGCTTGTTTTGTTTCCACTTCCACGCCTTGCTATTAAAGAAGAATCTTTATACAGTAGTAACCTCTTTGTAGACATTCTAGCCTTAAAGAATCGAAAATAATTATTAACTAGTTACCTGTTAGTTGGCGACACGTAATGCTAACATACTAGTGGCCATTGTTGTAAATTGGCATAATAATGTACTAGAACTTTCTTAGTTTATAGTAACTATACCTACCGTCAATTTCGTCCTTTAACATAATAGTGTACTTGTTAGTAAGCTTAGAAAGTACCAAGCTGTCGAAATAGAACGTAGTAGGCGTTTTAACCACTATGTTAAGGTATTTTTTTATAATTAAGCTTAATAGCCATTCGTTAAATGCTAGTATTACATTGTCTTCCGCTATAAACTAGTCTTTTAGGCCAAGCAAAAAGGAATTGTCGTTAATAACGTAGACCTTTGGCGACTTTAAACTAGCATATAAGGACTTGGTTTAAAACACAACAGCTTTTTAAGATACAAACCCCTAGGGTATAGACTCTAAGGCGTAAAAGGAATCGTTGTTAACAGCACTAGCCTCCTTTAAACTAGTATACAGGGTTTTGGCTTAAAAAACGACAGCTTTTTAAAATACAAACCCCTAAGGCACAAACTCTAAAGCGTAAAAGGAATCGTTGTTAATAGTACTAGCCTCCTTTAAACTAGCATATAGGGTTTAAGCTTAAAACAGAAAATTAGGGGATTGTAGGCTTATAGGCGTAGGAGAACCTAGTGGAACAGCATATTGCTTCCACATTAATAACCCGAATTTGTCAAGCCTATAAGGCTTTAGTTTTTTTGGCAATAGATTCGTTAATAGGCCAGCCGTTAGGTTTTTTAAATCTACCTAGTTAATTGGATTTGCTAAATTATACAACTTACGACGGCGATAATTCGTAGCCTTGTTAAACATTAATTAGCTTAATGCTTAAAAAGCACGCTGCCAATCCGGAATGGTCTTAGCTAAGCGTTGTAAGAGCCTGTAATAATAATCACTATAGGCCGCCTATTAGTAGTGTTGTATAACATCCCTGCCTTAATGCTTTACTACAGCCTTAAGCAATTACAAAGATGTGTAGGCTGTGCTTATGCTTTAATCGGCTAGTTTTTAAAAGCGTGCTTAACTCTCTCCTTTTTGTTAGACTTAGCACTTATTAAACACAAAATCAAGACAAGCGGCATTAAGTAACAGCTCCTTATACTGTTAAAAGAGCGTATCCCTTAATTCCTTGCTAATAAAACGTTTATTCGGCCTGTTTAAATCTCGCCTAGCTTAACACATATGTTTTGTTTTTTGTACACCTAGCAAAAGCTTAATCTTGTTATTAAAGAAGCTTTTAGGGTTTTATTAGGGCTGGAATAACGCCCTTTGTTTGTTTGTTGCTGCTTGCTTAACAGTTTGTTTTTGTGCTATAATTGCTCTTTTTTTTATCTTTCTACATTCGTTTAAAGGGTAAATTACAATTTAAATAGCCCACTTACACTACAACTATAACAGTGTAGGTAGACTATTACCGATTGTGTTTTAGTAACTTGACTACGTTTTTAACCTAGCCTTATGTTTTAGTACTAGTTTTAGGCAACCTTTCTTAAAGGGGGGGGGTTGACAGCGGCTGTTATACTAGATGTCTTAATACACGGTTATCGTTGGCCAAAGCCTAGATTATAGTCTTGTATTGTTAAATGTTAAGACTTAAAAAGTATAGGCTTTCTAATGTTTAAGGTCCCTGCTTTGTTTTATCCTAGTTTTGTCCTAGAATTCATTTGGTGTACCTTAATAAAAACCGCCCCTTTTTAAGCTATTATATAACTTTAGCAACTCCGCTACACTAACCACACTACACCAACCACCCAGGCTTTAACTACCTACTTTTTGTATTTTTCCTACCAAAGCTAAAGGTAGGTTTAGTAGTAACAGCAACATTGCTTTCCTTAGTTTAACTAATACCAATTTATTTCTTTACAGGTTCTCTATAGCTTATACTTACATACTCCGCCTACGATTACTTACAAGAGTGTTTATATTTAACAAACAAAGTTAAGAACTTTTCTTTTAAAAGCTTTTTTAAGGGACAAGACCTATACTTCTATCTTGTTAGATCTTACCGCCGCTAGCATAGAGACTATATAAGGGCCTACAGCTTTTACAACCATTTAGAGAATTTGTGTATCCTAAATGTACGCCTAATGCCTAGTCGTAGTCCTAAAATTGGGTACGCATTGTTAAGAAACCCGATTTGTAATTGCTATTTTGTGCTATTTTTATTAATAGCGGTTTCCACTCTTGGAGTGGTGTAAAACGCCTTAAGACAGATTAAATGCTACGGCTGTATACAACAGGCTACTCTACAAGCTAATGTAGGGTCGGCTAGCACCGCTATTTCTATTTTTAAGGGTTAAGGACTAGCTCTAGGCTTTATTAAGTAGTGTAGTAGCCCTAGATTGATTTTGCTGGTGTATAAGGCAATTGGCTAACAAAGGAGCCCTTGTATAGAGACTAAGCCACTTAGTAGCTAATGTTAAGTTAAAAACCACGCCCTTTTTTATTTTGATAAAAGACGATAAAAGACAATAACCTAAATTAAAACAACGTTTTTTTAGTCGCCAACTTTCGCTAGCTTTATCTGCTTTATAACATATAGGTATTGTAGAATCCTTAGGATTGGTGGTCTAGTTACGGAAGGGGAACCTAATAAGCAATAAGGAAAGTCTTTACACTAGTTTTAGACGATAGAAATCTAGAACGAGAGCGGTTGACGGCTTAACCTTCTTTAGCAATTTTTAGAAGATATAATAACAATATATAAGAGTCTTATTCTAACGACTATAAGCCCTTTTAGGCCTTATTAATACCCTTTTTACATAATAAAGCACAAGAGTTATTAAAAAGTACATATTGTAGCCTGCTTTACAGATTTACGTAGCTAATAACTAGGGCCTAGGACAATTAAGACAAAGAATCGAAGGGTAGGTAGTAAGCTGTACTTTTCATTTTTGTAAGCCACCTACAGCATTAGTGCCTTAGAATTAAAGTGCGGGGCTTAACACAGCCGGTGTAGGCAACTCCTAAGTAGACAAACATTAAAGAGTATAAATTATCCAAACTGTGTAAAGTGTAAATTAAAATGTTTTTATTAAAATTAATACCCTTAGTCCCTAAAATCCACGCTTTAGCGCTGCCCTTAAATTAATTAAATTAAATCCAAAGTTATATTTAATTTGTTTAATAGTTTTAACTGTTGGATTTGTTATTTGAAATATTTATTTAAATATTTTAAATATTTTAAATCTTAGCTTCCGTGTTCTCTATACTACTACTATTTCCAATCTCCTACTAGAATTTATCCCTCCCTCCCGCTACTGTGCTGAGATTCACTACGCTATGCCTTACCTAGTTCTTAAGGCATTGTAGCTTCTTTAGTGTTTCCGTCGATATTGAAAGCCTTTACAACGTTAGCGCCAACTTAGCTAGGCTAAATAACCTTTTGTAATTAGTCGCTATCGCCGGTATTGTAAGTATATTTAAAGCTAATTAGCTAACTATAGGAAACTGCCTTTACCAAACTATCCACTACTTAATTAAATCCTTAGTCTTTTACAGCTTTAGCTGTAGATACCGCTTTAGCTTACTACCTATCGCCGTAGTCTTCGCTATCCTGCTTTTAACCTACTACCTAAACACACTACCTTAAGATGTTTTCCTTAACACCCTTAAGGGTGCTGTTATCTTTACAGTTGCCTTTTGTTACTTGTCTACCAGCCCATCGTAATAGTACTAGCGGTCAAGGTAGTTAAAGAGTCTAATTTTAGCATCCTTTACCTATACAAGCTACTTCTCCAACGCCTAGTTTACCTTTAAATAGCTTATACTAAGCAAAGGATGAAGGATAATGAATGCGGCAAATAACGGCAACTCTCTAAGCTTAATATAGTACTCGTTAAGTTTCTGCTAAACAGTAATAATCAAGAGTCTTAAATAGCGTTGGTGGTCCTTTCTTATATCGTTAGTTCCTAATAATCCTAATGGCTTGCTTGATTTATTATTACACTGTTCTAAGCGGCGACTTGGTAAGAGGCTTTCCATTAACTTTCGTGGATATAGATCTATCTCGCAATCCCTTAATCGAGTAGGAAGCTGCTGATTTCGGTTTAGCCGCCTTTAGTGTAGTTTAACTTACAAATCGGTGTTCTCTCCTGTTGCCTTGTTTAAGGCAGCCTAGTAAAATAGCTTTTAATCTTTTAAGTGTTTTAGTAAGTATTCTATGCCTGTTATTACCTTCTAAAGTCGTCTATTACCTCCCTTACTACCCTACCCTTACGTTCTTATAGTTTGCAAATGGAATAGCTTAAGGATATACTTAATCTTTACCAAAAGCCTCTAGTTATCCCTCTTTAACATGTCGGCTTTGGATAGCTATTTCTCCACTTTTGGATAAACTAAGAACGCCCTAATGTCCCCTTACTTAACAAGCGCTTAAAAGATTATAAGGTAAGTAGAGTTCTATTTCGTGTTATTGTTTATAATAACCTTAAGTTCCGCCGTCGACTTACTTGCTAAGAGATATTCTTGTAATTTATCGTTTTTACGTAAGATCCTTTTAAAAAGCTTACACCTTTAAGGGGACGACCTAATAAACTTAACAATGTTATGTAGTTTCCCTACCGGCCCTTTCTTTCTTTAATAGCATAGGTCATCTTTATACTAGCCGAAAAGGCCAAAGACCTACAATTTAACCTTAAAAGCCTTAAAGTCTTCGCCGTAAAGGAACGTACAAGCAACTAAGTTTAAGATATGTTTATAATAACGTATACGTCTCGCCTAAACATCCGCTAGGCTTATTTCTACATTAAGATCTCTGTAAAAGTTTAAAAGGCAGTTGTTGTTTAAAGTTATGTTGTTTAAGATTACGGTTCCAACTTAATCCTTTATCTTTTATTTATGTACAACTTGCCTAAGCGTTACTGCAAGATTTTCCCCGCTATAACACCCAAGCTAGCGTTAAAGTGTTAACAAACGCGACTAGTGCTTGCCTATACAGTTAAGAAAATAAGCTGTAACTACTATAATAGCGTGCCGATTAAGTAAGGTCTACAAGTCGAACCCTAAATAAATCTTGCTAAAAGCATTTAAAAGCTTTTACTTAACCTCATCCTTTTTAAAACTATATGTGTTATCCAACAAACGGCTTATCGATTACCGGCTTTATAATATCTAGTTAAATAGATAAGGGTTAAGTCGTTAAGCGAGTTGCTAAAAGAACGTATTACTAAAGAAAGAAAAGGGAGTATTAGTGTTAATTAAAAGTCCTAGGCTTAGTTCTTGGATTACCTTAACCCTAGCACGTAGTATAGTGTTATACTGTAAACGCCGTCGCTTAGGCCGGTTAGATTCCTTGGTTAACGGGTTTGTATTAGTACCTTAACTGCTTTTGAAAATCTTATAAGACTTATATGTGGTTAGCAATGCTTAAGTTCGGAACACTGTATTCTTATACTTGTAAAGGTGGTTAGCTGCTAAACTTGTAGTAGTAGTAGTAAAAAACTTAAGCTAGCCCTTTACGTTACACAAACGACAGGCCTAGTAAGGACTTAACGGAATATCGTTAGTATTAATCTTAACAAGGAAGAATCCATAGCGCTTAATCTAGCTCTTCCAGCCCTTCAAACCCTTCCAGAATAAAGACTCTTTTAAAATATATCGTTTGTTCCTTTATATTGCTTGTAGAAGATTTGTAACGGTAGGATGGTTAGGTAAAGCCACCTAAGTCGTTAGCTTAAATTGGCTTGCTAAATTTTACGGCGGCCAGAGAAGGGCAAAGGCGGAGGGTGGGGAAGGGAGCATGATACTGTTAGATTCCATCAGGTTAGGCGTCGATTATAAAGGAATGGCACGCGTTGGAGAGAAGTAAATAGACTGGCACTAATGCGGTTTAATATTGTAGGGGCGGCGGATAGGAAGGGTAAGAAGCTACTTTCCCCTTACTCGTGCCAAGGCCCCACTCTTTTTTGGGTTAAAGATTTTAAGCCCCTTTTAAGGAAGGTGCTCACCATTTAAACGCTCCGACTAGTTAAATGCACCAAAGTCAAAAAAACATCACCAACTTCGCGATAATTCAAATAACGTAGTGAAAAAAGTAGATACATGAAAAACAATTACTCTCTCGGATTAGCGTGCTTGCAGGCTTTCCAACACGCCTAAGTTGCTGCCGCTATGACTTTTTTTCGTTCTACTGTAGCCCTTCTTTTTCTTGCCCTTATGGCAGCCTTCTCTGCCTTCTCTTCTTCGTCTAGGAGGGTATTAGTGTGCATTTTCCTCCCGTCTTCGACTTGAAGCACGCCACTAGACTGTAGACGCTTGTTGCTCCCCAAATACACAGTTTCTCGCACAATCTTTGCCTTTCTAGAGGCATCCAAGTCGGCGTTTAGTTGCGTAGACTCGACCCGCCCTTTTTGAGCTGCCCTTTGTAAGCGGTCGATTTTTTCCGCTAATTCCGGGTTGATACATATCTCGGCAAGGTTAGACTTTATTTCAACACTTAATTTATCGATTTGGCGCAGTGTGACTGGTGTACCGAAAGGGGAGGAGTGGAAAAATAAATCCTCTTCCTTTGGGGTAGCCTCTCTACCGTGGCTAAGGTTACGGAGCACCACCTCCGGCTTAGCAGGCACAATCCCAGCCTTTAAAAAGGCGTTTAGTATTGTACTCCTTTTGTACGCATATTTGCGAGCATTGGCGAGTCCTATAAGGAATTCCTCCTTAGCAATAGAGTTAATACCTTCTCGTATAAAGGTAGTAGCCTCTTGTGAATAGTAGTGCTTTAAAGGCTGGAAGATACTAACGTTGAGAGGTTGGAGGACGTGCGTTAAATGGGAGGGGAAGCCGAATGGGATAATATCTATGCTTGTTAGTTAATTGTATATAAAAATAAAAAGAGGTATATACCGTGGCTCTTGCAATACTTAATAAATTCAATTGTATAGTGTGTTTTAAAGCCGTCAAGAAGCAACAATCTAGTCTGGCCGGTATAGTACTTCTTCGAACAGCGCTTAAAGTGCTTAAGCCACTCTAAATTCAAGCTATTATTGTTGTACCTTGTAAAGCTGACTCCGATTGTTGTATTAGCTTTGAGTTGGGCTGCCGCATTACTATACCACTGTATAAGGTGCTCTTGTCCTTTTAAAATAATAAAAGGAGGGATATAGTCTCCGCCTACCGATATTAATTCAACAACAAAGGCTAACTCCCTATTCTTAAAGAGTCTAAACTTTAGTGTATACTCTAGCCTAGTAACAACGTCCATGCTGTTTACAACGCTAATTTAAAAGCCAGTCTCGTCCATGTTCTATATATCCTCTAGGTTAACGCCCTTCTCGTCGATGGTTTTTTAAAACTTCTTAAACCATTCACGAATAGTACCTAGGTTCTCTATATCCCTCCTCTTTTTATTAAGTACCTTTAATGTAAATATTTGATAGTTATATCGTTGGAGAAAGCGAGTGGCCTAGTAAATACCAACTTGTAAAGGATTTGGATTGTGTAGGTTAGCCTTATCTTTTAAAATCGCGTTGGCGGCTCCTTCGACATAGAGACGAAAAAGAGGTAGTCTACGCTTGAAGTTTCGGTTGATATAGTTACAAAGTCCATACTCCTTGCCCTCCCAAAGATTGCTGTAAGAAGGAGCGTGCCCTTTAGTAGAAGGTATCCCGGATAGCCGACGCGCAAGGGTGAATCGGCTAACTGCGAATTGTTTAGCAACCACGCCAATTCGCAACAAGCGATTTCGTCTAAAGAATTTAACGGCATCAGTCAATCGATCCTTATAGTCTTAGGAGTGTACAACCATGATTACGTATAGAATAACGCGCCAAAGTTAGTTGGTGATGCTTTTCGTAATCTGGTGTATTTAACTAGTCGGAGCGTTTAAATAGTAAGCACCTTCCTTAGAAGGGGCTTAAAATCTTTAACCCGAAAAAGAGTGGGGCCTTGACACGAGTAGCTAGTTTATATGCTGTCCTTTAGCGTACCCTACTAATAGATGTCGCCAAAAACAACTCTAATTAGCCGGATCCCCTCTCTAGCATCTATTAGGTTCTAGGCAAGTAGCAAAGATACGCTTACTAGCAGGTTATACTCTTAACCTTATACCCTTATACTTTATATCAAATATATCAAATGTTATTTCAAATCCAGTGTTTTTTATTTGTTTGATTTGATATAAGATTTTGGCATATTTGATTAATTTGTTTGGCTGTTTGTTTGATTGCATTTAATTTGTAGGCAGCGCTGTCACGCTTAGTCATGCTTCTTTTTCCCGTAACTATTGTATTGATTAAAAGTGACGTTATAAGTCGGACAAGGAAATCTGTTTGATTTGGACTTTTTACGAAGCTTTAACACTGGTTTTCCGCTCTCGCTACGCAGCAAGACTATTACTGCCACCTTAGCTAGCGCGTTAATTTGTTAACTTCTGGATTAACACGGGAAATGGGAAACCTGTATTAATAGTATATGCTGTATAGCTGCTTTTTAGGCAGCTAAGACAGCTTATAATATAATAAATAAACAAATAAATATAATAATACAGTAATGTTAGATTTAACTTAACGTTTAATATAGGAAATCAAGACTGCTACAACTTAAGGATTACACTACAAAGAACCTATACCGTTGTATTCTTTATACAAGGAGATAAGGTAGAAACTTGTTGTAAATAACGTATTCCTTTTCCCTTTTACTTGCCTAATTGTTAAATACCTTGTTAACTACAATATAATAGCTATCCCTTGCTTACATTTAATTATTATAACGAGACATACAAAGTAGGACTTATAGTTTGACATTTAGGCAATAGATGGCTTTCGCCTAGCAGCCCTTACTATTAGAAGACCTTCTTTTAGCACTAGCATTGTCTAAAACGTATGTAACGTATAACCGGTTTTTATTAGCACTCTTCTATACAGCGGTAGGTTGGATAGCCTTTACCGCTAACCTAGGCTTGCCCCCTTGCTACTGCCCTTTAACCTATGCTAGTTGGTAGTAAAGTCTAGTAGTATGTGGTTGGTTTAAGGCTTTGTATAAATCTTACAGTGCGTAAGGCTAATTTAAAGCATACTACAAGAAACAATAATCAAGAGGGGGTGTACGTTATACTCTTCGCTAAGTGGCTGTCTTTATAATTAGTTCTTGTAGTTAACAGCACTGGTTATTAACTAGCTTACTTAAAAGAGAGCTTATATTACTACTCGCTTTCCACTTTAGTAGAAAGGCTTACTAGTCTTAAGATACCACCTGTCTAAAAGAATGTAAAGGCTAAAGGACGCTAGCATGGTTAAAGATCGCAACTTTACACTAACACTTACAGCATCGCCGTTAGAGTATATAAGGACTAAGGGTAGCTACTACAAACTTATACTCTTTTAGTCTTTTTAAGTTTTCTAGCTTTCGATCGTTATTAAGCTAAATTAAGCACCTAAATTAAGAGGCTAACCTACGCTAAAACATAAACACCCTTGTGTCCTTCGTTGCTGCTATTACAAATGTCCTTACCATCTAAGCAACAAAAGCTTGTTATTTTTGGCAGCTACTACGTTAGTTTGTTTTTGTTTAACAGCTGTTCTATTGTTCGTTTTAACCTTTTCTTTCTTTTAATCCTTTATATTTTTCTCTATTTAGGTAAAACCTCCCTTACCGCCTACTATACCTACAACCGCACTATTAAGAACCACTGCTTAACTATTAAGAACAGCTTTAGCACGGTTATTAAATATAAGGGCTAAGAGTTTGCTATAAAGATTGTCGACACTGCTAGCCAAGATAAGTACAGCCTTTCTAACCTAATACACTTTATTGGCATTTATGGCTACATGCTTGTCTACTTGGTTACATTTAAGCAGTCGTATAAGATAGTCCAAGTAATCCACAGCAAAATCCTTTACTACCTAGGCATCAAGTGGGTACCTATCGTCGTTGTTAGTAACATAAGCGACTTGCTCTTTAAGCAACGCTAGGTCACCGTTAATGACGGCCACCACCTTGCTGGAAAGTTTAACTGTGCTTAAATTAAGGCTAGTACTAAATCTAATATTAACGTTACTAAAGCCTTTAAAATGCTAATTGGCTAAATTAAAACCTTAAGACTAAATAAACCGTTAAGCTTATAAGAAACCGTTATTTCCGTTTTTATAAAAATTCGATATATAGTCTTTAAATGGATATTAGGCATCTTATGTATCTAAAGTACTACAAGTAGCCTATTCTTTTAAAAAAAATCACAAAGGCAAGAAAGGGCATAGACCGTTTCCTTCATCTCTTCCAAAATTGTAAGATGTACAAAAACTTAAGCAACACTAAGATGAAACTATTAAGTAACCAATTAACTTCTGTCTTAATACAAGACAATGGTTAGGCCGTGTTTTAGTATACAGACTAAATTTAGACACAAAGTTGTAAACACCTAACATTTACCATTTAACCTATTTAGAAAACGTCCTTTTAAGTAGGCGTTTTTAAGACTACCCTTACTATTAAGCCTTTAAGTTAACACACTAGAATAGTTATTTCTCCTAGTCTACTACTTCTTTTTAAACTAACAAATACTCTAGGTTAGATCTAAGACTTTAAAGATCCTTAAAGGGCACGGATTAAGGATTGTTTTAAATTTACCCTAGTTATTTTCCAACCTACTTTAAGTTTTTATTATATAGCAAGACATAGCAGTGGAAACTTAAAAGCTACACCTTCCTACTAACCGTTGTTTACAGAATCAAGCTTCGTTTCTACTAAGTGCGTTATACAGTAATAGCTTTACAATCTTTATTCCTAAAGGAACAAAGCATAGCGGTTTTAATATAATAGCAGTCTTAACATAAGGCTGCGTTATACTTAAATGTCTTTTTATTAGTGGAAGAGATGTAAATACAATAGCCTATTTTAACGTAAGCTAGAACAGTGTGCTGTTTTAAATTCCAAGCTAAGACATTCCGTACTATCCTAAAGAATGTACTAGGACGTTTTGTATTATCCTAAAGAATGTACTAGGACATAATATACTAGTATATTTTAGGACATTATATTACGTACTATCCTAAATAATGTTTTAGTATATAGCATGCTTAAACAAGGAAAGCGGCTAGCCGAAAAAGGCAGCTAAACAAGGAAAGCGGCTAGTTAAAGAAGGCAGCTAGCCAAAGAAAGCGGTTAGACAAAGAAAGCGGTTAAACAAAGAAGGCGGCTAAACAAGGAAAGCGGTTAGCTAAAAAAGGCGGCTAGTTAAAGAAAGCGGTTAAACAAGGAAAGCGGCTAGCTAAAAAAGGCGGCTAGCTAAAGAAAGCGGCTAAATAAAGAAAGCAGTTAGCTAAAGAAGGCGGCTAAACAAGGAAAGCGGCTAGACAAAGAAGGCGGCTAGACAAGAAAAGCGGCTAGCCAAAAAAGGCGGCTAGACAAGGAAAGCGGCTAGTTAAAGAAGGCGGTTAGATAAGGAAAGCGGCTAGACGAAGAAAGCGGCTAGATAAGCAAAGGGATAAGTAAAGGGATTAAAACTTGGCCTAAATCTTAGTACTTGTAAACAAAGCGGTTGCCCGCTTTAAAACCAAGATTTGGGTTAAGTTTTGTTTGGCTAGCCGCTTTATTTGGCTGGCTGCTTTATTTGGTTAGCCGCTTTATTTGTCTAGCCGCCCTTTTTGGCTAACCGTCTTCTTTATAAAATTATTACTAACCTTAATTTTAGTTTAAGGTTACACATATTACAATTATAAATAGAATATATAGATAAAGGTGGTGGTGGATTTTATTTACCCTAACCTTTCCTTAGTTTGGAATATACAAACTACCACTAGTAATACTATATACCGCTGTGTTCTTGTCTTATAGTACAACCCTAATTTCCTAATAAAGAAAGAAAAGAAAAGAAAAGAAAATTAGAAAGTAAAAACAATTGCTCTCTCTAGTTTGTAATTGCTTAACTGCTCTAGGCCTTAATCGTTTTTAGAATAAAAGACCAAAACAAGGACCTACATAAATACATAAGCTATATTAAAGGAACTTATTCTATAAAGAAGTTAATTAAGTATTCACTAGCTGCCAAATCCTTAACAGCTTTTAGTGTATAAGGTCTGTAAAAGTTCTTTATGTATATACAATGCCGGCTAGTCAAACTAGCGCTAAAGGGAGTGTAATGCTTTTACAACAATCTAGAAAATTTGTATACGCTAAACGTGTGCCTAATAAGGCCTAGTTGTAGTCTTAAACTAAACACGTATTGTTAAGAAGCCTGGCTTATAATTGCTATTTTATACTATTTTTATTAATAGCAGTAGTGTAAAGCACAGTGTACTAGGTTAAATTAAGTGCTACAGCAGTGTATAGCAGGCTACTCTACAAGCCAGCCTTAATCCAGCACCGGCTAGCACCACCATTTCCATTTCTAAAGTTTAAGGACAGGTTCTAAGCTTTATTAAGTAACGTAGCGGCCTTAAGTTAGGCTTGCTAGTGTAAGAGGCAATTAGCTGACAAAGGAACCCTTAAAGTAAGGAAAAGCATGTAGGATTTAAAAACTATAAATCTAGTAAAAGAGAGAGAGAGAAAAGTTTATTCCACCTAAAGGCGCTAGGCCTAAAGGGCTTGTTTACACTATGCTTACGTAATCTCCATCTAATTACACAACAACGTCGCTTACTACTTATTACCCTGCTCGTCTTACGTCTTTTTTCTTTTAATTATTACTTATAATACTTCCTTCCCTACTAGTTGACAGGTAATTGGCCTTTTAAAAATCCTCCTTTAAGTGTTTAGGGTCTTATAACCGGCGCTTAAAGCCTAGTCGACTACCTGTTAAGCTAGTGTGGTTTTAGACGAAGGGGGGGGTTGGTATTGTCGATGTAGTTCTTGCGTGTGTGTGCTTGTGTGTCCTTTATCTTGCCTTTAGTATGTAATCCAGTCTCCTTGTCGCTAGGGTATATCTAATTGTTATGTATACTACTTTTGTGTCTAGTCTTTGGTCGTCTTAGTTTGTTGGCCCTTTTCCTTTAAGTAAAAAGGAAAGGTTGTCTTGTTTTGTTTCTCTTTACTTTAAAAGTTTTTGTCTTTATGTTTACTATTGTAGGTAGTAGAAGAGAAAGTACTTAATAGTCTCTTTTATTTAACCGTATACGTAAGCCGCCGTTTTTACTACTCTAATCTAGTATAGGTATCCGTTAACGTATATTATACTTATTTATAGCTATGCTAAAATACGTACTTTGTTTCGTTTTAAAGTTATTGTATAAAGTGTAAGTGTGTTTACCAAGCAAGGCTATATTAGCCCTTTTTAAGTACTCCTCTACTCCCTTAAGGATTTTTTATTATGTATATTACTCTAAAATAATACTATTTGTAATAGTCGTTTTAGCTTAGTTGTAAAGGTTGTCTAAGGTAACGTTTTATTTAGTAACGGACTAAGCCTCTCCTTTAGCTTATTTTATTAAGTCTGTTTTAACTCTAATAAGTAACCACCGTAGTACTTTGTTATTATTTACTTTAAGTCTTTATATTTCTTAACAAATCTTTTAAGTGTTATATTGTCCTAAATGTTAACCAAGGTAGTAAATCGTTAACAAGACCGTCTAGTTGTTCGTCTACACCGTTACCTTACGGCTTATAATTGTATTTAAAACGCTCTTTAAACCTTTAACAACAGCCTTTAGCTTAGTATAAAACAGGCTAAGCTTTGTTTTTAGCCTTAACGTAGCTAAAAAGGTCGTCGTTGTCTTGTCTCGTCCTTAAGGCACGTTGTCTTACACTGCTCCTCTAATGCCTACCACTCTGTTTTGTACTAAGGCGCTTGTTATAATCATAATGTCTATTACGTTGTTGACCGCTGCCTTTACACTCTCTTTATTTAGCTTTGTAGTAGTGTTTTAGGATTTCTGTAAGTAACTATATAATGTAATTTAATTTATTAATTGTTTTAACTTACGTAATTTAAGAATTAATTTGGTTAAAAGAAAGAATTCAATGGTTTAATTAGTTTAATTAGGATAATTGATTGATTAAGTTGACATGTAATAAGCGCTGTTTATAACACCTTCCTTATCGTTGTCAACTAACGTTATTCCACGCTAGACAACATCTTTTGTCTAGAAATATTACCAAATAAAAGAGAGTAAGACATTACTAACAGCCTAGGTTGATTTTAATAAAAGGAAATAGTGGTATTGCTAGCCTTGCTTTAACAAGAGAAGAGAGAAGAGATACAATTATTCTAGTAGATTGTCTACAATCCTTAACCATTTATATAAAGAGTATAAAATCGTAGTCTTTAAGAGGCAGGACAATTGCTAAGTAACAACCTAAAGCCAACTTAGAGACATTACTGCCTTTATAACTAGTAATACCCTTATACTATTTAAAAAGCGTAAGGCAACAATAAAGGGTAATATGTTGGATTAAACCACCTTACGTAAATTATACTGCCGCTATATAGTAACGTGTAGCCTGCCCTTTGCTTATGTTAAACAGGCTGCCTTTTGTAACTTTATCCGCTATTTTTACCTAGCTGCTAATAACTTCCTTTTAAGGTTTACTAATACAGTTAAAGCCGACTTACAATAGGACTATAACGGCAAAAAAGAGTTTGTAAAGCAAGCTTTACAAAACGCCCTTTCCTTTATTTATATCGTCCTTAATAATTGGACATTGCCAACCTGCTTAAGGGTTATTGGTTTTACTGTAAAGGGCTTACCCGTAATAACTACTACTTAAAGAGGCCTAAAGGAGATAACATTAATCGTGTAGAATAAGAGAAGGAAGCTAGGTATATAGGGGAATCCTTTGTCCTTATGTAGGCGTAAGTGTCGATGGCGGTAAGGGCTTAGTAAGTGCTTTTGTTAGTTCCACTCTAGACTTAAAGAGTTGCTAGTAATTAGTTAGACCGCCGTTGTGTGTCTCTTTCCTTTAATGTTCTTGCCTTAAGGCTTAAGCAAAGCTTAAGCCCTTTACATCCTAGAAGACCAAATAGGTAACCGGCGCTATTAGACTGGCGAATCTATCTACTAATGTAGACGAAATGTAAATGTAGATCTATATAGATTTACATCTACCTATCTACCAAGGTTTATGTAGGTTATCTATCTATCTATTTAGACCTTTTATAAATAAACAAAATGTAGATAAATGCTAAGAGTTTAAGCTGCATTTATTTAAAGTAAAGGCACTTGTACATACTTATATATAACATGTATTTTATAGTACTAGTACTTGCTTAATTTCGCCCTTTTAATATTCCCTTTTTTATCCTATACCACTTTTTTTTAGTTTAGTTAAGCTGCTTAAACTTTTGAAAATGGCCGACATTTTTAGTTCCTTATCCAATTCCCACTCTACAAAGATACCTTACTAGTTAGTACACTTACACTGCCATCGTCATTATTATACAGCAACTCTATACTGTTAAAAGACTAGTAGACTGTATTTAAGTTTATCTAGGCCTATTGGTTTCTTTTACCTTACTTTTAACTTACATTGGTTTAGTTATTGGATAGCTAGAATAGTGATTGCTATTTTTTAATTCTGGCTATAGCTTTTAAATGTAAGAGAATGCTTTCTTTCTTTAGTAGTGTAGTCTTGCTTAAACGACATTAGTTAGATGTAAGCACTATTGCTTTAAACCGTAAGATTATAGCTTAGAGTAAGGTTACTAGATAGGTTGCTAAAGGAAATAGGCAATGGTTTTGCTAATATGTAGACTAAAGGCGGTACTGTCCTTACACAATCTATTTACTAAAATCTATCTACATTTACATGTATTTATCTACATTTACATGTAGGCTACATTTATCTATTTACATTAGCTTTGATTACTAAGCGTCTACATTTATCTACTAAGGGCCTTGGTAGATAGATGTAGATAGATTCGCTAGTCTAGGCGCTATTGATCGACAGAATTTACAGCCCGTTTCCTTACTAACGCTGTACGGTGCGTGTAAGGCGACGGCGTTACGGCATCTCTTCTCTAGCTTTATTTCTTTTAATTGCTTTATTTGTTTTAGTAGTCTTGTTTGTTTGTTTGTTTGTTTAGCACGACTACTAAAGGCCTACTACAGGCATTTGTAACTAAAAACACTTACCCACTTAAATTTGTAACAGTTTTTTCCCTAAGAGGGTTTTGTTTAACTAGTTGCTAATAGCTAAGAGTGGCTAAGAAAGACGGATAATAATAATAATATATCTATTAGTTACTACATAATGTAATATACTTACAATAATAATAACAAACAAGTTGCCAAACCTTAGCTTTTAAGTAATAAATAGTGCTAACGGATTGTAGTTATCTACGTATACCAACTATTGTAATGCCTATAGCATAAGTAAGCCGGTTATATTGTACTTGTTTAAAACTACTAAAACATTGTATAGCTGTTTTATAAACAAGTGTCCTTAAGCATGCTGGAATCTAGTATAAGCAATGTTTAAGAAAATAAAGAACGGTTTTAGTTTGTCTTTTAGTAGCTTTACAACCTAGCTCTTGTTGTATAGTTGGCCTTTACGCTAGCCGCTAGAAAGCATGGCGTAGAAAACAGACGACGTCTGTAACATAACAGCTAGGTAGTGGACACGCTTAAGGCTAGGAAGATGTTCTTTACGTTTGTTTTATATAACATTACATGTTACAGCCGTTACGCTATAAAGAGGAATAAATTTAAGCTTGCGTCTTTAGCTTTTAGCTTATCTCTTTCTCTTCCTTTACTTTTGTAAAAACAAGAGTTGTTGTTCTTACACTCTTTTAAAGCCTTTGGTTACTATTGTGTAATAGGATCGGTTATATAGTACTGTGTAAAAGGCAGAATAGGGCTTAGTTTAAGCCTAAAACTTTTGTAATCCTTTTTTATATTAACACAACGTAAATACCTTGGCTTTATAAAAGACCTTTGTCTTACTTGCTAAAAACCCTTCTGCTAATAGTATACTTTCCTTTGGAAAATTATATTCTTGTAAAAGTACAGCGTAGCTGGCTTGTATGTAAGTAGTTTTGTAAGGAGATGGTCTTGTATATAAGCTAATTAAGGCTAAAGCGTTATCTTAATCAACCACTTACAAGTCTTTATTTAGGTGTGTTAGCTAGAAAACGTAAAATAAGGTCTTTTAATAACTAGCTTTTCTGTAGTCTCTTATCTTGGGCTAATGTTGGCCACTAATTATGCTCTTACACTTATACACACCTAGCGCTAAGAATACAAGTAGACTAACTATAGCTACCTAGCAAGTAATCTTATTATAAGAGCTATTACACTGCCTTGTTTTAAGCTAATAATGCTTGTACGTTTCTTATCAACCTTTCCTTAAGAGCTGGAAAGTATATACACTGTTATATTAGGCAAAGGAGGAGTGTAATAGCCTTTTATAAATACTACGTTTTATGTAGTTGTTATAGTTGTAATAAGTAGATTGTAAGGTAGACTTTAACAAGGCTACTAGTAAGGCTAAAAACAGGCAGATGGTTCTTTTGTCGTTTAGTATATATAGCTCTCCCTTCTTTAAGTTCACTTCCTCTAAACGTGTCCGTATTTTCACCCAATTCTTATCATTCTCTTTTCCTTAGCCTTGCTTATCCAACATAAAACACGATTCCTCTCTTACGTTATAGCGGAATGGTCTTCTAAACAGAACTATCTTCCGCCTAATTTGTATTAATCCTAGTATATATGCCTTAGGAAAAGGTCTTAATTACTTTACTTACAATAAATAACAGATAATAAAAAAGATAAGGCTTTGTCTACTAGGCCTAACTCACCGTTTCCCAAGCTTAACTCTTTGTCTACTGTGCCTAGCTTTTAGACTACTAAGCCTAACTCCCTGTCTTTTAAACTTGGCTTTTAAACTGTTAAACCTAGCTCTTAGACTACTAAACCTAGCTTTTAGACTGCTAAGCCTAACTCTTTGTCTTCTAATCTTAAATCCTAGTCTAGCGATAGTACTGCATTAGCCAGAAAGCGTAAGTCCTTAGCTAGCAAGGTTAACAAGCCTAGCTTACATGGAAAAGCTATCCTTTGTATGTATACCCTTTACAAAGATTGTGTACGCTGTTTATAATAAAAGGAACACGTTGTTATAAGGTAGAGAAGTTGCTTTGTATAAAGCCGCAAAAGATGCTAGATAGGACTTTGGATTAGTGTGTTAAGATTTAGTAAGAGGGCTATAAGGAGATAATATAGGAACTACTTAAAAATATCAATTATAGTAAAGCTATTCGGAAAGTCATTAATTTATATAAGGAAAAGTAAGAAACCTAATACACAAGAGTCTGTCCTTTACAATACTATACTTGGTTAACGGATTTGCCCTAAATACAGCTGGGCGATTGTAATAAAGCTAGGTAGTATTACGCCTAGCCTAATCTTACCGCCTAACTATTAACAGAATGAATTTTAGAATTATTTTAACTAACTATAACTACTAACTAAACAGTTGTAAAAGTAAGCAAA
Organism: Harringtonia lauricola; assembly: GCA_014183025.1. NCBI lineage: Eukaryota > Fungi > Ascomycota > Sordariomycetes > Ophiostomatales > Ophiostomataceae > Harringtonia > Harringtonia lauricola. The sequence goes on from JACBXF010000164.1 coordinate 64,902, forward strand.
CCTGTAGTTTATTCTAGCACAACTAGCTTACACTACAATTTGTAGCCTAACAACTCTTAACCTAGACAGTTTAAAAACCAGCCACTTAATTAACCTTAAACAAGCGTATAACAACATCCTTATAGCTCCCTATTCGCTATTGCCGTTACCCTTTATGTACAAGAATTCTAAGGACGCTACAACACTACAAACATTGCTTACCTTGCCTAGCCGCCTAAGAACTTAGGGTTTTAGAGTACACTATCTGTTCGACTTTCTTGTCTCTTTTTACATTACAAGCTTAAGAGCCTTAGTTAAAAACGACGTGGCGATAGCGTTAAACTCGATTACCCTAATACTAAAGTGTTGTAGAATTTAAGGTTTAAGAAGGTGGTAGGCTGTAAAGCTGTCTACAAAAGTTAATGTCGTTATACACAGCGTCTTTAAGGCGATTATTACAACCGGCGAGATATTTGTAGACACTTAAGAAGGTAAGATGATTGTGTTAAAAAATTAAACTTTTACTTTAATATCTAATAGTTATGATATTTATTTTGTAACGTTAACTAATTAGTTGCCCTTGTTAATTCCTATCCTGTAAAAGAAGAAACATTTTAAACGTTTCCGCTAGTGTTTATGTTCTTGTGTTTCTTTTTGTGTAACTGTGTGGCATTGTCCTAATAGCCATTGGTAATAGTACCGGTGCTAGTATGTACGTAGTTAAGGGGTGCGGTAAGACTGTAGCTCTTTTTTATCTTAGCCTTTTACTAGGACTAGTGTTTTCTCTCTCCTTTTACTTGGTTGATTTTAGTATTAATTCTAACATTTAAGTAGTATACTAGTCTTGTAGTTGGTAGGCTTGTTACGTAAAGCATTAGCTAGCGTTTGCCTTTCTAGTTAATATAAACTCTTGTAAACGCTTTGTTCTTGTCTTCTATTCTTACAGTATTTCTTCCTAAGCTAACAGTCTAATATACAACCTAAATCCAGTTATTAGATATTTCCTATTTAATCTACACTCCTATGCTTTCCTGTGCTGCTCTTATACACGCCTGTACTGCTCTTGTGCGGACCTATGCTGTTCCTATATAAACCTATACTACTGTTACTGTAGCCTGTTTAGCACACACGCCTTGAAATTTTGTAGCGCAGCCACAAAGCCCCAATTCTGCCCCCCTACTCCATCATTATAAATAAATAACGTTGTAAAATCCTTTTCTAAACACCTATTTTACAATGTCCCTTTTAACGCTTTTATAAAAGTAAAGAATTCTTTAAATTAAAGCGAAAAAAATAATGGTAAAGCTAATAAAATAAATCCTCGCTTTTACTATATAAGGCCGGCTGTCTAAAGCGTGTTATGATTTAAAACATACAACAGCCTAGCTTTTACCAGCCGGCCTAACATTAAAACCGCCCTACTACAGTATAAAGAAAATGCCGCCTAATAGCATGTTTATTAAAGGTTGTAGGATTAAGACAGTATACAGGATAAGACTTTAAAACTCTTACTATACTTAGTTGATTTTGTTTAAGTCCTTAATTAAGTCCTTTTAGCTCTTACTGTGTATAGCTTTTTAACGTAGACTCCTTATCAAATACAAGCTTTGTATTTCTTACAGAAAGAGAATGGAATTACAAAATAGATCATTTTCCATACATGTAAAAGCTTCTTAAATGTAAATTATAAGCTTTAAGAGTTAATAGCCGAACTAGGACACATAACTATGCCTTAAAGTTAACATTATTTCTCTTTACATTTACATAAAATTAAAACCGTTATACTAAGTAGAGTTTAATTGTATTTATTAGCCAATCTTAACTATTTACGTTTATACTAAGTAAAGCCCTTTAGAACAAAACCACCATTTAAGTAAGTAAGAGATTATACATGTAAGGCTAGTTTACGTAATAATAAGAAAATAAAGTAAACAGTGGTTGGTAATTGCGGGCTTTAGTACCTACAACACAGCTTCCTCTAGCTGGCTTCCTAGTTAGTAGTTTAAAAGATGCCTACTTTGTTTAAGCCACTAAAGCATAAGGCGAGCCGCCGGCCCTCCTGTGTTTAGGCGGCGATTTAGGTCTTTTAGCGTTTAGGGCCATTCTAAAGGTTTGTCTAGTAAACAAGTACGCTAAAGGCTATAGTGCTTTGAATTATAGCTGTAAAGATTGCCTGTACCTAAGGAAGACTACACTCTTACGTTGTTAGTTAATCTTGTTAAGGTAAGGCTTTGTGTTTTTAGCTTTTATGTAAGCTAGTGTAAGTATGCTGTAAAGGTTAGCTTTCTATTTAGCTAGATGCCTAGGAACTAGGCCTTCTCTTGTAGTTGTAGGGTTGTACAAGCATTTAGTTAAAGTGTTTTAGTTAAAGCTTACTGTGTATAGTTAAAGTGTATAAGCTTGCTTTTCGCTAACGTAAAAACAACGCCTTTGGCCTATGCTTACTATACAGTAGTAATCTACGCTGTATAAAGCTGGTTGTAGCACTTTAGAATTGTTGTGTTGGTGGCCAACAGGTTGGAATCGTTAGTATAGCCGATTATAGTAATCCCTAACACTTTTCTAAGCTTTTGAAAGAGTAGTGTAGTAAAAAGGATGAAAAGGATAAGGGATAGGGGGAGCCTTGTAGTATGTTAGTAGTGACTGGCTAGATTAGGGTAGTTTTGTCGTCAAATGCTAGTTTTATACCACCTGTATATAAATGACAAGTAACTTTAGTTACAGTTACGTTAACGCCACTATAGTTATGCTTACACTTAGGGTTTGATTTCACTTTATAATTTAAACATTTATCCTGTCTCTTCTTTTGTTTAACAAAGCTTTTATCCAATAAATACGCTTTTTAACTAGGAAAATTAATATAAGTTTGTAGACTAAGAATAATAAGATAAAGCTGGAATAACAATAATCTGTAATCCGATAGTTTACACCCCTTAAGCTTGTTACATGTAATAAACAAGTACCTAGTGCTTTTAAGATAAAGGCGGCATTTTAGTTGAGAGTACCTTTTGTACGTAGCGTTTACAGTGCTATAGGACATTAAATGAATTCGGTATTATGCTTAGTAAAAAGACTGGAAGAAGGACTGTCGAGAATAGCAAGAACATTAGCAGGGCTATTAAGAGGATTGGAAGGCTGTTAGCAGGGCCGTCATAACGTTTAGCTATATAAGGCTATAATTTAAGACTTTCAATAATGGCTACGGATTAGGACGTTTAAAAAAATAGCGTAATATTTATAAGATAATTAAAAGAAAACTAAAAAGCGTATATTATTCTAGTAAGATCCCTATATAGAAATTTTTCAAGTGTAAGGTAAACAGACATTTAACAAAGTTTTACAATAGACAAAAAAAGACTAGAAGTAGTATGCTAACTACGACTACTAATAAGTGTACGGTTGAATGTATATAAAGGTAGCCTAAAACCCTATGCTAAAATACAGTAGGGCTAGCCTAAGAACAAGGACTAAATTAAGTTACTGAAACAAAATACGGTAATGACCCGCTTACACTACAACGGCTATAGTGTGGGTGGATACAATCTAGTGGTGTTTTGCCCTTTAAATGAAGATGAAAACGTGAGCAACCATTTATAAACCGATAAAATGCGGTTAAAGGCATTTTACGCTGTTTTGTTTTGTATATTTGGTTTTAGTTTTTACTATAGTTTATTTAAATAAAATATGTGTTAAAGCAAGTATGTAATTAATTAAGCTAAAAAAACTTAATTTAACTAACTATAAATGTAAATTAGTTAAAGACATTTAAGTTACTTTAGTCTTTATCCTTATAAAAGTTTATTAAATTATTTAAAAGTCTTATTACTACAATACCATCCAAGTCTATCTTAATTTAGCTTGTGTTAACTAAAAACATTTATTTACCATTATATTCTTTTATCTTAAAAACCTTAACTATCGATAACGTAGTTGATAAGCGAGTGGCGCAAACAAGCGAGTGGTGTACTTTACATAAAATATTCATCTTTTACTTTCAACACAACACTCCTTTATAACAAACAATAGCATTAACTTTAAAAGAAAGTCAATTACTCTTAGCTATTCAAGCTATCTAACAAGATAAAAATCTAAGTCGTAAAGCTGCTGTAAAAATCTACAATGTTCCTAAAACTACCTTACGCTACAGAATAAACGGCCAACGCGCTTAACAAGACAGCCGCGCCAACTCTTCAAAATTAAAAGTGCTAAAAAAGCATGCTCTTCTCTAATATATTCTCAACCTAGACGTGTAAGGATTTCCGCTTAGGCTAGTGGACGTAGAAGATATAGCCAATGTTTTGCTGGCAGAGTGTAACGTAAGACGCGTTGGAAAGCGCTAGGCATTCAACTTCGTTAAGCGATAACCAAACCTTTAAACACGTTTTAATCGTCCCTACAACTACTAGAGAGCCCTCTACAAAGATCCTGAAAAAATAAACGCGTGGTTCGCGTTGGTGTAGAATCTACACGTTAAGTACAGTATCGTCAACGTGGATTTATACAACTTTAACAAGACTAGCTTTGTAATCGGTATTATTACTTTGTCTATAGTTGTAACACACGCTAAACGACATGGGAAAGCAAAGATAATTTAGCTAGGTAATCAAGAATGGGCCACGGTAATTTAAGGAGTAAACGTAAAGGGTTGGTGTATTCTGCCATTTATTATAGTAAAAGGAGCTTACTATCTTACCAACTAGTATATTAAGTGTAACCTTCCGCCTAACTAAAAGATTAAGCTAACCAGCAATAGATGGACAGACAACGAAACAGGCTTATACTAGATTCAGCACTTTAATTAATGTACAGCCTATTACCGTGTTGGCTAATATCGAATGTTGTTAATTAACGGCCATGTAAGTCATATGTCGGCCGATTTCAACCGTTTTTACAAGGAGAAAGATATTATAACAGTCTCTATACCTCTACACTCATTACATCCACTCCAGCCACTTAATGTCGGATGTTTTTCCCTATTAAAGCAAGCGTACAGTTACAAGGTGGAGATGTTAATGCAATCTCATATTACCTACGTAACCAAGACGGAATTCTTTATTGCCTTCCTAACAGCCTTTCACGCTACTTTTATAAAAGAAAATGTCAAGGCTGGATTTAAAGGAGCCGGCTTAGTGCCTTTTAATCTAAAGGCCGTCTTGTTAAAGCTGGATGTAAAGTTGCAGACGCCATCGCCTTTAGGCTCTCGTCCAACAAGCGCTAACCCTTAGGTCTCTTAAACACCGTACAACCCAACAAAAGCAGTCTTACAGTCTAAATTTATTAAGAATCACATTACCGCTCACTAAGGCAGCTCTCTAACGCTAATTTTTAGTGTTGTTAACCAAATTACAAAGGGTACGTAAGCAATAATACACTTATACGCCTTGTTAGCAGCCAAGGTTTAAGCGCTTTAACAAGTAAATGTAGCACTAAGCAAACGCTAAAAAGCTAAAAAGACACGTGTACGGCTTAAAGGATCTCTTACAGTTTAAGAAGGGCATGATTTATTAGATAAGAAAGGCGTGTAGGAGTAAATACAGCAGGAAACACAGGCGAGGAGTGGTTGGTAAAGGAGGGCTGAGCTAGGCGGACGGCACTGTGGCATATACGGTAAGAGAGGACACAATGCACGCACTTGTTAGAAGGAAGTAGAAATGTTTAAAGTATACAGTTCTAAGTAGCTTTAGTCGATTTTACTTGTTGTAGTTGGATAATTCTTAAGTTTTGTTTTAAAGGTTGTAAAAGGTGCGCCACTCGCTTGTTTACGCCACTCGCTTATTAACCACGTTAATTCTTCTTTAATCTCTTTAATATATAAAGAGCTAGCATCGATTTCCTATAACTATAAGCCTTTTATAAACTATTTCCATTAATTGTAAGTGTAGGATTAAAGAAAGGCTTTAATACAAGGGTCGTTTAAGACGCCATCGTATTTTACCTAAATAGAAAAGTAAAGCCCGACTACGGGTTGGAACTCCTTATTTTACATTATAATATTGTAAACGACAAGATTCTACAACGCTCTCGATAAGATTAACTAGGTATCCGAAATTGTACCGCTATATAAATGCGCACCGGCGGTGAAAGTATTAGCCGATAACACTTAGGATTTAGGGATAGTCTCTTAAGCGGTAAAAGCTGTAGGATGTAGTGGTATCTCGAGATAAATGCCGCAACTTAAGTAAGGGGGTTGGGATACGTTGTTGTTTCTGTTATCTCCGTTATAACTGTGTACTTTTTTCCTGCTTATAGGTTCTTCACTGTGTCTACAGCATCGTTTTTCCGTTTAAGGCATCGTAGCAGTTACAGCCTACATTATAGTTAGTTTTTTAATCCGTCTGTTTTAACGCGGCTGTTTTTACCAACGAACTTCCCGAAATACTATTAAACATGTTTTGGGGAATGTAGGACCAAGTACAACCAAATAACGGGTCTTTCACTTTTTACTTAGCTTACTACGATATTTATTAGTAAGGCTTAAAAGTAGGTGAGTGTTAGTGGCTTAATAAGAAAAACAATTTAGTTATAGCAGGATGGAAATAGGCGCTTTAACTAAAGGGAAGAATGAAAAGTTAGCACTTTCGTAGGTATTAAAAGTGTTCCTAAAGAGGCAGTATAGTTATATAAAGCATTATATACTAATTAATCGTACTAACGTCATCTTCCACAAGATTTTACACACTTCTTACATGTATTAGCAATTCCTAAATTTAAAATCTACCTTACTGTAGGAATAATTATTTACATAAGAGATGCCTTGTTCCAACCTACCTCCTTTAGTAGGCAACTCCGCTAAAGATTTCATTTCTAAGTGGTAGAAATACGCAAACGCCGCTTGTTATTTGTATAAGACTGTCCTTTTTATACATATATAGTTACGTAAAGGTGATAGACTAAAGTGGTAAGGGAGTAATAGTGGTAGAAGAAGACGGAAGATGAAGAAGGTATTAAACGAAATAGTAACAAAGCATCTTTGCCTTTTTACAAAGCCTAGCACAAAATGAATCTAAAAGGGGCTCTTGCCGTATAGCCTTCTTGCATATCCGCTTTAGCTGGTAGTATTCGTAAAGGGTTTTTGCATAAGCGGACACATTAGACATGCATAGACAAGACAGGTTTAAAGACTAAAGGAACAAGGTTTTATACGTGTAGGGCAAGTATAATATGATTATTAAGCATGTTATATACAATTTTACACAATGTAAGCTAATGGTAGTGTAAACTAAGCGGTAGGCAGGAGTTTTAATCGTTAAAGAATAATAAAGCGTCTTTACGTTAATGCTTTGTTTTAAACTACAAGCAATCCCTAAAACTTTAATAAATATACATTACGTATTTAGCATACCTCTTAAGCCCTTTAAAATCCTTTAAGTCCCTTTTAAGATTTATTACTTGACTTTTTAAAAACAACTTATTAAAGACTTATCTTAATTAAAAAGGGTAGCGTTTACTAAAAGAGTTAGCATTTACTCTTGTCTTACTACGTTTATACTTCTTAGTCCTTCCTTTTAGCGTCTATGTAATACCTACCCTCTTCCCCTTCTTAACCTTTTTATTCCGCCTTAACAACTCGTCCACCTTGTCTTGTATTTTTACAGGCTGCTATTAGCCTAACACTTGTTGTTTATTTTTAGCTGCTCTACCTACCTAAGGTGCCTACTATTAATAGTAACACTACAAACGAGTACAAGGGTAAAGATGAACGAAATGGTACGTGAATGTATTTTAAAGCACTATAACACTATTAATATATTTAAACTCTATTACAAGGCCCCTGCTGTACTAGATTAAAGCACTACTATAAGGGCCTTTTTAGGAAGGAACACTTATATACCGCTTAGGAAGGAGATGTACTATACGTATTACCCGCTTATTTGTTTTATCTTAATCAGCCCTTGCCTCTCTCCGCCCTTGCAGGCTAGTAACAATTAGGATTATAAGCAGCAGTAGCTACAGCAAACTAATGCTAAAGGAAGAAGGTTGAACGCTTTAAGTAATAGCGGTTAAGGAGACAGGCCTAACCTTACAGTTAACAAGAATATAATAGAGTGTAAGGTCTTATAGTAGAACCTGCTAGTAGTGCTGCTAGCCATCCGTATAGGCTATAAAATAGAAAGGCGAATTTGTAGCTAGTATGCTTTAAGTTAAGCAAAAGCGCGTTAATAAGGTTCTAGTTTGTGCTTAGGCTAACATAAAGCGTCTCTTTACAGTAAAAGAGGAAAGGGATCTTTAACCCCTTCTTTTTACATTTGTCTTAGAATTTAAGAAATTTAGGGTTACTTAACACATTAGTGTTAATGTTGGCTTACCTAGTTTTAGTAGTAACAAAAAACAAAATAGCTTATCTTACATGCATTTTAAACGTCTTGTAAGGCAGCCATGTTAATTGTAATAAATAGTATTACAATATTACTCTCTGTTTCTTTGCTATACAGTGCGCTTGTTAAATCGTCTCTTTGTTGTAGGCTATTATAGACAGGCACTTTATATTTTAAACAAGAAAGCCACATAGCGGATCTTTTAGGACATGTAGTAAAGACTTAACAACGCTAACTAATTATGTCGTAAAACCTATCTAACGTGTGGATGTAATGCGATTACGTACGTAAGAAATTAAACGTTGGTCGACTTTCCTATTTTAAAAATAGTGGCTATATCTCTAGTGTCTAACACTTCGTCTACAAACACAGCTTAGTATATTTTACTAAAACACTACTATGCTATCCTATAGGTACTTGTAGTAAAACAGCCGCTTGTATTATATTAGAAAAGGCAAGAATTATGTAAGAAGGCCGCCTATAGTAAACCGGTTTGTTAGCTTGTAATAATAACGTGTAGGAATACAGTAAGAGTGTGTTACTACATTTAATACCGCTGTATGTAAATAGGTAGCGAGGTTGTTTTAAGCAAGGTATATTCTTAAGTTAGCGTAATGTAGGAATGGCCTTTACTAGTAGCTATTTTATTACAGTTACATTTACCGCTTTACTTGTATAACATTGTAGTACAATGTACAATTTATACACACTAAGTAAATAGAATATCCTTATTATAAATGGTTATACTGTCACTAGGTTTGCTGTTATAAAGAAGCTAGGACAAGGCTTTTAGCCCTTAAGAATCCACTAAAAGGCGAAACTACTACGGCCTAGGTAGATTTGGGAAACTAACAACTTTTACTAAGTTATAAGGGTTCTTTAGCGACTACTTAAATAGCCTTTAATTAACCTTAAATTCCCTTCTTTCTTTTAATCTTATAGCCACTTTGTTGTATAAGCCGATTGTTGTAGCATTTACTGTTTAGCTAATTTAGTTTTAAGTAAGTGTTTTTAAGACTTACTGCTTTTGCTTTTAAATCCTTAAGCTAATCCACTAGGATAGTTATTTCTTCCAGCCTACCCTTTTAAAATAGTAAGGCTTACAAGCTGTTATAAGTATTGTGTATACGATTTTCTTTGTTCTTAACCTATGAAAACCTAACACTCTAAATAGATACTAGACAATGTAAACTGTTTGGATAATTTTGATATTAAAACTATACAAGCCCTGTTAAATTACGCTAAAGATTTAAACGCAGACGTTGTTACACAGTACTTGCGTTACAGTAATGATGGTATCTATATTATCTTAGTGTACTAATAGCTAAAGTAGCGTACTTGTAGCCAAATACTACAAGACTTTCCTATAATTTTATAAAGCATGTTTGTTATTATTCCCATGTTTCTTAATGGCTATTAGTATGTTGTTGTTAAAAGCTATATACAAGGTTGTATTCTGTTTACCTTTTTTAACCGACCTATCGATTACTATAAAGACAAGCATCTTTTAAAGCTTTTTTTCTAAGCAAAAGGCATTTATGTTTTTTTCTAGGTTGTACGCATCCCGCTTTTTTACAGGAAATGCAACTTAAGAGTTTGTATACTAGCTTACATTTGAAAGACTTTTAATAATATAGGGGCCACGCTTGTTTAAGTGGAAAATAATAAAGATTTTAAGTGGAATCTTAATGTTAAGGCTATAGTAAACAGTATTTAGAATACACTTATTTATTTTTCAAGCATAGATTTGTATTTTAGTTTTATAAAGGACGAGAACGCGGACTATAAACCTATTTTTGTAAAAGTAAAGAAGCTCTTGCTAGGGATTAACGAAATACAAAAAGAATTTGAGTAAAAGAAGGCGGCTGACGACTTTCTAAACGTATAAAGGACACTCGTTGTTCCCTAGTCTCTTCTACCTTACAATGTTTAAGGTATATTTAAGTACTCAACTTAAAACAACGTTTAGTGTCTTCCTTTCTAATACCCTATTAGCTATTAAGACATTATTTCCATCCTTATTTAGGAAGAGCTATTTTTCATCTATATCAAGCTTTTTTACCGCTTTAATTACTTTGTAAAGGCCTTTTGTAGGAATTTCTGTAAGGCTTAAACCAAGCTTATCAAGATTAATAAAATATTACTTAAAGAGTTTAAGCTTTAAGTAGACCTTTTATATACTTTCTACTACAGTACCTTCAACACTACGACTAGTGCCTTATTAATACAGGAGAATTTAACACTATAGTAGCTGTTAAACTACTTTTAGCATAAGGCCTTAGCTAATATAATTAAAAAGAACCTTAATCAGCGCTTGTCCTTTTACTTACAATAACACTAGTTAGATTTGTTTTATACCAACAAGCTGTTATCAACGCTTTTAGCCTTACAAGATGTGTTTTACTAATGTAGGAACTAAGGCCAACTATTTACCGATTTAGTGGTAAGCGCTTGTGTAAATCTTTTATTAGCGGTATACATATAATGCGTCTAGTATATAAAAAATGAATTTATAGTAGAGTTTTTAGCACGAATAATTAAAGGCTAAGAGTTACTAAACTAAAAGAGGGACAAGAAATGCTAGATTATTAAATAAGAATATATATTTTAGGTACAGCTAGTATTTTAAGTACAAATACAAGCTGTGTAGGAATTAACACCTTTACAACACTTTTAGGCTAAGGAGACCTTGTAGTAGTGGAGAAGGAATAGGTGTACGGCTTAGTATAATGGCCTACAATAGTAAAGTTTTGTAGTAAACAAGCCTTACTTAAATTAGAAATAGGTTTAGCTTTAAACATAGCTAAGTGATAAGTTTTCAATTGTGTTCTCTCCCTAGTTTTGTAACTGATGTACAAACTGATTGGCTGTCCGTAGCCTAGTTAACTTTTCGGCTATGTAGGGCATTAAATGCTTGGTTTAGACGTTTAAGTTGCATTTTATCAACTGTGTTGGTTTCCTCTATAATTGTAACATTTTAAGCTAAAATGAATGTAAACTATTCTACGCTTACGCTTATAAAAAATAAGATGTAACACGTTTATACAGAAAATCTAGGTGTAGTGTAGTATAAAGACTGTAGAGGGTTTAACAAAAAAGGCAACAAGAAAACGAAAGAGGATTTATCTACAATACAGAGTTATGTGTATGTGTTTATGCTTAATTTAATTCAATTGTTTTATTAAGTCTGCTTTTTTAACTATGTCCTAAAAAATAGCTCCTTAACCACTAGGCAGCCTAACTATAATAGAATTAACTACTAGCGTTGTACATTGTTAAACCTAGCGGATATAAAAGTAACAATGTTAATGCTAGTATTAGGTAAACTTGTTGTATATAGAGATTAGACGGAAAGCATTGCGTTAGCGTTGTAGTACAACGGTAGGGAGATGCCGAAAATGTTAAGGGCAAGGCGGTAAAGGTGCTGGCAAGACTACTACTACAATTAAATCAGCGCCGGCAGCTACGGCAGCTTATAACAGTTGTTTAGACGGTTTATATCTTGTACCTTGTCTTCTTTTTTTCTTTACAGCAATAAAGTAAAGGAAAATAAAAACTAAATCTACCGAAAAAAAAAAGGTAAGTGTTAAGCAATAAGAGGCGGTTGTCAGCTAAGTTGCTATAATAGAAATAAGAAAAGAGAAGGAAGGGGAAGAGTGTTTAAATAGAAAAGATCCTGCTATTAGACTACGCGTTAAGCTAATAGCTAGCCTAAAGCTTAACGTAATATTGTAGTATAAGACAGAAAACTATAGTTAGCGTGTTAGTGTATATAGAGTAATATGTAACGTAAGTGCATAGCGAGTGGGCCAGCATAGCGAGTGGGCCACCCAACCCCTTTCACACAACTTCTGTCTTAAACAACAACGCCATAACATTGTCAATCAATTCAAATCACTCAGAATTATGTACATCCAACATTTGTCTATCTTCCTAACATGTCCGCGCATTATGTCCCAAGTTGCCACACACACTACAGTGCCGTACGGTCGCCGCCCTCGTCCTTCTTCCACCACGACTTGCCAGCACTTCCGCCGTCAACTGTGCTTCTATGTCCTTGTTGTCTAGCAAACTTGTCGCAGCCTGTAGACTAAGTGATCCTCCTTCCTGTAGACGGCTTTTTCTAGCCCTCCGGCGTTTGCTTATCGTCCAATTCGCCGCTTCTAGTTCACTAACCCGTTTTTGCATTAACACCATTTTGTACATTACGGTTTACGTACACTTAACCAGCTGATCTATTACGCCAAGAATTGTGGTTGGAAAGCTGTTTTGATGTTGGACGATTTTGGTTTTAATAAAATCGGACTGTGAAGTGGCTTTGCACGAGTTTTGTAGTGTCTTAGAGGTCCAAAGGTCGGTGGTTAAAAGGGGGGACACGAGCGGTGATGGCGTATGAAACTTAACATCTAGTTTGAAAACTACAGCTTCTAGGTCGAAGGGGACTAGCCCTGCTCCTTGGAAGCCTTCTTGTACATTTTCTTCGCCAAAAGTCTTGAAAAATGCAGCGTGAAATGCAGAAAAGAAGTCGGGTTTTGTAATGTGGTGAATATAAGCCTGCATTAATTTCTCGATTTGCCGGCTGTACAACTGCTTTAAAGGCGTAAAACACCCGACATTAAGCGGCTGGAGTAGGTGAGAGGAATGCAGAGGCATGCAAAGAGTGATAATGTTCTTCTTTTTACAATACCGCTTAAATTCCATCGAGTGATGGCTTTTATAGCCGTCCAACACCAGCAGTCGTTTTTAGCCCGTTGTACAAGGACTGCTGTATTAATCAAAGTGTTGGAGCCATTAAAGACCAAGCTTGTTCGTTGTCCACCCGTTTTCGCTTACTGTAATCACCCATTCGGGTGGAAATGGGTTGTTGCAGTACCAGTCTTCGAGATGATTTTGGCCTTTTACCACAACAAACAGCGGCATGGCCCAGCCGTACGACTAGACAGCCTAGATCACAGTAACCCATTCACGGTTTCCAGGCTGTATTACTTTGGCCTTTGCACGTCTTTCGAACAAGGTAACAACCAAAAATGCTATAATCTAGCCCATTAAAAAGCCAGTCTCGTCGAAATTCCAAATGTCCAACTCAACGATGCTATGTTGCGCAACTGTGGTTTGAAAAAGCTTAAACTACGCGCCAATAAGCTTTGGATCTTCGCACAAAGCTCTCTTGTAGTCATATAAGCGCGATAAACGCGTACAGAGCTGTGGTTGTCGCTTGACAAAGCCGGCCGCCTAGCGGTGTCCAACGCGTGGTGTATAACGCGTCATCCGGAGCAAATTAGCCATATCTTCGACATCGCTGAGCCGACAAGGAAATCCTCGCGCATCCAAGTCAAGCACCTCTCATACAACGACTTCCTCTTCCAACAAAGTCAGATTGGAAGAATTAGGCATGCTGCCGATGCGAGCAGTCGTGCCGTGACGTCGTTGGGTTAGGGTTGTACGAGGAACCGAGAAGATATTGGAAGCTGCACGAATACTAAGTTTTTGGTCATTTTAGAGAGCTTGAAGGGCAATCTGTATCTGTGCTTCCTTTTGTTGCGCGGTCATGACTGTTCGTTGAGGAATTGATGTTTGAAGGTGAATAGTTGTGTGAAGGGGGTTGGGTGGCCCACTCGCTATGCTGGCCCACTCGCTATGCACTTACGTTAGGTGTACTATAAGTTAAGGTTTGTAGTAAGTTTTTGTAAAAGGTAGGGCGTATTATGTATTAGTTTGTAGATTTAGCAAGGCTGATTTAAAGGTAGAGAAGAAATTATATATTTACTTAGCTATAGTGGATGTTCTTTTACAATGTTTCCTTTTAGTAAGCTTGTTTCTTTAGTTTGTGTATAGGCAGTAGACACTAAACAACACTAAGAATCTTTGTTTAGTAAGGTAGATAAAAGAAAAGGATATTTATTACTACAATAGTATACACCTTATAAAGGCCTAGCTTTTTAAAGTAGATAAGCGGATAAATTAACCGTCCTATTTTAGAATACTACACCTCTTTTTGTCTTACATTACAATTTATATTTAAAACTATGCTTTGTGTATAAAAAGTAAAAAAAGGGAAATCCAAGATGTAAAGTGCTAAAGTTGGCGTCCTTTGGCTGTTTTGGATGGCGCTATTACACTTATAAGCTAGACTAGCAAGACATTTATATATTGCTTTCCTTTAACCATACAGCCTACTTATTAGGTTAAGCAATCTTGCCTTTTTGTTTTAACCAAAGTTTACCTTTACTGGTTTTCGCTGCTGTGTTTCGCTACGGCCTTATCCTACACTATAGGCATATTACTGTAGTTTGTTATAAGATCTATAAGCCTTGTACAAATGGCATTTACAAGTTTGAATAACTCCTCTTTGGCTAAGTTATTTAAGTTATAGGTATGTAAAGATAAGCAATAAGGGAGAGGAGGCATAAGACAACAGGTATATAGCAGTAGTAGTGTTTTTTATTATAGCAGTGCTTAACAACCAATAGCTTTCATTAAAACGCTTAAGCAACAAGGGATTAGTTGCTTAGTGGAGTTTAACACTAGGTATAGTGTTTTAAAACAAAAACATAGCTAAAGGGCAGCTAGACAGCTAAGTAAATGTTAGTTATAAAAAATATTGTAAAAGTTGCCAAACAGAAAAACAGTCTACCTGTTAGAATTCTTCTATACTTAATAGGTCTTGGCCAACGATGGCCGCCTATTAAGACGTCTAAGACTACAGTATAAAGCTTAGTAATTTTAAAGTACTTGTATTTATGCCTTACTATTTTACAAGTTATTATTTTTAAAATTAACTTGTAAATAATAGGGCATAGACACAAGTAGACAGAAGGTTTTATAATGGACGAATAACAGGAAGATAGAACTAAAGTAAAACATAATCTAGTAATGGTCCACTTACACTACTATAGCTATAGTGTAAGTGGGTTATTTTAGTTGTAATCCACCCTTTAAACGAATGTAAGAAAATAAACAATTACGGTATAAAAACAAACTGTAGAGTAGGCAACAACAAACACGTAAAGGGCGTTGTTCCAGCCTTAATAAAACCTTAAAAGTTTCTTTAACAACAAAATTAAGCTTTTACTAGATTTAAATAGGCTAAATAAACGTTTTGTAGATAAGGAGGGGTGTGCTTTTTTAATAGTATAAGGACTTAGCGTTTAATGCCGCTTATCTTAATCTTGTGTTTAACAAGTGCTAAGTCTAACGAAAAGAGGAAAGTAGTAAACTAATAAAGATTCGGCTAAGATTTTCAACGGTAGGCAAATTATGTAAAGCTTTTGGCAAAACCAGATTCTTCCCTAGATCTAGTTAGTGGAGGGCGTAGAAGAGTTAAGTAGTAAATGGCATAAGATGTTTTAGTGTACACTAAAACTCTAAGACATATTTATTGCTTTAGCGCACCGGTTTGCCTTTCGTGGCTTTAACACGTAGGAAGACGGCAAGAATTGTGTCGTTAAGGCTAATGCCACTGTTTGTATACAAATGGGTATTAAGCTTATTTTAGGCAATGTACATTGTAGGCTAGCGTGTAACGTAAACGGGTATAAATTTATAATAGATATACAATGTAAGCATAAGGCACTATAAAACAATAGCTAATAATACAACCTTAAGCTTTATCCAGCATAACTAAGGCTACCCTAGCCGCTTGTTTTCCTTCGTCTATTTGTTAGTGTAGTAAAAGGAAAGTTAGTGTTATGCTAAGAACGTTAAGTAATAAAGTAAGCAGATTAGTTATATAAACTAAAGTAGATCGATTTTATAGGTTAAAGAGGCACTTGCATTTATCCAACTGCTTATTCCTACTTTTAGTTACGTAGGCTGTTCAACGACGTGCAACACTTCCAACTACATCCTAATAATTAATAACCTTATCTACTTAAAACACCCACGCTTAACAACACTATAAAGGTGTAGCACGCCTTTTGTAGGATAGTGGCTTTATGTTATTGGCTTTCTACAACGCATTTTAAAGGCGCCCTTTATAATGTCTTCTACAATGCCCTATTAGCAGTAAACAAAATTCACTTAAGAGAAATCAACAATAGGGCCGGCTTATATTACAAATTACATAACAAATCATTGTATTATTGCTAAAGGACATTATGAATAAAAGCTTAAGCCGCCTCTCTTGTACCTATAAAGTTATAACAGCTTTACACCGCTTTCCGTAGTTAGATTAATTATTACGTTTATTTTTTGCTTAGTCTACTACGTCTTTCCGTTTGTCTCCCTACCTTCCGCCACTCGTACATTGTCTTCTTACCGGCTTCCAACAAGCTTACTACCGGCTTTCCTATGCTTAGTATTAAATAAGGCTGTAACATCTACAAACAACGGTCTTGCCACTTACCCTTTGCCTACTCCTTCCTTATACGCTAGCTAATTACCTCCCCCTCCCTACCTCCTTCCCTGTATTTGTTTTACTATTTTGTAAATAAAAGGTTTATACTAATTACAGCCCTTTAAGGCCTTTAGTTGTTATTGTATACTAAACTCTCTTTTATAATACTATTTAAACAATAGTTACGTTACTACATAGCTTTTTTATAGCGTATATGCTTACCCTTTAACCTAGCGAACTAAAGCTTTGTTAAAAACGTAAGCGGATGCTTACTTATATAAGTTAAGCCCCTTGCCTATGTCCGCTCTTAGTTGTGCTCGCTCTTTCTCATTCGTATACAACCCATCCCTTTGCCATTATAAACCCCCTTTATTATATTACACAAGGCTTTCTAGAGACAAAGTGTTTGTATCCTCCTTTGCTTTTAGGTTGTAAGGCAACCGTAGTACTTAACTAAGCGTTGTAGACATACAATATATTTCTTACTAATCTTGTTAAAACTAGCTTAAACACTTAGGTGCTACGGCCTATACAACCGCTAGCCTTTAATAAAAGTAGGTTAGATATAAACAAAGACAGTGCTAAATGTTTTAGTTTGTATAATAAGAAAAGTATACACACCCTTAGCATTTTAAACTTTTAAGACATCTACATGTTAAGAACAAATCTCTTAAGGAAGCTAGCCTGTCACTATAAACTACACGCTGCCCTTATGTATATACTAAGTAAGGCAAAACTCGATTCGTTCTTTAAGACTACCAAGATAGCTAGCATACTGTATAACAACAGGCCCCCTTTAATTTAAGCCGGCGTAAGACACGTTACACACACTGGCAATTTCAACAATGTAGTTTTGTTGTATTTAAAAAAAGGATGTCTACTAAAAAGACACGCTTAAAAGAGAAGCACACAAAAAAAAGGCTTAACAAAACCCACCAAAATCTCTAAGCATGTAATTTAACGCCTAAATAATAAATAAAACAAAGCCTTTCTTTAACTTAACTGTGTTAACTACCGGTTTGGCAACTATAACAAAAGCTTTTGTTAAAACAATCGTAAGCGTTATTAGGCCGATCGGCTTAGGTACGATTCTAAAAGAACATTAGACGAGTTTGACTTGCTTTACTCTGTTTTTTATTTGAAAGTAAGGCCTGCTAAAGATGGTTTCTTTACTAAAGTTTTATAAGACGAAAAGAAGGAGACATTTACTAAGCTTAATTCTATAAATAAGAAGTAATTATGCTTAGACTAAGGTTTGGTACAAGAGATGATAAGCAACCTAGGTTTTAGCCACTTTCTTAAGCTGCTGTCTATACTATAAATAAAACACATATAAGGAAAACTTAAGCTTTTAAAAATGTAAAGCGGTATAAAGGAAACGACAAAATAGTAACGAATAGCAAAACCTAGTATGTATAATACCCTGTAACCCTGTCGCTACATTAGCACGAAATTTAGCAGTACACTACTGCCTAGCTCTTTATTAGTGCTTAGGTAACCTGTTATTAAGGGCAAGATAGGTTAGTCTAGCTAAGACAAACCTTTTAAAGGCTGCCTTACTTTCTTCCCAAAACACGTATTGTTCCTTACAGGTTACGCTATTTCTTTACTCTTCCTTTATATTGCTATACAAGCACTTAAGTTATTAGTCTTAAATCACTTTAACTGTTGCGACTACTAATTACAGTTTGCCTAATTCCTAGTACTTAAACATACGATTTGTTTTACACTATTGCAAAAGAATAGGCTAAAACAACTTAAGAAATGTAATAAAAGCTATGCAATAACCGGCTTACAACATATTAAATATATAAAATGGTCTTACAGGTTAATTTGGATGTTATAGAAACGGTGGTGTAACGGCGGTAGAAAATGCTTGGATTAACTAATTAACTGCCTCTTTTTTGCCAGCCTATTACATGTCACCAATTAGAGTCGTTCACTTTATTACGCCGTTTACCAATCAAACGACTTTTTTTTACCGTCATTTTGTAAAAGATGCCGCTTGTTTACCGTTAGCGTGGCAATTTTCCTTGCCTTAAATTAAGCATACAGACAAGTACATTTGCCATTAAACAGCGGCCTAACTGAAGTTTTATAGGTTAGGAGTTTTGAAGCCAAGACTTAAAATGTACAGGATATAAACGCAGTTGTAATTCTATTCTAGCAAGGTAGGTAGGGTTAGAGTGGACGTTGTACGTCGGCTACGCTAAGATGGGATTGCTAAGGGCTATAAAACCAAAACTACAAGTTTTAAAGATACAGATATTAAAGTCAAAGTTGTAACATGTAGTAGTAGTGTATAGGGGCAGGCAGGGGGGTCCTTTCCAGATAGTGTTTAAACGGCAGGGTAACGGTAGAGGAATCGGTGGCCAGCCGTTACAAATAATAAACCTAGCAGAAAAGGGGACTGCTGTACAAATTAAAACGTACAATTCTACTGGCAGACTTTTTAACAACAATTATAAAGCAACACCTTTACTGTATTAAGTAGGCCGCGATTTTTAGAAAAAGCCGCCGAAAATAGCAAGCAAGCCACTTGGAACAAAATAACTAGTAACGTTCTTTGTATCCATGTAGGTTATGTAAAAGTA
The DNA here is from genome assembly GCA_014183025.1 of Harringtonia lauricola. NCBI lineage: Eukaryota > Fungi > Ascomycota > Sordariomycetes > Ophiostomatales > Ophiostomataceae > Harringtonia > Harringtonia lauricola. Next base: position 84,125 of record JACBXF010000164.1, read on the forward strand.
AGTATCTTACTGTTAAACAACGCTTAATAACCAACTTACAAAAAGGACTAAGCAACATAGTCTACTTCTTGCTTACACTAGCAATCTTAAGGTTAAAAGCTGTTTTAGATTAGGTAGTTAAGGATTATAACAGTAAGGAAAAGCTATATACTCCTACTCTTTAACCATTAGGCTAAGAGAGCTTTAGCCTTCCGCTACGTATAACAAAGGTTTGTATTGTAAGGGTTAAGGCAGTTATACTACGTATAGATAGTAAAATAAGTTAAAACAGGTCGATTTATTAATAACAAATAAAGTATAAATAAAAAGGAAGGTCTACAACTTAGCTTTTACTAGTCCTCCTTGTTATGCCTTAACATCCCCTACACAACACAGTTAAGGAAGACAATTAATACGTTAAGGTAATCCTTCCCAGTCCTACCCTAGGCGTAAACAAGCGTTGCCTAAACGACAACAACAAGACAAGGCCTAATAGAGTAGCCAGCTTAAGTATAATGCCACTAACAATTTAAACCATACAAGTAAAGTTAATCATCCAGTGTAGCTATAAAGACAGGTAAGCGTAGAAACGATATGGCCTTACCTATAAAAATACGTAACTTAGACATTTAACACTAGCTATTAGCTATTAAATTCCTTTATAAACACATCTCTTTTTAGTTTCTTTAATATTAGCTATATTTTGTTTAACCTAGTAGTGTAGTTTAAAATAATATTCCTTATACAATTTACAGTTGTTGCTTGGCTTTATAGCTAGTTGTATAATTCTCTTTAAATAATGCCTAATCGTTAGATTTCCGCCTTTACGGCTTTTTAGCGTTTGGCTTTAGTTGTTGTATAGCTCTTTTATTTATGCATTTGTTGTAAAAGTCTTTTATTCTTTTTTTTTAATTGTTTTATTATAGCACTAAAACTTGGCCTATTAAACTATAAGGAATGTTAAAAACAATTAGTGTTTAAAGTTGTTTTGTAAAACCTATAGTAGTAATAGATTTAGATAGAATAGAACTTTGTACTATAAAAGACACAGCTTTAAAAGTCTTGCCAACTTCTTTACAAAGAAGTCGGTATGTTTTAATAGAATAATCGCTTAATTTTTTAGAAAAGACCTAGAAGAAACACGTCTTCTTGCCTAACAACACTTTCCAAGCATATAGATCACTGTGGCTTAAATGCAGTTAGACTTTAAAGGGCTTTACTACAATTCCTAGTTTGCTTCCTTATTGCTATTAGTTTTATATGTCCTTATAGGGCTTTATCCACTTACGTATATGTTAGGAAAGTTTTTAACAACACTAATCTCTTACTAGTCTACGCTGTGTATTACTTAATTTAATTAAAGCCATCTTGGCTTGGTGCACTTTAGGCTAAACGGTATTTAGTCCGGCTATTTTAAATTACTTGAGCGTTGTTTAAGGTTTAATCTTGGTCTTAATTATGTCCTTAAGCTCTACTGTATAGTGTTTTAAATTAAGGACCATTAAATAATTAGTTTTAAAATTAATACTACTAACGTTTATAGTATAGGCTTAACTAATTCTTTACAACAAGTTAGTTATATTAGCGTACGTAAATTAAGGCTTGGTTTAAAAGCCCTGCTTTAACACTAATAACAACATTACTACACTTACTATGCTTGTACTACATACGACCTAGCCTGTAGTAGTCTACATAATGGCAGGCAAAAGTACTAACAAAGGGTACAGGCTTAAAAAGGTACTAGAAAACAAGAAGTTAAAAGAGATTGCATTTACATTAGTCGCCTTTAACCTAACTATACTGTAAACCAAGCTATGTAATTAAATCTACCACGTTATTTTATCCTAAGGGAATAGTGAGATTTACTTTGTTAACGTAGCCTTAAATATAATAACAGCCTTGCCACTAGCATTTTACTTGTTTACCTAAATGTTGTTTAAGTTTGGTTGTCCTTACTACTTGGCCTTATATAGGACTATTCCATCAGCTTTTCGCTTTAAGACTAGCCGCTTAAACTTAAATTCGCTATGCCTATAAGGGTTTGCTGTCTTATAAATAGCTAGCGATCCCGAACTAATATCCTTTCTTCAAACCCAACTATTCTTACTCTTTAGGTAGCCCTTTCACTTTACCTTATACCACACTCGTCAACTAATACGCCCCTTTACCACCAACTACTTGACTTTAAATTGGCCATTCTCTTAACCAAGCGAAACGGCTTTATTATAGTCTGTTTCGCTTATGCTTATAGTGTTAACAGCTTTAATCGAATTACATTTTGTGTTAGCAATAGCGGCGCTTAGGCTTTTTAATAGTCTGTAAAATAACACGTAAGCTTTTGTAAGGCTTTTGCTAATTATCTTATCCTTTTCTAGTGTAGTGCTTAAAAACATAAAGGAGTTGCAAAGAGCAGCTATAGTAGGCGGTTAAAAGGAGCTAAAGAATCAACTTAAGGGTGTACTATACCATTCCTTTTATATAAAGTACCTAGGTTTACTTTAAATGTGTGATTATTCGGTAATAGACGGTTTAGAAAGATGGCCGGGTTGATTTCTTCCTTAAATAAGACAAACGACAGTGGAGTGTTGTAACTAGACGATATGGCATTGTTAACAACTGTAGTGTCTAAGCTACGGCCGAATACGGCTTTCTAAGATGGATTAAGAGAAGCTAAGCGTAAGATACCTACGCTGTCTGTAGAAAAGTTTAAAATAACCTACTAACTAGGAGAACCTATTGTATTATTTTCTCCTAAGCCGTTATTACGTTGTCTTACTGTCTTCTTTTTAAAAGGTAAAATGTCGTTATTTGTGTATATAGGCCGCTTTATCTTTGTACTATGTCTAATGTACTTAATCCTAAAGGCATTTTAAAAGTGGAACTGTAGTTTTAGGATAAAGTCGAACTCTCTTAGACAGTGTTTATGTAGACGAGGGCAGTAAACAGGTGTTGGGCCATTTTAAAGCGTTTAAATATAGAGCTAAATGTGCTTGTGTTAAATACCCCGCCTTTTGAATTAATACATTCTTACTAAGGCTGGCAGCTGTCTGTTTTTTAGATAAAAGGGGTAATATTCTGCTATAGCGAAAACCCCTTTATACATAAGAGGGTTACACTAGGTTAAAAGACTTATTAAGTAGTCTAAGTAATATTGGCAGTGTTGTTTTTAGGCGGTGGTTTTATAAAACTACTTGGAACAAAGAAAGCAAAGCTTTAAGAAGCTATAAACTTTGGTAGTGGCTTTCTTATAGCATTTGTATACGTGTCGCCATTCGTATAAGTTGCTGCTTTTACACTAACACTTATTAGGCTTTAATCTAGGTTAGAACTTTATATTTAAGCGCTTTTAGTAGAAAGATAGCATGTCCTAAATTACGGCAAGGCTAGTAAGACTTTGTAGTGTGTTAACCTTAAACATGTTTTGTGCTAGTTGGTCCCTCTTTGGAATTAGGAAGCGGACACGGTCGAATATAGCCCTGTAATATTTTAGCGGATTGTTGTGCTTAACTGGTTGGTGCTTTTACCACTTTTGCAGCTGTGTAAATGAAAGTCTCCGCCTTTCTATATACAACTGTTTTTGCTTTTGCAATGATTTACTGCTAGTGTTATTCTACAACGTAATAAGTTCTTTGTTAAAATAAAGAATTTCTAGACTGTTTTCAAATCCGAATTGCTCCTTTGTAGGAAGGCATTACCACAGCCTTAAGTTTTAAAGGATTGTTAGTCTACAAAAGAGATTTAAGACTAGAGTATGTCTTTCCTAGTTGTAGTATACTGCCTAGCTGTTTACACTATTGTATAGTAGATAGTGTCTTACCACTGTATTTAGATTAGTGTGTCTAGCATACACTATTCTTGTTGCTTTGGATTTAAACTAGTTTGTTTAACGGATTCTGTTAGTAAAGGAGATAATGCAAAGCAGTTTACACATACTTATTAAGTAAAGGCCCTTTACACAGATATTGTGGTTTCTAGGCGGCGTTATATAGCCCGCCTAAAGCCCTAGCATTTACAACCGTCGGCTAAAGACAGCCGTAGTCTTAATTTTGTCGCTTGATTGACTTTTGAAAAATGGCGTGTTAAGGAGTTCTTTCCTTTACTCTATTACCATTATCTCGTCTTTTAGCGGTATAATCCTAAAAAGATCTTTAATTCTGTAATAGTTTTAAAAGGCTTTATAGGCAAGCAAACGTGTAAGGAAAGGGAGTATTAAATTAAAGTAGAGCGGCTTAGGTGCTAGCCCTTTATACAATGCATGTTATAGTCTACATTGTGTAGTTAGCATTAGAACCCTATTTAGCCATTTTATTAACGCCCCTTATTACCGCTTATTAGGTATGCTGGTTATGTTTTTTACGTTGTAGGTAAGTTGAATAGCAAACTTTAGCTGTCTTTCCTTGTTAATAAAAGCAACAAATACAAGGTCCTTGTAGCAATTAGCTTATACTTTTATTTTAGACTGGCTACTATGTCTTTACCTTAAAGCATAAACCTTGGCTAGTGCCTAAACAACATGTAAACTCAATATACTCGCCAATTCTAAATAAAGAATATGTATTTCCAAGTAAAAGGGCCTAGTTATTAACAGGTGTTGTTGGATGTTTGTGCTTAACTTAATCTGCTGCTTACAGTTGCCTTGCAAAGTTTAAAATAACGGTTTTCGTAGCAAATCTACAAGGTTGTTTCGTCTTTGGCATCCTTATCTCGCCTGCTAAAGGCCTATTAATAAACTAAAGAAAAGGTTATAACCCTGATTGAAAACTGTAAAGAACGATGAATGTAGTACATACCTAAGTAATAGACACCGTTGTACTACGCAGTATTCGCTGGTTAAGGTATTCCCGTTGCTAAACAGCTGTAAAAGCGTTCCATTACTTCTACACCGTCTTTAAACCCAGCACAGAAATCCCTTCTGCTTTATTAATACTATAAGCAAACTTTTTAATGAAGTCTTTTAAGGACTTTAAGTTGTGCGGTGATTCTCTTGGATTTTGCTTCTAATACTTGTACGTTAAAGTTAACGATTGTCTACGTAATACAAGACAAGTAAGATATACTCGGCCTAGAATTTCATCATCCTTGCATAGTTCCACTATACTAAGGGCTAAAGTGGTTTGTAAACAAAGTCCCGGTTAACAATGTCGCTTCCTTTTTCGTAACTTCTTTTAAAGCCTAGGCAGAGCGTGTTGGCTATACTCTTGGCTTTCTCTATTAAAAAAACGATGACTTAGATAGTAGTAGGAAAGAGGTATAAAAACTAGAGTTGTTTAAGGCGTAAAAATATTAGAGCCCTTTTAAATACCACGGAGAAGAGACGAATAAAAGAGGAAGTTGTATAAGAGAGGAATTGGTGCTTAAATACTAGTTTAGGCCTGTATAAATATTACAACGGCTATAAAAGACACACGGTGGATACTTCATTACATAACCTAGCAAATTCTAAGGAGTAAGCCTAACTGTAGCTATATCCAACCAGATTAAAATGTAAAAGAACACGGTTATAACTAAGAAGGTTCTGTTCTAAAAGAAGGCCTACACCAACCTTCTAGTAAAGAGATATTACAACCTTCGCAGGACTAGAACAAGAAAACAAAAATGACTCGAGAGCTAAGAGCCCAGATATGGGATTAAGAGCCATTGTTAAACCTTCTCATGCAAAAGACTGATCAGGACTGAGCAAAAGTGAACGAGACTGATCAAGGGCTGAGCCTGGGCTGAGCAGAAGCTGAGCCGGACATGACAAGGCCTAAAAAGAGGCCACACGTGGCAAGTCACGCGTCGGGTTAAGTTTCGTGTCATAATACCATTATAATATGGTTAAGCACTGGGAAAGTTAGTGCTTGGCGTCTTTGTGTTTAATATACTGCTATACTTAAGTATGCCTTTAGAAGGCGGAGAGGAAGCCAAGGCTAAGTCGTAGAAAATCAAGTCTAAACACAGCAAGCTGTATTCTCCTAGGATTTGGAAACGGTTCTTCGTTAAGGAGAGAAACCCAACGAACTTTTTATGTACAGGGCTATTAATATCCAAGTTTGCCCTATTTATTTAAGGGGTGCTGTTTAAGTAGGACGTAGGGTAAACCAAACCTTGAAAAATCGTAAGAATAATTATTGTATACTTTATATATAGGCGAAGATGGTGAGCAATAACTATAAGGCTTTATTTTAAGTGATAAGAATAAATATTTATTGGATATATAAGCGTAATATCTAGGCAGTTAAATTTTACGGCTTTGTAGCTAACTGCCTAACAATTACCAAGGTGCCTTGCATACACTGTCTTACATACAGGCGGTAAATGCCTTTGTGTATAAGAGTTAAAGCCAATCGAAGACCTAGACTATATATATCATCTAGAGCGTATATACACGTTTCTTCTAATTAAAGGATGCCTATAAAACAAGGGTTGGATAAGCCAACTCTAAGAATATGTCTACCTATATTAAAAAGACGAATGTAAACCTGTAACTTATCGCTTGTAGGGTATACAAGCCCTAGCAGCCGTACGCTAACCTTAGTTGTAATAAACTGGCTGTAGATAGCGTATAGTTACATAGGTTTTGGTCTATTTCCATCGCTCTTTTCCCAAACAAAGCTGCTTTTACAGCAAAAGAAACAATACCCTTACTAACGTCCTTTAGCTTTACAACTACTTAGCTGCTAGCAACTAAAAGACCGTTATAGCTAGGCCTAAATAGCCTTTTCAATATTCTACAGCATCCTACACCTAAAGTAAAAACCAGCCAGGCTAAAAATGTTGGTTTTATTAATCCGTAGCTATAAATTGGTCTTATAGCTGGTAAAAGTGTTTGTCTATATATATAAATCTCTATTCCTTAAAACTACACTTTGCTGTGTTGTCCTTGCTTATACACCAATTTCTTGTCTTACAGCTATACACAATAGGATAGGCTTTCCCTTTTCCTAGTCCACCGTACTAATTATAGCCGGCACAACGTTTAATTTAGTTGTAGATAACGAATGGATTCTAGTCGATAAGGAAGAATGTATTTGGCACTATCCCTAGCTTGTTAATCGACTACTAGATAATAAGCTTTAGACAAGGGGCCATGTCTTTATAGAAAAATTCACTTCCTTATAAGCGCATGTTTAAAAGCCTCCTTTAGTCTATGTTGTAAGTAAAACCTTAAATGTACAGCATAATCTAGTTGTAGTTAAAAGCTTTTATGTTAACAGTCTTTACAGTATTGGCTGTACGTTTACAAACGTGTATGGATTTTCAACTTTACTTACGTATAGTCGTGCTTAAAAGCTAAGCTATGGAAAGGTGTGTGTATATAGGATAACGACGGTGAGACAGATGGCTTAAATGCGTTTTATAGCAAACGTAGCCAAAAGTATATGTAAGCACGCTTAAGGACTAGGCTGGTTTTATCAACATATTATAAAGGGCTGGATGTTTCTAGCAGTGTAGTAAACTATCCTTATTAAAGACATTATAGTATGTTTTCTGTCAACACGCTAAAGACGGCTCGCTAACACACCCTAGGTTGCTCCTCCTGTAATTGTCAATCGGTTTTTGCTAATCTACCTCTTTACAATCTTGCGGCAATTTAACACAATACACCTTTAGCCTTTAAAGTCCTACAAAACAATCCTCCAATAAAACCACAAACTATAGCTTTATTGTCTTTACAAATACAGTAAGACCAGAATAGAATGGCTAGCCTAACAGACAGGTACATTATCTAATAAGGCCAAAAGCGTGGAGATACATAAAATATCGTTAACTCGCCGTATATTACAGGCTGTAGGCGGTAAATACAACGGTGGCTAGTATAAGATTAACAAAACGCAATCGGTAAACAACAACGCTAGAATTCTTTGTAATTTGTTTTAACTTACAATTCTTATCGCTAGCAAGCCGCTGTATCTCCTTAGCTCTAAGCCGGTTATTATAAGCGAGCTTCTATTAAAGTGGAAGCCACTCTAGTGCCTTAAGCAAGACGTTATAAAGCTGCCGTAGCAAATTCACCTCCACCTACCCATTAAGTTTTCCAACAAGACGTATAACGTCTTGCCTACAGGTCTCATTAACAACATTAGGTACTAGTTTGTAAAGATAACGCTGTAAGAATCCCCCACCCTACTTACCTAAACGCTAAATATACTAACATGCCACAAACCTACAAAGCTAGCAGATGCCGCTACCTCGTATTCTAAAAATATTATTAAAACTCTAAGCATTTTTACTAGTTAATAATAAGGCGAATCTTCCAACAAACGGTGATTTTATAAACGACAGTGCTAGCGCCAGCGATAGGAGGAGTATATCTAGTAAACTTACTCACTTTACAAACCTAAGTAGGCTATTTAAGCCGCAGTAAATACGTTTTACGACTAAAATCTTTGTCTCTTTCTATTATCTTGTGTGTTTTCATTTCCCTTTCTTTTCTTAGTCTTTTACTTTTGTATCTTTCTTAAACCCAAAACCAAAAGGATTTTGTACGTAATTTCTAGTTTTCGTAAACAAAGACTTGTTTCCCCCCTTAACACTTACAGCACTAAAGTCCTAAATATCCCGCTAGGCAACGCGGACCAAAGTGTACAGCTGTTCTCTTAAATGTGTCGGCTGCCATACAACCGACAAAAACAGGCCTTCTCTATCTACTAAAAAAACCTTTCCGTCTTGAATGGTTGTTTACCGTTATTCCTTTTAGTTAAACAACATGCACCTTTAGGACAAACAGGACTAGGTACTAGCTATAATTCTAAAAAAAGGCAACCTGCGTACGGTCTAGCTCTTAACCTAACTCGTTAACTTTAAGGCTAGTTGGCTAGGCGTAACCACACAGATACATTAACAATGTAGCTAATAAAAGATTCGTGTTGGATTTCTGGCCGATCTTAAGACTAGGGGAACAGTTTGGTCCCCTCTATAACACCCCGGCACCAACTAAAAGTGGATAACAATGAAATTGATGACCTCCTTGCATTTCCATGGTATCCTGTACGGTGGGGCAAAAAAAGTCTGAGCCGCTTCTCCGACTTACAGAACATCACGAAAAAATCACCAAACTTCATAAATCAACCACGCAATAGATAAAAGTCCTAATAATACAAAAATAACATGAATAAAAAGCTCGTCTTCAGGAGATTAATACCGTGTATACCACCCTTTTGCCCGCTTAACAACGGCCAAACGGCGCACCAAAGAAGTAATCAAACGCCAAGGCAGATCTTCCAGCAACGCGCGCCACGCATTTTGCACCTATTCCTCAAACTTTGCTCTGTCCGCCTCGTTATCCTGTAATTCACGAATTTGAGGGTAGTCCTTCTTAACCTGCCGCTTGAGCGCAGCCCACATGTGCTCAATTGGATTCAAATCCGGGCTGTAAGGCGGCCAGTCGATGACGCTAATGTTGTGCGCAAAAAAAAAATCCTTGATCATCTCTGTGTTGTGAATGCGTGCGTTGTCTTGCTGAAAATGCCGAGTTTCGTCATAAACTGGCAATAGACCCTTCACGAGAGTCTTTTGGTATGACTTTTGCGTGTATCCTTTTCGTTTTGAAGTCAAATCTCGTTCTATAAAGACCAGGTCGCTTTTCCCTTCCAACCAAATGGTTGCCCAGACCATACGGAAGACTGTAGGCTTAACATAAGAGGCTAGGTTGACCATTTCAGGTTTGTATCGTTGCTTAGGCCTTTGCCAAACATAGGTGAGTCCTTTAAAGGTGTTATTTGAAAAGAAGCATTCGTTAGAAAAGAAAGTCTATAATAGATTCAAACTGTTAGTGACAAAGAAAAATAACCTTGATTTCAACAGTGTGTATACGCAGAAAATCATGCTCCTTGTACTTCCACTTAGTAACAAAGTCAAGCCTATCCTTTGCTACCTCTGTCGTTAACGGTATTTGCTTAAAGGACTTATGTTGTTGGATGTTTTTTTTGCGAAGGGCTTTCTGGATTATAGGGATGGATAAATCCATAGGCATTGCATTCAAAAGCTCATACTACTTAATAATTAGCGTCTGTTCGACAATCCTTTTCAGCCGTCGTACAGCTCTAGGGCCTAGTTTTAAAGGCCTGCCGTCTCGTTGTATAAAAGTGATGCTTTACGCAGCTGCCCATCGTTTTTCTGTCGACCGAATTACACCTCACAACACGTTCAGTGTCTTCGCAATAGTAGCTCGATCTTTGCCAAGCTCTCGAGCCGCTAAAATAACTGCTCTGGTCTCAGGAGTCAGCTCCTGGTTAAATTGACGATTTGCCGACAATTCTGTACCAAAAGTACGCTTTGGAGTGTTCATGGCGGCCGTGGGCGGCCTTTGGAAGGCAGAGGGGGGATGTGGTGGCCACGATAAAAACGCGACTTGAAAGCGCGTTTAACGCGAAATGGCTCAGACTTTTTTTGCCCCACAGTCCTTGTCACCTTTCCCGTGCTAGCGACCTACCTACACAGCCAACAGAGCTAGACTTGTCGGCTATTAGCATAAAAGTCGAAATGGAAGAGAAGCCTAAGAAAGAGTCAGCTTTTACAACTAAAAAGAACACCAATACCCTACAAAGCAAGCGTGCCTTTAGGTTTATTAATAGCGAAAGAGGCCTACATAAAGAAGACACAACAAACGATGCAAGAGACGGAGAAAGATGCAGGCAGTCTAAGAACGGATATCGGCTGCCTATTAAACCTAAATTAAAGGAAGAAGTGGGATATCTCTAACAGCAGCATTAATTTCTGTTTACAATCTTAACTCCCAGCCGAACTTAGTGGAAATAATAACATAACCCTAAAGGATAGTAAGGAGGAAGACAACACCCAGTTTATCTTTGTAAAGGAGAAGTACTACAAGCACATCTACGTATAGCGTACACAAATATACAACCACCAAATCAAGGCTTTACAGTTTATATAGAGTTAAATAACCATGCTAACAGTTAAGCGGCAAGGATGTGTACTGGCTTACAAAATAGGCTTAGGTAAGACGCTAGTAATAATCAAATTGCTAGTTACCATTATAAAAGCATCTATGTTGCCTAAAAGGTTAATTTTAATGCAAGTCCCGTCCAATCTACATAGGTTTAAGACACTTATCTTATGCTAATCTAGTCTAGTAGACAATTAGTTAGACAAGCTTAAGCGTTAGGCACTAAGGCAGCTTCTTAGCAAGTATTTCTTAGTAAATTTAAAGAAAGACTCTAAAAAAAGGTTAAGCATAGTGTAATAGTAAAAAGAAAGGGAAGGTGTGTTAGTATTAGGCTACCGCATGCTAGTACGGTTACTTAACAAGTTTGGCGACGACATTCGGCCAGCCCTTAAAAATAAACCGAAAATTGTTATTATAGACAAGGTGTAGGAATTGAAAAACCCTAAGACTAAGGTGTACACGGTAATGGAAAAAATTTAAACTATAGCGCGTATAGCACTAACCGGTACACTATTGGCGAACTTAATAATAGAATACCACTTTATACTCAACTAGATAGCGCCTAGCTTCCTTAGGACACAATACAAGTTTATCACTACCTTTGCTTAGTCAATTAAAAGAGGGTCTTATAGTAATAGCTTGCTACTACAACGGAAAGAAGCTTTGGCATCTCTTAAAAAACTTAAGGATAAGGTAGCGCTTAAGATTTACTAAGCGACGACAGAGAGGCTTTAAGATTAGCTGTTAGTAAAACAAGAGTTTATCCTATACTTAGCACTAACTAAGCTTTAAAAGGATACCTACAACCTTCTTGTCAAGGAAACAAGTGTGCTTAATAATAAACGTAGTTAAATATAAGGTGTCTTATCCAGCCTTATACTATTACTAACACATCCTAAGGTCTTTTAAATACAGCTGTTAAAAATACAAGAGTTGTCGTAATCCTAGCCGACTGTAATCTACAAAGTCCTGTCAAAGATAGCTTAGTATAACGTTAACACATACTCGCTTAAGATTAAAGTTCTTCTAGCAATCCTAAATAAAGCCAAGCGCGTTAACGACAAGGTTCTTGTGTTTTTACACAGCAAGATTGTGTTAAACTACCTTAAGGGAATCTTTAAGTTACAGCACTAAAAATTCTTTCGACTTAACGGCAATACAGCAGTATAAAAACGGTAGGTTATAGTAGTAAAGTTTAATGCTAAACACAATAAAGTCTTTCTTATATTAACAGCAGCTAGTAGTGTAGGCCTAAATGTGTGTAAGGCAAATCGTGTTGTTATCTTCAACTTTTAGTAAAACCCAACCTACAAAAAGCAAGCTATTAGCCAAGCATACTAAATTAGACAGGCTAAGCCTATGTTTGTATACAGGTTGGTTTTCTACAGTATATACAAGACTATAGTACAAAATTAGGCTTTCTTTAAGACTTAGCTAGCATTACGTGTAGTTAATAGCAAGAACCCATTATCTTAGGCTAAAAACAAAAACGATTACATAGCGTTAGCGGATACCCTAACTTTAGTCGATACTATAACAAAACAGCTTTATAGTTAAGATGCAGTGTTAGACGTGCTTTTTAAAGCATTGTTAAACGTAGAATGTATTTGCCGGGTTGTGTCTACAGACATATTAAAAAAAGAAGGTTTAAATACTAAACTGCTAGCCAACAAAAAGACAAGCAACGTAACTACATTTGTAAAAACAAACGATTATATACAAAACACTAAAGGCAAGATTAGTATTTACATAAGGCATTCTAAGAAAGAGCATTGTCTTGTTGTTGCTTTCTTTCAAGCTCCTTGCATTTGTACAAAAAAAGTGGGCGAGAAACGAGCCATACAACAAAACAATATCGCTTTCTTAAAACCTTTCCACGGCTACACTATAGAGGTGGTTAATAAATATGTAGAGATTTTAACATTGACAATTAAGCAAGGCCAATTTAATAAATACAGCGTTAATCTTGCCATTACACAAGTTAAGAGGGAAGTTAAGGAATGGAACAGAATTTATTTAAATTATCTAAGGAAATAAAACGGCGACTACTGTTATGCTATTGTAATATATTCCTATAGGCTTACCCTTAGCTTTTAGCATTCTATAATTAACTAGCTAGTTAGATAAATCTATTTATAAAGAACATGTACACAAGGTAAGAAATTTATTCGGCTTCTTCCTTCTGCCTTCTCTTTACATTCTAGTATTTAAGTGTAGACTAAATAGTTTACATTTATTTTCTAACTAATTATTTAATCAGCTAAATTATTTCTAATATTCTAGTTTTATATTTATAGTATTAGGGTAGTTATAGTTTAAAAAAAAAGGTTAAAAAACAACTCTACATACTTGGATAATTCTTTTTACCCTTAAAGCTTAGTATCTTTATTAGTAAAACACTCTCCACATAACTGCTTTTAGCAACATACATACAAATAAACTCCTTTGGTCTAAAGATTATTACATTTGTCGTATAACAAATGTCCCTTTAATAAGTGGAAATTAAAGTAATAAAGAAAAGAATTAAACATGTTAGATAACAGTCGACAGTGTTGTTAAGTTGTAGTCTTGTAGGATTTGCTTAAACTTAGCGTAATATAGAAATAATAGGGTTTATATATCTACAGTTTAAGTATGCTAGTTTTTAAAACCTACTCTTTTATCCCCCCTTTAATCGCATTGTTTTTTAGGTTTCCTTTCCCTCCTCTACTTTCTTTTCACTTAAAGTTATATTCCACTTCCTAAATCGCTTAAAGCATTATTATTAGCAGTAGTAGTAAATACAGCGGCCACCAATACAAATATACCAAATGTAATATACATAGTCGATAAAGCCAACAAAATGTTAAGATTTAAGTAGTACTATTAGCTAAAGACGTTTACTATTTCGCCTAAAACCTTTAAAGCCAACTAAAAATAAAACCAAATGTAAACATACACATACAAAAACTATTTTTTTTTTAAACACTACCTTACCTTTCCCTCGTCCTTCTCCTCTTTCTACGCTAAATACAGTATTAACATCGTATTAGTTATTTTCTAGGCTAAACCTGTCTAAAGAGTCCTTAATACTACCGCCTTTAAAAACCTAAAGGCGAGTGTTGCCAAATCCTCAACACATCCTTACGCTAAAACCGGCCAACAAGGAACTGTCCCACCAACCGCTAAAGGAGTAGCCGTTATGTCCAACTAGTGTAGTACGTCTACCAATAATGCTGCCAACGCTAACAGTGGCGGTGTTATTACCGTCTTCTTAACGGAATCCGTTTTTGTTATAGGCGTTTGTGCTGCTGAAAGAGATTGGCTTAATAATAGCTAAGACATAGACTACAGTGGTAGCGTTAGTGGCTAAGACTAGTGTATACACGCTGCCTAAGCTACTGTTATTACTAACGTTATATAGCTTTTAGATTAAACCGTTTTATTAAACTTTACGTAAGTAGTACTAGCTGTAGCGCCATCGCTTATACTAGCAGGTATATACAACAGTAGCGGCTTGCTAAGCAAGTGGTGTAGGCTAAGACGGAATAAGTAGTAGCTTTCTGCTACTAAGTTAAGTTTAAAGCTAGAAGGAATAAACCTAATATAAAAATAACAACTACACACCGCTCCGCCCGGCCTTTATACTCTAGTTGTAGCGCTAACTTTGCCTGCTTATTATAGCTTCTTATAAGCATAGCGATAACATGTATAAAGCTAACTGTCCTTAAAGTAGCACGCTACTGTATCCACGGAATTTATTCCCTTATAGGCGATTTAAGAGAGTGGAAGAAGAGTCGTTTTAAATAACTACAAGTTATATATTATATATATTAAAAACAGCCATGTAAACATTTTATACAATGGCTAAAAAGCAAAACAAAAAGCTTGTAAAACGATATTACTTCTTTAAAACCTCTCTACGGCTAAGCTATAAAGGTAGTTAATAAATATTTAGACATTCTAACGTTAATAATTTAAAAAGGCTATTCTAGTTGTCCCTAACATTAACCATTATATTAATATTAAAGCAAGGTTAGATCTTTTAAGCGTAGTCCTTATAGCTTTAACTGTATTTTAGGTATATTTTTTCTAGGCACTGTAGTAAGATTCTTCTCCTTTCTTTATTAAGGTAAATGTAGGGTTGTTAACTCTTAACTATTAGGATTTACAAATACGCTAGACTCTTAACACACTACTGTAGCTACTAGCTATACAAATCCAAGCCAATAAGTAAATCGCTATCTTTCTCGCCTATAGATGTTATGGTTGTAATACTAACAATACACTACTCGTTTAAAGAGTTGTAGCTTGTTTTAAAAAGCATTATTGCTTACAACCCATTTGAGATTATGCTTGTTACTACAAAAGCTAAGCAGGCAGCCTTAAAAGTCTTGATTAATTTACTCTATTAAGCCGGTTACAAAAACATCCGCGCTTTCTATACAAACAAAGTAAACAAACGACTTTAAATCTGTTAAGCATTGCTTAATGTATAAACTAAAATAACCATTTTAGCTAACAACGACGTAACGTAGCCTAAAACAGTGCTTCCTTAGATTTTCGCCTCTTTTAAGGATCCTAAAGTTAACGGTGTTAGTACGTGTTAGCGTGTTAAACATGTCTAAGCAGGCTTTTAGTCTACTTGCATCTTTAACTAGCTTAACGTAGCCTACATTAAACGTTGTAACTTTGAAATTTCAGCATTCTATAACATTAACGGCGGTACTTCTTGTATGTTAGGCTATACAGTTGCCTACTAGTCTAAAATTCTTTAAAGCTAAAATTTTTTAAAGGGATTTTATTTAAAGCGTTAGGGCAAATACATTCTTTATACAGACGACGACAATTTTATTACGCGCTGGCTTGTAAGCTATTAGTAGAAGACATAGGTGTAGTACAACAAGGCCTACAAGGTTAAGACTACCTTAAAGAACAATTCTAAGTTTTTCTACCAATGTTGTTAGTAAGCGTGTAGTAACTAACGTAGCAATTAGACAAGTCTTGTACGTAAGAGATTCGTATAAACGCAAGTAGCCGTCTTTGTTTCCCTTTACCTTGTTTGTTTGTATAAGGCGTCTAACATACTATTCCTATAGTTAACAGCCATAGTCTATATACGCCCTTTACATTACAACCTTTACATTACTTTCATTAGCGGCCAACCCCCTCTTTATTTATACGTTTTAAAAGGCCACTAAAGACTAAGATCCTACTAACAAGAAACTTGTGTTTTAGGCATAAGTCGTTTTTATGTTCGGCTTTACAAAAGTGGTTAAACTTACAAGGCTTTTTTTATACAACCTAGGAGACTTTAAATACCTGCCGGTTTTAATTGTTTTTAGTTACTTCTACAGCCTAATTAAAATATACGCGTTGTTTACACTCTAGGTGGTAAGTTGTATACATGCAATTAACCTGTTGTAATAAAGCTAACCATTTATGTTGTTTATAGACATTGTAGGGCAGTTGTAAATACACTAATGGCTTTCTAGCTACTTCGCTTAACTCTTTTAACTAGACATTAATCTTCTTTTGTCTAGTAGAAATAAGCTTAAGTAAGATACAAAAAGGTAACTATTAAAGGAGAGCTAGGATACACTATTTAAAAAGTAATAGGCTACAATGTTAAATAGAGTAACTAAGCTAACAGGTCCTTTTAGTAAGTACTATAAAGAGACGCTTAAATTAAATAAGAAAGGAACAGTCTTATTTCCTTAAAACCCCCTTAATTACACGCTATTTTAAGGCAGTGCTTTACTTTATACTAGGCCACTAGATTTAGGTGTATGTTGTTGTTATTAACCTACGAATTGTTAGATTTTAAAAACCCTCTTTATCTAACAAGATATTCCACTCTTCTTTTACTCCTTGTTTTACTGTTCCTTTCCCTTCTCTCTAGTAAAGTATACACTTCCTATTAGTTATTATTAGGATTAATTACGTAAGGATGCACAACATCTTCTGTGTTTAGTTTGTTATTTGTTGTGTTTAGCTAGGTTGTAAAAATAGGATTTGGAAAAGCGACCTAAAAGTTTAACTTTCGTTTCTTATACCCTTTAAGCGGTAATTTCGGCTTCTCCTTAAGCCTCTTTAGCTAGCGGCTAGTGCTTAGCATAGTGGCTACAGTCTTACAAAATTCACTCTCTTTTACTTTATAACCTAGCAGGGATTCTTAAAATGTTGTTACAGAATTGCCTATTTTAAACACAGAAATATCTTCTTCCAAAAGGGCTACAGCATAAATTAATAAAAAGCGGATAAGAATTTCTAAAAGTCTCTTACCTAAAGCTGTATTAACGTCTCTTAATAGACTTGCTATTGTAGTAGCAGGACATAGCGTACAATCGTCACTTTCTAGTTTGTAGCGGAACGGAGTGTAGTAAGTAGGACTGTTTTCTTACGTTAAGCTTTTAATAAAGCTGCTCTATAACCTACAGTCGCTTTTTAGTTTATGTAGTAAGCACTGTTAAGTAAAGAAGCTTATCTAAGCTTTCTATATTATGCTAATCTACGTTAATTTAGCTTTAAAGAGACGAATATTTAGGAACTATACTAGGAAATACACCCTTTGTAGCCCTATCCTTTTACATATTGTTAGTTTAGTACTAATGCTAAATGTTTATATCTATGTTTTAGGTAAGGCCTAGAGTGTCGTTTAGGTTTAGAATTTGCAAATATGTTATACTTTATATAAAAGTAGCCATTAAAGCAGTATAAAAGAACAGTTTTTAAATAAAAGTTGCAAATGTAAAAAATAAGTGTACAAAGAGGCATAGTATATATACTTGTCACAAAAGTACAACCTGCATTTTCTTGTCGTTGGATTAGTCTTAGTACACAGGCACATAAATAAGCCTAAGGAGAAAAGATACTATTAAAGCCCTCCCTTTTTTAATTTAGCCTTAACAGTAATATTTTTCCCGCTAGTAGGTATACTAAGGGAGAGGATAAGGGGTATAGGAGGGAATGGGATAGCTTGTCCTAGCTATTTTGTAACGGCCACTTTTAAAGACAATAAAACTATCTAGAATGCAAAAGCCTTATTTATCTTAAAAGAGGATAGACAAACTTAGGTGCAATGTTTTTAACTTTTACAATTTCTAGGCAATAAATTCTACACTATAGGCGGCCTCTCTTTTATATAGCTTTAGTTTTTAACACAATATAAAGGTATTAAACATGCTAGAATTATAGATAAGAATTAAAAGGGCAGTGCTTATTCAAATATCTTATTTGTAAAAAGGGATAACATCTTTTTAAGCTGGGGATTCCAAAACCGAGTAACGTGTATTATGCCAAAGCAAGAATTTTGCTTAAAGACGTAGCGGCAATAGTAGGGTAGTAAATATGTTTAAGGCTAGAAATATTTACACTAACCATTAAGAAACAGCTACAAGCTAGAATTACAAAAGTATAGAAAAAACACGAATGTAACAAAACAGGTTAGAATAAAATAATAACGGAAGGGCTTTAGCAACTTTACCCTTTGTTTGTTTGTATTTTACCTAGCTTGAATAGTATAAAACCAATTCTACGCTATCTTCTTTTACTTCTTCTCTTCTCTCTTCTCTAATATTTTCACCTTATTCCTTTTGTTACAGTTTTAAGTAAAAGAATACATCGTTTACATAAAGCTCTACTATAACTAACACAAGGTACTCTAAAAGATCCTTTACATAAAGTGCTTTACAATAAGCGCCTTTTTAACTAGGATAGCCAATTAGACACAATTTACACGTAAGACTAAATCATGTCCTATAGCGGCTACAATACGACTAGCGTACTAAAACTAACGTCTTTAAAGCCAAGATAAATTAAGCCGTACCTACTAACTGTTAAACACTCGTTAAAAACAATTATTGTCTTAGCACTTTGTTTAATACCTATTCTTAAAGTTATGTCTTAGCTAACAACATAGTTAGAGAAGTAAACTTAATAAAACGATTAAATTAAGCCATATATAAATACAAACATACACATAACCTTGTATTACTAATAAATTCTCTTTCGTTTTCTTGTTACCTTTTCTTTCAGGCTTTCTATAGCTTCTAAAAGACTCTATGCCTTAACATGCTTATCTTTAAGGCCATACTTCTCTTTCGCTATCCGTACGCATTCTTGCATTTCTTCTCCTATGTTTTCTTCTAGGTGCTTGGTTTTGCTGTCTCAAGCGTACATCTCTTTGTTAAGACGTAATTTCCCTGCTTTAGCGACTTCTACTAGGTTTTACTTAGAATGGACGTTATTAGCGCTAGTAGTATGGCTTTATACACTACTATTAACACTTTTTAATTGTTCTAGCCAAATGGCGGCTAAGGTTAACGTGGAATTGGCCAAGGTGGTCTGGCCTTGTAAGACTTATCTACAGAAGCTTGGGGTGATTAACCAGCTACGGCAGAACCGGCTCTTAGAGTATACTCTAGCGCCTTTAAAGGGATTTACGTACCCGGCAGTGGTCTATTAAGGGTAAGAAAATCACAGCATGTAGAAGAAGGACAGGGGTAAAAAATAAAGAAATACAAGCTAACACATCTCAATACCTCCAGTCTTATGTACGGCGCCAACAACCTTGTTTAGTCTAACACACAAAACGCTACGACTAGTGCTGTCTACACGAAACAGTACGGTTTCTCAACTGTCGGTGTAGCTGCTGCGTACTTTAGCGGTGTCCTCGGCACCATTATTGGGTGAGTTTACTGTTTTAAGTTGTCCCTGCCATCCTATAACATACAGAGATAAGGAATCCTAATATGTTATGGCTAGACGGTAGAGCCTTTTATTGCTTTAAAGGAAAAGCTAGAGGAGAAGGCAGGGTAGAAGACATGCTGAAAGGAAGGAGTTGTAGCTATGATATGGACTTGTTTAATCTCTAATACAACCACTTATAAGCTAAAAAAATCATGAATATTCTATTCGATATACTTTGCTACAAATAGCCTTATTCTAAATGCTAGTTAAAGCGAATAAGGCATTAATATAATAACTTTTACAGTAACTAACCTTGTACTATTGGTCTAATATCACTTAAGAATAGATAGCCTTATTAGCTATAAGTGTGTATACTTTGTTTAAGATTAAGTAGAAGGTTCTATTACATTTATATTTAAGGAAAGCGGTGTGCTGTCTAACTTTAGCTCCCCTTTACTACGCCATCACCTATATGTTGCCCAAACTCCTTATAAAACATTTTATGTCCAACACAACCTGTAAACCGGCGAAATCATACATGTTTTCCCTGTAAGAAAACCAAATGTTCCTAGTCATCTCCCCTTTATTCATAACCTTGGAATTACTAACAATTGTGTTAAACATTACTGGCAGTCTTTGGCTATTTATAAAACGGCGAGCCTTTTATCTTTAGTAAAAACTATATACTGTAGGTAGTGGGAATCTTTTAAAGGGGAGGAAAGTAAAGAGTAAGGATAATGGGTTTGTTTAAAGAATAGAAGGTATAAAGGGTTAAAAAGTCTAGTAGTTAGTTGATTATGTATGTATTATTGCTAAAAATATACAACTACAATGATTGGCCTGTTATTTGCTTAACCCACCTATACTGTATCCTTAAGTGACTGTTTTTAGCAAGGGGGGTGGTACTGTTGCCTTTCTAGCTAAATCTCCCTATACTTTTGGTTAAAAGGGCAAACAGTTTGCAAGGGTAGGTAAGCCTTTTAGTATAAAAGGATAAAAGTCCTATTATCGCCACCTTTGTTAACATTTAATTAAGCTGTCCCTATCCACCACTTTAATTTTACAACTTATTCTATTTAAACTCCACTTTCCTTAACTAGACAAGATGAAAAGCTCTCCTACGGCCCTGTATATTCGACGGAAGCATTACAGTGTACCGCCTAAACTCTAACAGTACTGTAAGATAAGCTGTAATTAGTGCTATACAAAGCACTACAAGTGTCTTTAAAACAGCGCTGTATATAAGGCCTATAATGCCGCTAGCGTACTATGTTTAACTACCCAAACGTAAAAACAACCTACAGCTTGTAATATAGCCTGTATAGCTTACATTCCGGCAGGCATAGTTAATATCCTTTTAGCCTACTTAACGTAACTAGCAGCCGAGCAGCCTGCTACAGCTACCACCACCACCGCTGTAGCAGGACCCTTTATAGTAAAAGGCGTGTAGACGAAATCCTTAAAATTAAACACAGTTAAAAACCCACCTTAGTGTCACGGACCGCCGTGCCAGAGCCCCACCCTGCCTGCCTATTGTCTAACTGCCTGTGTGCCAGCTGGCAGACCTAGCGGGTCCCCCTTGAGATTACTGCCGCCTGTCACCGCTATCGCAGATATTTAGCGGACCTGCAGCCGCCTCCTAAACGTAGCTCCTTGAGCTACGTCTTCGTCTACAACCCGACCCCTACCTGCACCTTTGTAGAAGACTAGCCGCTCTGAATATACTGCATCTCGTCCCTACCTACCTGTCTGCCCGCCCGACCGTAACATTACGTAGCTCCTACTCATTAGGTGCTGACGAGATGGCCGCCATCCCCAAACCCCCTGCCATGCCTTCCAGCCCGGAGGACTTCGCCTCCCTAGTCGCCGCAGACCCCGGGACTTGGATCACTTACTTCCAAGCCACCTACAAACTCCTTCGTCGCCAAGAAGAAGAGTTAACTGCCGCTTGTACTAGACTCGCCGCCGCCGATAGCCGTCTAGACGAAAGCCGCTACTCTGTTCAAAACCTAACCGAGCAGCTGTTAAACGCCCGAGTCGACCTTAAACACCTCCGCCGCCTACAAGCCCCGACTGTACCCACCCCCCCGTCTGCCTCTCTGTTATGCTCATCCGCCGACACCGCCGCAGGTCGAGCTTTGGCACCGGATCCTCTAGCTACTTCCAAACCTCCCTTAGCCACCCGCTCTAAGAAGTTGCCGGACCCTAACAAGTTTAATGGCGCTTGTTTTAACCTCCGCCGCTTTAAACAAGCCATACAAGACAAACTAACCGTTAACGCCGACCGCTTTCCGACTACCGCTTTCCGCCTAGTGTACACTGCTAGCCGACTTACGGGCGCTGCCTACGCATAGGTCCTCCTGTACTGTAAGAACGATTACCGGGCACTTTGTAATTACCATAACATTTTGGAGATCCTTAACCGAGCATTCGGGGACCTTGACCTAGTCTAAAACTCCCGCTAAAAGCTACACCGCTGCCGCTAAACTAACAAAGACTTTAACACCTTCTTCGCCGAGTTCCAACGGCTTGCTATGAAAGTAGAGATGCTAGACAAACAACTCTAGACTATCCTAAAGGATGCCATCTTCTAGGAACTGTATTAACACTGGATTTACACTAACGCCTTTACGCCCGACTACTACGCCTTTGTAATACTGTTACAGTCTTTGGACAATCACCGCCTTTGCCTAAACGCTAGGGGCTCCCTTTGGCGCCCCTTTGCTGTTAACGCAACCCTTAGCCGCACCTTTTAAGTCCCTGCCGTAAACCCTACAGCTTAAGCTAGGCCCTCTTTAGCCTTGGCTAAGACACGTCCTTTAGCCGTTCCCGCCTTTAACCTAATAGACCTGTCTTACCAACGTTGTAGTACTACCCGCCAAGACCGTGGCGAGTGTTACTGTTGCAGGTTGAAAGATTATTTTGTGGCCGCCTGCTTACACCCTAACACCTACGACCTTTACGCGCTTGGCCTTTGTAACGCCGGCGTCTTTAGCCCTGCCGCCTTGTCCCAACACTTCTTTAATAGCCGCCGTTACAACTTGCGTGGCCGCCGCTCTCGCCGCTCTTTTAACTCCCGTTCCTTTTGACAACGGTTAAGGGAAGGGGCGTGCCTGGATTAAGTCGTGTCCTAGGCCCGCCACTCAACGCACCCCTTACCGTTGTTCGAATCTCCTCCACCGCTACTTATAAACTTCTTATTAAGGAAGAATATAACCAACGTTCTAATCTAATAATACTGCCTGCCAAGCTAATAGTAAAAGATTAGCCTACCCTTTTAACCTATACCTTAACCGACTGTAGAGCTAAAGGAAAAGCCTTTATTAACGCTAACTAAGCCTTTCGCCACCACCTATCCCTACACCGTCTACGCAACCCGTTTGATATTAAGGTGTTTGATAGAAGAGCCACTAAAGCCGGCAAGTGTAAGTACTATGTACGCGCTGGTTTGAAAATCAAAGACTACCACTAGAAGAATGTTTTGTTTTTTGTTACTTAACTGGCGCACTACCCTATTGTGTTAGGAATGCCTTGGTTAAAGCAATACAACCTAACTGTCTGTTTCGCTAAACACTCGATTACCTTTAATAGCGAGTACTGTTGCACTAACTATAATGTCTTAACCCGCCTTAAGAAAGTCTGTGCCCTACATACAATTTTAAAGAAGAGCCGCCCTGTACACTAAGACTGCCGTCCTGTAGCCCTCCGCTATATAAACATTACGCTGATCTCTAAGGAAGGCGCCGCCGCTTACGCCCACTTCCGTTCTTGCCGGTTTTATACGACTACGCTATAGACGCTAGACGAGCTCCTCCGTCCCTTACCGCTTAAGCCTACCACCTTTAACCTACTACTAGAAATAGCCGATTTTGCCAATGTGTTTTCGCTATAGGAAGCCGACAAACTACTGCTGTACCGCTTAATAGACTACTATATCCTGTTAAAGGAAGGAGCCGTCTTACCTTACGGCCCTCTCTACTCTATGTCCTACGACAAGCTCCGTATACTGCGTAAGTGGCTTAATAAGAACCTTTAGAAAGGATTCATCCGGCCAAGCTCGTCGCCCGTTGCCTCCCCCGTCCTGTTTGTAAAGAAGAGCGACGGCAGCCTACGCTTTTGCGTCGACTACCGTGCCTTAAACGCCGTTACTATCAAAGACCAATACCCGCTACCTTTAATTAAAAAGACCTTAAACAACCTGTCTGGAATAAGATACTACAGCAAAATAGATATCGTCTCCGCCTTTAACAAGCTTTGTGTTAAGGAAGGAGAAGAGTACTTAAACGCATTTCGCACTCGATTTGGCTTGTTTGAGAGCTTAGTTATGCTATTTAAGCTTACTAGCGCTCTGTTAACCTTTCAACGTTATATTAACGCCTTCTTATAAGAACTCTTAGACTTAATCTGTACTGCGTACCTAGACGACATCCTAATCTATAGCTAGACCTGTAAAGAACATACAGAACACGTTCGTGCCGTCCTAACACGACTATGTAAAGCTAGGTTATACGCTAAAATCTCTAAGTGCAAGTTTTACTATATTAAGACCAAGTTTTTAAGCTTGATTATTAGCTGTAACGGCATCCGTATAAACCTAGCTAAGACATAGACGATCCAAGACTGGCCTGTCTTAACCTGCCTGACTAACGTACAAGCCTTCCTTGGCTTTGCGAATTTCTACCGACGGTTTATTGCTAATTTCTTAAAGACCACTACTTCGCTTACCCGTTTAACGAAAAAGGATACACTCTTTGTATAGGACAACACTTGCTCCGCCGCCTTCCAAACGCTAAAAGACTGCTTCGCCGCCGCCCCTATACTAGCCCACTTTAACTAGGAAAAAGACGTAATCTTAAAAACCGACTTGTCCGACTACGTGTCCGCTAGTGTAATGTCGTAATACGGTAACGACGGCGTCCTTTACCCTGTTGCCTTCTTTTCTAAGAAGCTAACTGCTACTAAATGCAACTACGAGATTTATAACAAAGAGTTGCTTGCTATTATCCGCTGCTTTAAGGAATGGCGCCCTAAACTTAAGGGTGTTTCCTTGCTTGTTAAAGTCCTAACCAATCACTAAAACCTAGAGTACTTTACGTTAACAAAGTTGCTTAACCGCCGTTAAGCCCGCTGGTTCGAGTTCTTATTCCACTTTAACTTTTAAATCCACTACCGCCTTGGAAAACAAGGTGTTAAGCTTGACTTCCTAACACGAAGATTAGGAGATCTCCCTAAGGAGGGGAATACACGCCTCCTACACTAAAGTCAGACGGTCTTAAAACGGCAAAACCTTGCCTCAAACCTTTGATTCCATGCACTACTCTTGCCTTTGGACCTATACGACCTATTCCAACAAGCGTACGAAGCCAACCCGATCCCCCGCCAAGCCTTGAAAGCCCTAGCCGACCCAAAGACGCACCGCCTGCCTACCCTAACCCTTGCAGAGTGTACTAACTGCGACGGATACTTGTACGTACAAGACCGGATGTACGTTCCTGACTACGACGACTTGAAAGCCAACCTGCTCCGCCGCTGCCACGACCACCCGGCCTTAAGCCACCCTGGCCGCTTTAAAACATATGAATTACTGTCCCGCGAATACTACTGGCCCGGCATGGCCCGCTACGTTGCCCGTTAAGTAAGGAAGTGCCATACCTGCCGTAGAGCCGCCCTGTTTTAAGACGGTTAGAAAGGACTTCTACGCCCCTTGCCTGTTTTTAATCAAGCCTGGCGTGATATCTCTGTGGACTTTATTACGCACCTGCCTAAGAGCCACGGCTACGACGCTATTATGGTCGTGGTTGACCGGTTAACCAAGATGCGCCACCTAATCCCCTGCCACGAAACCTATAGTGTAAAGGACGCTGCCTACCTATACCTAAACCATATCTAGAAGCTCTACAGCCTGCCTACAACGATCGTGTTAAACTAAGGAACACAATTTGCTACAGAATTCTGGCGTAGCCTTGCCTGCCTGCTAAAGATTAAGCCCGCCTTGTCTACGGTACACCATTTAAAGACCGACGGCCAAACGGAAAGAATCAACTCTGTTTTAGAACAGTACCTTTACGCTTACGTAGCCTACCTGTAAGATGACTAAGACGTATGGTTACCGCTAGCCGAGTTTGCTAGCAACGCTTACTACTTTAAGACTACTGGCCTATCCCTGTTTTACGCCAACTACGGCTTTGAGCCTTGGTTAGGTTTTGAGCCTATTGAAGACCTGCCTAACACACCGTAATCCTAAGACGCTGCCCGCTTTGCTGCCCGCATAAAGGAGATTACCGAGTTAACCTGAAACGAGATGGCCGCCGCGCAAAACCGCCACGAAGAGCAAGCTAACCGGCACCAACAGCCTCCTTGCCTATTTAAGAAAGGCGAGTACGTTTGGCTAAACGCCCGCACCCTAACTACCGCCCGCCCAACAAAGAAGCTAGACTGGAAGAACCTTGGCCTGTACTGTATCTCTAAAGTTGTCAGCCCGTATGCCTACAAGTTAGACCTGCCCGCCTCCATCCACGTCCACCCTGTCCTCCACGTCTCCCGCCTCCGCTACGCCGACACCTCCGACCCGATCCCTGGCTAGATACGCCCGCCACCGCCGTACGTTAAGATAGCCGGCGAGACCGAATACGAGGTTGCTAAAGTCCTAGACTCTTTTTAAGAACGCCGTGGCCGCGGCCGCAACCCCCGCCTGAAATACATAGTCCGCTGGGTTGGTTACGAAGACCCGACCACCGAACCCGCTGAGTACCTAACGAATGCCAAGCAACTCCTGGACAACTACCACCGCCGTTACCCCGACAAGCCCGGTCCCTGACCTTCGACCTCAACGGAGCTCGGTCGTAAGGAGGGGAGTACTGTCACGGACCGCCGTGCCAGAGCCCCACCCTGCCTGCCTATTGTCTGACTGCCTGTGTGCCAGCTGGCAGACCTAGCGGGTCCCCCTTGAGATTACTGCCGCCTGTCACCGCTATCGCAGATATTTAGCGGACCTGCAGCCGCCTCCTGAACGTAGCTCCTTGAGCTACGTCTTCGTCTACAACCCGACCCCTACCTGCACCTTTGTAGAAGACTAGCCGCTCTGAATATACTGCATCTCGTCCCTACCTACCTGTCTGCCCGCCCGACCGTGACACTTAGCCAGCAGAGAAGACCTAAAGCTTGTATAAGGCAACCTTGCCACAAACTTTGGAACCCGGTTTTACTACTGTTCTACAGTTAACTACGGCCTTATTACCGGCATCTTTACTAGTCTCTAACATGCTAACAAAGCGGGCTTTGGTTAACCCGCCATTGCCGACTATAAATAGCGTGTTTTCTTTTAATACCACCCTTATTACTGTCTACAACCCGTTAACCTTAAGCTTAGCGCTATTAACAACAACCGACTTAATCTTATCCTTAAAAAGTCAAGCTGCTGCCTAGTGTAGTATAAACAAACACGACATCGACTTTCCCCTTTGTAAGGTAGCCGACTTCCTTATTACACTCTTCTTTAACAAAGTACACTAACGTAAGTGCATAGCGAGTGGGCCAGCATAGCGAGTGGGCCACCCAACCCCCTTCACACAACTATTCACCTTCAAACATCAATTCCTCAACGAACAGTCATGACCGCGCAACAAAAGGAAGCACAGATACAGATTGCCCTTCAAGCTCTCCAAAATGACCAAAAACTTAGTAT